>CM043701.1:120175432-120775432 GCA_023935145.1 Bretschneidera sinensis | reverse complement strand
AATTCTATGAAAATAAAAAAGGATAAAAGAAAAGAAGAAAAGAGAAAAAAAAACAATATACCGAATTTCGAAAACATTGATATCTTGGTTTGATCCCAGTTATCATCATCATAATAATAAAAAGAATATATATAACCTGGAAAAATTATTTGAAAATAGAACTGAAATTTCAGCAACACCTGGCTTTCTAATTTCTATAATGAACATGATTACAAAATTAGGATATTCCAAACTCAACTATAAGTAAGACAATCATCTTCAATTGAAGCAGAAGTATCTAGTCAATAGCACATATGCTTCAACAAGATAATAAAACTCATGAGTAAATTTATGACAATAGCATTAATTTGCTAGTTGAAAAGTAGAACATTCTATTAATTTGGAAATCATGTATATAGACGTCTGCTCTTCCTATTCTCACACGCATCCTGCTGCCTTTTTGCTTTTCTTGAAATCACCAGGTTATCTCTTATAAGTTATTGCATTGTAGGAACTAGACTGCCCAAAGCCCCCATTTTTACCATTCAATAAAGCTAGACACTCCATGTAATAAGCTACAGAACCGATGTCTCCATATGTTCCTAGTCTGTTAATTCTTTGACTTGTAGGATCATATGAAACAAGCTCTCCATTATGCCTTGTCACTAGTAGAATTTCACCATTTCTCCTGCTGCCTACCACACATTTTATGCCCAAGTGTAAATCAATTTTGAACTGTTTAGTCCAAGACTCTGCTACACCATACTCCCTCATGACCCAAATGCAACAACCCTCATGAAAAGGAGTATTCTCCCACTGAGTATAGTATTGCATCAACGAAAGTAATTGGCCAAACACCCCAATAAACAATTTTTTATGGCTTCCAACGACTTCAACTTCTTGCATTAAACCATTTGGCATTTTCAGTTCCCTGAATAACTCATCACCCACACTGAATGCAGCCACAACCCATTTGCGCGGCCTAACATCCACAACTTCCCTATAGTGCGCAATCCAATGGACTGCTCCATTCACAGACGCCATTGAACATTCTGCATCGATAACATAGGGAGGAGCAGCCTTGGCAATAATGCTTCTCCAAGAGCCCTCACTTAGCGCGAATATCTTAACCTCTATAGGAATTGGAGTACTGTAGACACCCAAGCCGTACCTACAAGTACTCCAATTCTTTAGTTGATACTCAATGCTCACTACCTTGTAGTCATTACTTTTTGGATCAAACCCGAACCCATATATTCTTCTATAAATACAGCTGCGGGTAATCTGTTCAACCGGAAGGGTAACAGATACCCCAATTGAGGGGTTCCATAGAATTAATGGTTTTGGCAAATATGAGCCGGAAGTAACAAAACACGATAAACCATGACAAGTCCCAACAATGTTGAAAGGAATACCACTAATCTGAGAAGGGAGATCAAGCTGTTGATGACACTTACCAAATGATTCATCGTCTCGATGTAACGTGAATGTCCATTCCGTGTTAGCGATAGAGTATTGCTTGATCATGATCAACGGAGGATTGTTAACGTCGTTTCGCTGCTTGATGGCAAATTGGGTATACATGGAAATAAACTTAGGGTCCATGATCAAAGAGTACCATGATTTGCAAACGAACCTGAACTCTGCAACCGATTTGGCGGGTAGTCTTAGAAGTATTTCAATCAAGACTTCAGATGGGATATAATCTGACATCTTCGTTCTTTCTCGTCTCGCGTTGCTCAGTTCAAATAAAATGAACCCCAAAAGGTTGCAAACAGAGATGATGATAAGATCGCATTAGAAAAGAAAATACGAGAGCGAGGTTGGGGCATTAATTTGGTGTTTTTTAGATGGTTCACCGTTCATGAACAACGGTGGGGCGGGCTTTTGTCATTGTGGGCCTTGTGGTCACGGGAGATATTAATGATTTAGGAGTAATATTATTTTAATTTAATAATATGTTTTAAGATAAATAATATTAATATTATATGATTTGTATATATTTTTAATAGTTTTTATTTTAAACATTTAATATTAATTTATACAAATCCCACCACTTGGTAAGGTGATCATGTGTCCGTTTGGATTGTATTGACCTAAATACTCAATCTAACCCAATCATACCGAATCGGAAAAATCTCAATCCAACTCAACCAATAACTCTATCAAAATATTTTATTATTCATAAGATCGAAAATTAAATTTTTTTCAATAATTCATTAAATCTTACAAATTCATCATTTACATAGAATCTTATATCACTTAACACAAAAATTCAAACAATCTTAATTTAATACAAATCATTCAATTGTAAATTTAACCCTAGAATCTCCATGACCAAGTTTCTACGTAATACCAAATATTTACATCATACCAATGAACAAAGAATAAACAAATCAATTCAACAAGCTTTTAAAAAGCACATAAAAAATCCAAAAAAATTACTTTCACATGATAAAAAAAAATGCTCTTAAAATATTTAAATCTTAAATTGATATTGTTGAGAGGGATGGTAAAATATACTACAATGCTCAAAACAAATTTCAAAGATGCGTCATCTTAATCAAATAGTATTGCAAGAACCAGATACGACTGAAGATGGAAATATAAAATCATAACAACTTGAGGCTCATTCGTAGAGCAAATGTCACCCGTCTCCTTCGACACCATCCATCCATTTGCATGATCCATTGTTGCATCAATGGCACCATCTCGGATTGCTTTGGCTACTATACTCTCAGCATCCGCAACAGCTAGCAGAGTTCAATCTCAGCTTCTTGGCAACATCAACCAATGAGAAACATGAATAAGAGATACTGATGTTGCGCAACCCAGTCCTTATAACGTTATGCCGTAGCCTAACTATCAAATTATGGGTTCGATATGAGCTGAATGTACTTGAGAACTTTTCAGCAACAGATCTGAAGAACTCTAAATCTCCAATGCGAACAGCCTGAAAAAATAAAACAAGCTCAGGAACCTAACTCACGTGCTAATACACAAGAAGCCATCTTTCGGCCCTAACAGAGTCAAAACATTAGGCATCCAAGCCAAAATTAGAACCAATTGACTAAAAATTGAAGAAAAAAGAAGCATGCAATCTCACTTTAACCAAGTTCCGCATAGTTGTGGAGGTTGCTAGTCATAAAGAGCATTTTCTCCTCATGATCTTGAATAAGAGAACATGAATGGTATATATATATATATATATATATATATATATATATAAAAACAATCAACGGAGTATTACAACCCCATATGCAATTCATTAGATAATTTATTTTTGTTTTTGAAACAAGTGGATCCTTTTCCTATAAAAATGAAAAAGAAAAAAACTCGAGTTTGATAAATTCTAAACTCACATTAGTCAGCTCAAAGTATGGCCTCAAAGCCTTCTCCATGCTTTTCTGCATAAAAACAGTCCCCTAAAGGATTTCTCCTAGGCAGCAAGCGGGCAATGATTTCCCACTTGTTGCATTCAACTCGAAAACCAAGGGCTGCAACAGGGGCTTTTCGAGCAGCTTGAAGGAGGGACTCTTTTGCATCCGCGTACTCTAACTGAATAGTCCTAATCTTTCCCTAGTAAAAGAGGTACCGACAAAACTGCACAAGAAAAAAGTAAACTGTCAGATTTGAAATCCAGTACCTATATCGCTTTAATGTATAAGCCAAGCGAGGCCTCCAGTCAACAAGGCAATAGCTATCAATCAATAAGAGGAAACCACACCCCACCAAACCGCAAAAGAGCAGGGTGTATTGACATGTCAATCATAGTACATTCTTTTCTCCAATACTTAGATATCTTGCGCAAAAATACCTTTTTCTGGGCTAAAATTATGCTCCATCAAAAGTTTTCTCAAAATTCAAAGGAATTTCATTAGATATAATCACTAGAATGTCAGCCCAGAACCACCAACAATGGCATCAAAAGGATGTCAGCATGTACTCGAGAGTCAAGATCATAAATGTTATGAGAGAGACATTTCAATTCACAAAATCATGCCACCCCCCCCCCCCCCCCCCAAAACACAAAATTCTATAGGTCTATCCAACCATGTAAAAAATGTAAGAATGCAGTTCAGTTACAAAAACAAAATGAAGCACATAGACACAAAAATATAGTATCACAAAAAAGGTTGCGTCAGAAAATAAGAGTTGCCTGCTGGTTTGAGTGAGCTTCAAATCGGGGAGCCTTTGACCGCAGTTTCTCTGCTTGATCGTACAAATTATAATGGAGGTAATTCCGCATTAACAGATTGAGAAGTGTTTCCTGCACCACAACATTCTCTGAACATAAGAACCTGGTAACATAAGACACAGAGGCTTAAAGAACTCATCATGGCGCAGTGTTGCAATCCGATGCAGAGCAAGGAGATTACTGTTCATAAATGAGCATTCAGTTTCGACAAAAGGTGCAGACATGTAAGTCAGATGCACTAATATTTATTCTACTTGTTTGCTTTATTTTCCTGTCCTGTGTGAATAAGTAGGCTAGAAGCCTAGCAACCAACACTTAGCCAGGGGAAAATCACAAAAAACATTAACACAATAGAAAGGAAGTAATGAATTTGTGTAATAAATGACTCACCCTCTAATTTCAGCAAGATCACTCGTGAGTTCATAGCTAAGTGAGTAATAGAAGTATAGCGTAGCTGCTAGAACATCAACAGTTCGCCTATTCACATTTTTCAGCCGAGCAATACTTGACGAAGAACAAGCTTTAGCCTGAAAGTTAACTATGCGATCTAATAAACATGCTGAAGTCCATTGAAAGAAACAGTAAGATCCTGAGTGAAAATATACACTGCCTTACCTCATTGTATCTCTTTTGATCTATGAGAAATAGTATGACGAGCAAGTAGCAATATATCTCTAGCTCTGGGAAAGAGTGCTTTGCAGAAGATTGAGTCGCAGAAGTTGCAGTATCAACTTCCATTTCATGACCATCTTCCTGCCACCAATGTTTAAATGTTGTAGTGCTCAAGAGCATAACAAACACAAAATAACTAGATTATAAATATGTTATCATACAAAAACAAATGCTTCTAAGTTAAACTCCCCTAAATGGTCCGGAAGAGAGAGTGAGAGAGACAGGTCATCAAAATTCATCAAGGGAGCTGGATCTTACTCTGGAATTATTGAAATAGGTACAAGATTGTAACAAAGAAAGATGACCATGTCCCAAAGAAATAAGACACCTGAAATACTAATTATCTATCAAAATACCATTAATATACTACAACAATGCCAATCTCTTCTTCACATTTCTATTCACCAAAACCACCAGCTTCATTCAGTTATTATCTTGTTGTTGATTAAAATTAAATTTATCAAGTATCAACCCAAAGGATACTACAGCGCATAATTTAAAAAAAGCCAAAGGTTAGAAATGTTGTACTCTATAGATTCTGCAAAGTCATTTTACCATCAATCTCAAAACCATCACACCATCTCAAGTGATAAGGAGACAAACAAAATGCTTCATCACCATCCAAAAGTATGCCACTACATTATCTGCAAAATAAATTTCTTGATAATTGGGGGTGCGGGATTTGAACTTGGGACCTCCTCTATAGAAGAGAGGTGTGATCACCAACTGGGCTATCCCCAAGCCACTTTATCTGCATTTTTAACACAAAAGCTAGAGACCTAATGCATCACCTGAAATTCTTATACAACATACTAAATCAATATCAACAGAAGACAAAACACGACCATAAAATCACACCAATTCACCAATATATAACAGAACATGAATTGAATTTCTAGAGATACCTACAAAAGCTCGGGTTCTTTGAAGATTACTACCTTTGGAAGAAAGGAGAACAGTCTACAGTGAACCTCGGATCCCGGTGTAAGAACGAAACTGAGGAATGCAGCGAGCACTGGTGCCTTCAACTTCCGCCTCAGTGCCATTGTAAGCCTCACTGCACGCATAATTCTCCTAACTTCCCAGTCATAAGCACCCGTCTCTATCAACGACGCAATCTCCTTCAAATCTATTGTGAAAAAAAGAACATGAAAAACCCACATGACCAATTTCGAAAAGAACACCAATAACGCAAAAAAAAAAAAAAAAAAAAAACTCATAAACTGTGTTTTATGCATATACATACATGTGCATATAGATATACATATGCATGTACAGTATACAAATTCTCTGTGTCCGTGAATTGATTTATCAAACGGTGCAAAGTGGAAGGAGGAGATGACACATAATTGGAGGGAGCTGGGAGCTCTTTCATTTCAACATCTTGAATCATATTTGCAGAGGTTGAAGCAAAATTAAGCCATTATTAACTACAGAATCCAGATTAATTAAGGGGACAAGCAGAATGATTGAAGTAAGCTCAAACTGAGATAAACTGACCTTGATCGATGCTATCGGAGATTGAGAAGCTAGGGTTTTCACCTAGTTTCTTTGACTGCAAGTCTTCGGAGAGGGGAGAGAGAGAGTATCACAGAGGGAGGGGAGAGAGAAAAAAGAACGAGGCCGATAGCAGAGACGAGGTTGCTTTACACCGGATTGGTACGAGATAAATTATAAAATTTTATATGAAATTAGTAGTCATTTACAATGAATTTATATTTGATTTTTAAATAAATTCAAATTAATTTTTTATATGTTTGTTTACCTAACACTATAATTGAATTAAATTTATTGTTTCGAGTCAATTAAGAATTGAATTTATTTATTAAATGTTATTTAAATACATATACCATCTAAATGATTTTGTAGTACTTAATAGTTTTTTTTACTTGTTTTGTTTTTTCCGTAGAAAGAAAAAAAATAATTTTTATTATCCAATATAGACCATAATATAGCAAAATAAATAAAGATATTGAGTCACACAATACAAATATATTACTTCTATTTTCAACATAAAAATGAACTAAGTAAAATTTCAATTTATCTTACAAAACGCCAAAAACCCATCAAGTAATCTGACGAAAAAAGAGATTTTGGTGACATTTTACTAGGGAGAATGAGAGAGCAAACCAAATTCAATAATTTATAAAATTTAAATAAATTTCACAAAAATTATTAAATTTATTTAAACCAAACGGAATGTAATAAAGGTTTTTAATTTAAAACTAGCATAGATGCTTATTGCATGACGAGTTTGGTAGTTGATTAAATGAATCTTAAATCATCAAAACTAAAATTTTTAATAAAATCTTAAGTTATTCAACTTAAATCATACATTTAAATAAATTTTTAAACAAGGTTTTAGTACTCTTTTTTGAAATTAAATTAAATCATGCATGTCTAAGTAACATTTTTAATATGGTCCTTGATTTTTTTTTTTTTTTTTATGTTTATAGCTGTTGAATCTAACTTAATTAAGTTTGAACAGTCAAATCAATAATTATACTACAAATATAATTTATATTTAAATAAAACATCAATCAATTCATTTTTTTTTGTCTGTGCTCACGTTTCTTTCCTCTACCCTATCTTCGTTCCTTTCACTTTTACTTTCTACCAATTACAATTTAAATCAATTCTAACACTTCATTTGAAACCAATTTAAATGAATTAAAAAAATTATTTCATAATAAATTATTACATTTGGTTTTTAAACAATTAAACTGTAAAATTTAATTAAATTTTTATATTTAAAATGTTTAAGACTGATGAAAAGTTCAAAAGAAGAGCAAGAAGAAGTGAGAGGAAATGAGAGAGGGAAAGAGATAAAAAAAAAGAGAAAAGAAAAGAAACAGAACACCTTCAAAACACAAGATAATTGCATTTCAATGAGAACACCTTCCAAGCATAAGTCTTAGAAATTTTACAAACATAACTTCAAACTGGAATCTTAAAACGGTAACTAATGAAAAAAGCAGAGTGTCGTTCAACTCAAGAAATATGGAGTTTCCCACAGTCAAAAGTAGTTTTGTTGAATAGCCACCTAGCAAGTAATTTAGGCAAAACTTTATCTCTCAAGAAGTTCATTATCATCCCACTACTCTGCTGTATGAAACCAGCCGTACAAGCTGTGGTGATGAGATCAAAGCTTCTCCATTTTCTCTCTTGAGCATATTTTTTCAACCCCATTTCGATCCTCTTATACTCCTCGTTGTCTTCCACAGCTTTATCTTTAGTTTCTCCGGAGGGTTTCTGCGATAAGGCTTGACCAAGACACCTGGCTAAAACAACACCATCTTCCATAGCTGAGCAGCCGCCTTGGCCGATATCTGGTGTCATGGGATGAAGTGCATCACCAGCTACACAAACATTGCCTCTGCTGATATTTCCCCATAAGAGTTCCCATGGGCGTCTATATCTTAATGGAGATGATGTAATCCTATCCTGGCCAGTGGTTTCTATTGTATTCTTCACACGATCAGGGACATTGTTAAGCCTATCCAACACATATTGCTTCATCTTAGTTGGGTTCTCCTCTAGATCTTTCTCTACAAGTAGGTAATGAAATTTCAGACCAAGCAATTCTTTAGTGAAATATAGAAGTTTAACACACCAAGCCAACTTAGGAAGAATTAGTCGCTACGTACCCTGTTCAGAAGGAGTGAAAGTGTAAAACCAATAGAGTGTCTTATCATCACAGGGCATGAAACCAGAACGAAAGCCTTTTCCAAAGTAATGAAAGAATTTGGGATCAAAGTCATGGCCGCTTTTGGATTCTGCAAGAGCCCTAACGGCTGATCGTCCCGTGAAAATTGGCTCCTTGAACCCCAGCCACTTCGCCACCTTTGAGTTCACTCCATCACACCCAATCAACACCTTTCATCAACAAAAAAGTTGATAGGTTTTGTCAGTAATATGATTAGCACAACAACGGAATTAGTTAATTTATAAGCAGACATGTAACCAATTTCATCTACCCACTATGATTCTTGAAAAATTCTCCAGTAAGAAATAAAGTGATATATTATGATATAACGTGATCGGAATAATTTTTCAAAGTTTTATAAAGTCGATCCTGCACAAATATTGTTCATTATTCTTTTGGTAGGCATCCATGATTTGTATCCCATATAAGTGGATTGGTTAAAATATTACAAAACTGATTTTATCCGAGGTTTATAATTTCGATTTCGAGACCTTAAAAAATTAGAAATTTTGATGACTATTCAATAAACATTCTACTTTTGATTTTTATTTTAATGATTTAACTATCAAAATGTCATCATTAAGAGTAGTTTTCGTTTTTTTTTTTCTTTCAAAAAAGGTAATTGTTTTCAATTTTGGGAAATTGCCTAAATTTTCATTCAAAATTTCGATAATTTCTGAAAATCTTACGTGTTCAATCCTAAGAGTTTACTCATTTTCAAATATCTCCAAAATTTTCAGAATTTTGGAGATATTTTGCTAAACATTATAGCTTTAGGTTTTTTCTTGTCAAAATGATTTTGAAAACAAGTATAAAAAAACGATTGTGAAGTTAAAAGTTATTTAATTAGTGTTGGATAAATCAATAATCATAATATCTTTTAGATTAAATTCAACTTCATATAATTATTTTCTGTTTTTAAGTTTTTTCAAAAACTTTTCTTTCAACGATCGGCCTAACTTATATTTTTTAAAAGCAAAAATCATTTAAAAATTTAAGTCAAACAGTTTGAAATGTGAAATTTCTTTATCAAAGACTTTAGAAATTCGAAATTTTGATGATTTCCACGGAATCATAATCACTGTTTTTAGTATTTTACCTTGGTTTTAAGGACGGTCCCATCGGCAAGGTGCACCAACTTAAAGAAACCTGAATCCTCAATAGAAACCAGCTTGGAAGAGAACCTAATGGTGCCTGTTGGCAAGGCCTTTTCAAGAGTTTCTAACAACAAACTCCTCTGCAAACAGCGAACCTCATGGCTTCCTCCACTCCTAGACACCATCAATTAATTAAATTATGAACTTAAGCAATAAGAGATACTATATATTAATCATCTGTAAAATGTGGCATGATAACTTACTCTGCCCCATTAGCCTTAAATGGAAACTCTGTAGTGGAAATGTTTGAAATTGCGGTGGGAACTACCCTGCACCCACAAATCTTCAGTTCAATTCATGCAGAAATATTTTCATAATTCATAAATAATACCTATCAATACTTAAGGTAAATTGCACCGGAGTACATGAACTTGCAAGTCTTAGGCCACGTTAGGATCGGTAGGTTTGGGTCATTTTAATATCGGCTTGTATCAAGTTTCGGATCAGATTTGGATCGTTTTGAGCTTAGATTGTATCGGGTCTTGAGTTATGTCGGGTCAGATTAACAAAATAGATATTTATACTTAATTAAAAAATATTGTTTACATATTATACGACTAAACGAGTTAATTACATGTCTAAATTCGTAAAAATTAATTAATAATAAATCAATACTAAATTTTTAAAAAAATATATTTAATTTATGAATGTAATATATAATGTTACATGAAGTTGTTCTCACTAGTAATATTTATATCAGATTTTAGAGATTAAATTTTATATAATAACTTCATTCCATTCTATTTTTTCAGAACAATTAAAAATAAAATTTTATTATAATAAAAAAAATAATACAAAATTTATTAACCTCTTCAATTTTTGATTTGAAGCTAATGAAATTATTTATATTAAATAAATATTAAAGTATGTGCACGTAGATTACACTCGCAACGGAGTGAGACCCACTTTTGAATCTTACGCCAAATGCATTGACCGAACTACTATTTTGTGGACCAAAACCACCTAATCATAACCAGTCATTAAATTAACTAAGGTCCAAACTTTATATGTGGCTAAAAAACGAGTGTAATTTACCCAAGAATCAGGTAATGTCGTTGACGGAGAGAGTCACCGATGCCAAGAGCATCAAGGGCCTTCCAGGCATTAGGCCATACCGTGAGAGCAAACCCTGTGCTTCTCAATTTATCCGATGATTCCAGCACTAAGCTACGAATTCCTAGCCTGAAATATATATTAATTACTTAATAAAAATACAAATAAACTGAGTTGTTTGTGTACGTTTATGAATACCTACCTGTGAAGTCCCAAGGAAGCTGTGAGGCCAGCAATTCCAGCTCCTACAATCACAATATCTTCAACACTTTCCATGGAGTAATAACTTTAAGCTCTCTTTTCCTTGGATTAATAGAAATTGAAGTGGGGTTTACAAGGATTTTGCTGTGGACTGGATGCTGGTAATCACTTAAGAATATATAGAAAGATGAGCATGGAGATGTTGACTTCAGGATATAATGACGGCAGCGAATATTATGTGACAATATTATATAGTGTGAGATTGCAAATGTCGTTGCCCAATTCGATCCATGTGTAATTATATGATGATGGCAGCTCATACGTATGTGATACAGTGCCATTATATATTTCCATACTTGACATTGTTTTTTGTCTGTTTGGACTCACGAGGCAGATTGATATCTAAGTTCACCGATTTATGGAGAGGCGGCAATAGTCACAATAGTCACAATAGTCATGGTGAGATCGTAACGTGTATAATCATATGAGTTCAGGAGAGGCGGCTAATAAACGATAGTCACAATGATTCAATTTTCAAATAATGTGACATAGTTGTTAATTATAGGAAAAGTTCTTGTTTATTATAAGTTTATGAAAGATGCATGGTACAAAAGTTCACTTTATCATTGAATGGTAAAAAGAAAATAAATTTTTTTATCTAATGGTGAAATAGATTTTTGTATATGTATTTTTCATGAATCTGAACTAAACAATTTTTTTCTCGATTATAAAGAAACGAATCACAGAAGATCCAAATCTCAAAATCACATCATGTACTCTTGAGTTTGACCATGCCAACTATAGCATATATTAGACGCCTTAATTGACTACCTATTAACATCCCCAAAAAATAAAGATAAGTTTATATTCGATGAGTACCGACTAGTTAGTTTAGTTGGTAAAATAATTAATGTGGGGTAAATTTTTTCAGAACAATCAAAAAACATGACAATGAGTAAGATTATAATTTCACACTCAAATCCTAGACAACAAAAATCTTAATCTTATAAAAACACTCATCTCGTTAAAACTTTATTTTTATTATAATACTCCCATTTGAATTACTTTCTTAAATGAACTTCAATTTCAACGTCGTCTCTGATGCATCAAAATCATCGTTTACTTACAAAAATCATCTCCAAATGCACAAAAGTCGTCATTCCACACATTGTTTTTTATAAAAAAAATCTCACTTTTCTCAAATAGTAAGCACGTTCTTGAGAAAAGACTCCAATTTCAAATCTCATAAACCAAAAAAAAAAAATCACATTATGCATCTTTCAAAGCATGTCCCTGTCAAGTAGTAATCAAGCAAAGAAATTAAATGCTATCAAATTCTATCCATCTACCAAAAGATTTAGATCTTTATGCCATCAAAATTAAACTATGTCAGTCTAATTTGGTAACGCAAGTTTAAAATCAAATGAGATAAATATTTTATAGATTTTAAAAAATTAAATAACATTTAAAATTTAAAATCGAGTAAGACAAATAATGTTTTATAGATCTAAAAAAAGCAATTAAACAACACCTCACTAAACTATCAAAGAATTCGAAGAATGTCACTTTTAAAAGCAATTTCATGAATTTAATTAGACTTTTGATTTTTTTATACGGTCATTTCTAGATCTTTCGTTTAATTAATCCGTATTTGATTGTTCTCTTCATTAATTTAAAAACAAAAAAAATAGAAAAAAGGAAACAAATTTATTTGATATTGTGTGTTCTTATACTGTCTGTTTCCCTTAACTATATGATACCTAAGCTAAAGAACTACTTCTACGATTGCGTATTTAGCAAGGAAATAATATGTCAGGGCATTCAACATTCAACATTCAACATTCAACATTCAACTTTCAACATTCAACTTACCATTTTTATTGAAGAAAAGAACAGAAAATGCCGTGGTTATAAGGAGAAACGTGCCCACAAACTAATATTTACGGTTATACCTTCTATGGAATTAAGATAAATTAATCATAAGCCAGTCATTGGATTTAATATATAGCTATAGAATTCATACACCAGAGCCACTCATGAATCAATTCATGATAGAGCTGTCCGGTTATTTTAATTTTACCCAATTCCCTTGCCACATCAAGAATTCTAATCCATAATGAATGATCAATGATTGACCTAAATTTGGTAACGACATCTAAACGTGTGTATATATATATATTTTGTTTCATTGGTATTTTTCTGAAACTTTATTGATAACATGAAATGATCAAAAATAAAATTTTTGTTCATAAGCATATTTTATTGGTCATTATTTGTAGTGACTTGAATGCCATGAGAAGGGAAATAAAATTAGAAATCTTCTTTTCATCAAAGGATGGAAAATACTGTGTCATATATATATCAGGACACTTAAGATTTAAAACAGATCTATGTCTATGATAGCAAACTTCACTAATAAATCAATCAAAATACAATTTTTTTGATGATTGAAAAGTTGTAAAACTCTCTCAACTCTCACTATCCCAAAACTCCATTACACTTTCTCAGATAACTCAATCATTGTTATTCTAGTGCTAACTTAAGATAGTCTACAAATAAAAAACTGTTCAAGCCATATTTATAATAACTAATGCTCACATCTTTTTAAAACGAACAATGTGGGACTAAAACTACTTACGTTTTTTTTAAAGAAAACCTCTTTGAGGTGGATGAGGGTTTGACGGATCTCTACATGATTATTTAAATAAAAAGTATAAATACACAAAAATAGAGGAACAAGAGAGACCGCAATAGACTCAAAGAGCCCTTTGTCTGACCTTGAAAAAGTAACTGTTGGAAATCACCTTGGAGATACCCATGTGGTGATTTTCCAAACACCCAAGTCTAGAATGACTTGTAAAGATAAATTAGAAACGGAAACAGAAATCAAAGAAAAGAAAGGACACAACAATTGTTATCGAGATTCGGCAATAGCCTACGTCCTTGTGAGTTCCTCTGAACTCTTTGCACTAAATCAATGGTTCTTTGCAAATACAACAACCCTTTCCAAGAAACTTAAGTTCTTGAAGAACCAAAGAAGAAGAAGTAAAAGAAAGTGATAAGAACTAACCCTGGAATTTTCCCAAGAAAATTCCCCTTACAAGCCCTTGAATCCCCTTTCTATTCTACTCTCTCTTTCTAAACAACCAGCCTTTACAATGAGGCTCTCTTGTTTTGTGTCTTTGTACTCTTACAATTGATCTCACTTTCAATCACAAGTTATGTCTCTTTGAAGCTAGGTGACCCTATATATAGTTCACCATCTTCTTGACCCATCTTGAGGATCAATATCTACCCTTAGATCTTGAGAACCAATCAACCTTAGCCCTCAATCAATTCTAAGTGATCCTGTGCGTTTTGAACATGCCTCATGCACTTAACAAAAGGCTGAAACAAATGAACCATGTGTGCCTTCAAGCCGTGGCCTGAAGAAGGGCTGAACTTCACCATGATTGCATCCATTCTGGGCGCCGCGACCTGGGGGAGGCTGAGCCATGGTGCACACCTCCTCCAAGTCTTCTCCCTTGCTGGGCGCTGCACCTTGAAAGAGTCAGGCCGCGGCGCACGCTGGTGTGCACTTGATGCTGATTTTTTCTTGTTTAAACCTTAGAAAAACCCCAACAGTAACAGACTTTGAGATAAATAGGCAAACTAGACCTATCAAGCTCAAAAGCTTGTCTACAATTAATAGGTAAGAGATCATACCAAAAAAGTCTCAAAGATCCATGAGAGGGCCCCAACTTTGCAAGGCTATCAACAAATTCACTCTCTTTAAGATAGATATGATTAGAACTACTTAAAATAATATTTTTTTTTAATGTAAAATTTGAAAATTACCCCCACACATATCTTTGTCGATAATGAGGTGTACATCTCACACCTGAAAATGGTGATTTAAGGGGGTTTTAAAAGAAAAAGTCTAAAGGCACCTTTCAAGACTTAATACATTTACATTTTCATATTTTATTTCAAAGAGAAACATTACAGGCCTCCTTATTAAGTCTTTAGAAAATTTTCAAACTTAATTTGTAACTTCGGATCTTGAAACAGAAACGAAACAAGCAGAAAAGACCTTGCATTCAAGAAATGTTGAGCTTCCCACAATCAAATCTAGCCTTCTTCAATAGCAACCTACCAAGTAATGTAGACAAAAATTTCTCTTTCAACAAGTTCATTATCTTCCCATTACTCTGCTTTATTAAACCAACCATATAAGCTGTGGTGATGAGATCAAAGCTTCTCCATTTTCTCTCTTCAGCATATCTTTTCAACCCCATTTTGATCTTTTTGAACTCCTCCTTGTCTTCAATAGTAGTTTCTCTGTTGGGTTTCTTAGATAAGGCTTCACCAAGACACCTCGCTAAAACAACACCATCTTCCAAAGCCGAGCAACCGCCTTGGCCGATATCTGGTGTCATGGGGTGAAGTGCATCACCAGTTACACAAACACTGCTTTTGCTGATATTTCCCCATAGCAGCTCCCATGGTTGTCTATATTTTAATGGAGATAATAGAATGCTATCCAGGGCAGTGGCTTCTATAATATTCTTCACATGATCATCAGGAAGATAATTAAGCTTGTTCAACACAAATTGCTTCAACTCAGCTGGGTTCTCCTCAAGCTCTTTCTCTGCAAGTAGATAATGAAATTTCAGATCAAAAGCAATTCTTAGTAAGAAAATGGGACTAAAATTACAATGTTAATGACTCATTAGAGTCATTACCTAAATTAATTAGCCAAGAAATATAGAAGACGAACTACTTGCTCGATCATTACATTTTTGAGGAGTGAAAGTGAAAAACCAATAAATAGTCTTATCATCACAAGGAACGAAACCCGAACGACCATTTCCAAAGAACTGCAGGAATTTGTGATCAAAGTCATGGCTGCTTTTGAAATCTACTAACCCCCTAATGGCTGACCGTCCTGTGGAAGTTGGCTTCTTGAACCCCAACCACTTTGCCACCACTGAGTTCACTCCATCACACCCAATTAACACCTTAATTTCATTAACAAATTGATATACATTATAAAGGATTGAGGAGTTATTAACATTGATTTTACCTTGGTTTTAAGGATGGTTCCATTAGCAAGATGCACCAACTTAAAGAAACCAGATTCCTCCATAGAAACCACGTTGGAGGAGTACCTGATGGTGCCTCTTGGCAACTCCTTTTCAAGAGCTTCTAACAACAACCTCCTCTGAACACAGCGAACCTCATGGTCTCCCCCATAGAAACCTCATGTTAATTCGTGGTTCATGTATGGAAAGTTTTTGAAAGGGAAATTGAGACTCAATAAAAATGATATAACGTGTAATAAAGGTTTTTGATGTGGATGGATCAAGACAGATATAGGAATTGTGAGAGAGTGAATAACCAATAAATATGCATGGTTTTGATCGTGGAGCTAGCTTATGAGTGGAATAGGGACGGAACCAAGGGTAGCACAGACAACCAAATACTTTTAGTTTGTGATAATTTGGTTGTTTGTGAAATATTTTTTCGAATGGAGAGTGGGACTTAAGGACTGGTGTGGGCATACGGTTAATAAGGTAGGTGGCTGTTTGGAATGCTACAGACCATAACCGTAAAGGTAGTGAGGCTTGGTGAAGTAAAGTGAGACCAGTTTCGACTAGATGGCGATGTTTTCTTTCAGCGGAGCCCACTAATTAAGGAGTATATGGAGGAGATGTGAGGTGTTGAATACCAAAGTGAGATAGGTGATGAGCCAAGCTTTGATATTCACTACCTCCATCAGAATAGACTGTTTTTATTTTCAATTAAAAAAAGTTTTCGACTAATTTCTTGAAATTTTCAAATATGAGGGGAACATCGGATTTGTGTTTGATAGGATAGAACCAAGTATATTTTGTAAAGTAATCCACAAAATTATATAGTACCGAAAATTGTCATAAGACATGATTAGTGATGGTCCCCAAACGTCGGTATATAAAATTTCTAACGGAGAAGTACAAGACACACTTGTTAAGCCAAACGGAAGTCTGTGACTTTTATTACAGAGACGTGAATCACAATGACTAGAAAGAGACTAAGATACGGGTAGAGAAAATGTAGTTACTAATTTTTTTTGAATGGATTCAGAGGGATGGCCTAGATGGCGGTGCCATAAGTCGGCGGTAATCGTTGTGGTGGCTGTGTATGCTGTTGTAATAGATGCACATGATGGTGATGATGACATAGAGGGTCACTCATAGACGTCGTCCTTATTCTGGCCTCGCACCAAGGATGCTCCTGTACTCAAATCCTTCATAATAAAAGAATCAGGAAAAAATTCAATAGATGTGGCATTTTGTTTGCAAAATTGCGAAACTGAAAGTAAATTCTTTTTGATGTGGGGAGCACACAACACATTATTAAGATTAAATAAAATATTTGACGATATGAGTTTTGTAGAACCAATATGAGATATTGGAATACTGTTACCGTTGCCAACCATTATGTCTTCATTCCCATTGTAATATGAGTGAACAGAAAGGTTTTGCAAGTCAGAGGTAATGTGGTGCGATGCACCAGAGTCAACTAGCCAATTGTTGCGGTTGGATTGTTGATCTGTGGTCAAGTGATTCGCCTGAGGCCAGCTGGGATTGTGGTTTGGCCTTACTCGAGACCGACAAACCTTTGCTGTGTGTCCAATTTGGTCACAGAGTTGGTATATTGGCTTAGCTTGAGTTCTTTGAAGACTACTACCTTTGGAAGAAAGGAGAACAGTCTACTGCGAACCTCGGATCCCGGTGTAAGAATGAAACTGAGGAAAGCAGGGAGCACTGGTGCCTTCAACTTCCGCCTCAGTGCCGTTGTACGCCTCACTGCACGCATAATTCTCCTAACTTCAACTGTCTTGCAATTGTTTGATAACTTACTTAGGTAACAACTTGCTAATCACATTACAGTAACGTAAGAAAAATCGCAGAGTTGCACAAACTGCAACTAAAAAGGGGCTTGTTCTTATACTGAAAAAGACTGGAAATTAAGACAATTTAAGGATTCAAGATTTCCAGACATATACAGTACAAGTTTATCTTATTAAAGAAAAGAAATGATAAATCATTAATTGGAAGGATGATGAGGAGGGAAACAATTCCAAAGAACAAAAGATCCCAACATGACAGGACCTGTTTGCAAAAGAAACTAGAGAAGTCAATAATGATGACTATCCTGATGACTTCACCTCAGACACATGGTTGCACAGAGTGTTACTCTAAAACGGTGACCTAAGACAGAAAAAAACATTAACTGTTTAACTAATAGCATAAACCCCATCGCTTAAGGGGGAACTGTACTTGGAGGAAAGAAATTGACAAAGAATATCTATGGGACAAACAAGGTTGGTTCTCTTCAAATCAGGTGTGTCCTGCAAAGTAGGTCTTGTGTATACTGCACTTGATACATAATCACAGCAATTTTTTTTCTAAATAAATAAAGTAGGGCAACACAACTCTAGTAATAGGACAGAAAATCTCTGCATCAAGTAACTTTCCAAAATACAGATTGACAAGTCATTTCTTTATAATACCACCAATTGAATATAATACCCGTCTCCTTCGACACCATCCATCCATTTGCATGATCCATTGTTGCATCAATGGCACCATCTTGGATTGCCTTGGCTACTATACTCTCAGCATCGGCAACAGGGTTAGCAGAGTTCAGTCTCAGCTTAACCAATGAGATACGAGAATAAGAGATACTGATGTTGCGCAACCCAGTCCTTATAACGTTATGCCGTAGCCCAACTATCAAATTATGGGTTCAATCTGAGCTGAATGTACTTGACAACTATTCACCAACAGAAATGAAGAGCTCTAAATCTCCAATGCGAACAGCCTGAAAAAATAAAACAAGCTCAGGAACATAAATCGTATGCTAATACACAAGAAGCCATCTTTCGGCCCTAACAGAGTCAAAACCTTAGGTATCCAAGCCAAAAATTAGAACCAATTGACTAAAAATTGAAGAAAAAAGAAGCATGCAATCTCACTTTAACCAAGTTCCGCATAGTTGTGGAGGTTGCTAGTCATAAAGAGCATTTTCTCCTCAAGATCTTGAATAAGAGAACATGAATGGTATTGATATATATAAACAATCAACGGAGTATTACAACCCCATATGCAATTCCTTATATAATTTATTTTTGTTTTTGAAAAAAGTGGATCCTTTTCCTATAAAAATGAAAAAAGAAAAAAACTCGAGTTTGATAAATTCTAAACTGACATTAGTCAGCTCAAAGTATGGCCTCAAAGCCTTCTCCATGCTTTTCTGCATAAAAACAGTCCTCTCAGGGATTTCTCCTAGCAGCAAGCGAACAATGATTGCCCACTTGTTGCATTGAACTCGAAAACCAATGGCTGCAACAGGCGCTTTTCGAGCAGCTTGAAGGAGGGACTCTTTTGCATCCGTGTACTCTAACTGAATAGTCCTAATCTTTCCCAAGTAAAAGAGGAACCTACAAAACTGCACAAGAAAAAAGTAAACTGTCAGATTTGAAATCCAGTACCCATATTGCTTTAATGTATAAGCCAAGCGAGGCCTCCAGTCAACAAGGCAATAGCTATCAATCAATAAGAGGAAACCACACCCCACCAAACCGCAAAAGAGCAATCATAGTACATTCTTTTCTCCAATACTTTGATATCTTGCGCAAAAATACCTTTTTCTGGGCTAAAATTATGCCCCATTAAAAGTTTTCTCAAAATTCAAAGGAATTTCATTAGATATAATCACTAGAATGTCAGCCCAGTACCGCCAACAATGGCATCAAAAGGATGTCAGCATGTGCTCGAGAGTCAAGACCATAAATGTTATGAGAGACATTTCAATTCACAAAACCATGCCCCCCCCCCCCCCCCCCCCACCCCCCCACAACCAAAGAAATTAATTATACTAGGGTAGGGATTCAACATTTAACATAAAATATAACTGCAATTTAGTTAAGATAATGCTAACCAGGGAGAACACAAAATTCTACAGGTCTATCCAACCATGTCAAAATGTAAGAATGCAGTTCAGTTACAAAAACAAAGTGAATCACATAGACAAAAAAGTATAGTATCACAAAAAAAGTTGCGTCAGAAAATAAGAGTTGCCTGCTGGTTTGAGTGAACTTCAAATCGGGAAGCCTTTGACCGCAGTTTCTCGGCTTGATCGTACAAATTATAATGGAGGTAATTCCGCATTAACAGATTGAGAAGTGTTTCCTGCACCACAGCATTCTCTGAACATAATAATCTAGCAACATAAGACACGGTGGCTTAAAGAACTCATCATGGTGCAGTGTTGCAATCCGATGCAGAGTAAGGAGATTACTGTTCATAAATGAGCATTCAGTTTAGACAAAAGGTGCATACATATAAGTCAGATGCACTAATATTTATTCTACTTGTTTGCTTTATTTTCCTGTCCTGTGTGAATAAGTAAGCTAGAAGCCTAGCAACCAACACTTAGCCAGGGGAAAATCACAAAAAACATTAACACAGCAGAAAAAAAGTAATGAATTCGTGTAATAAATGACTCACCCTCTAATTTCAGCAAGATCACTCGTGAGTTCATAGCTAAGTGAGTAATAGAAGTAGAGCCTAGCTGCTAGAACATCAACAGTTCGCCTATTCACATTCTTCAGCCGAGCAATGCTTGATGAAGAACAAGCTTTAGCCTGAAATTTGACTTTGTGATCTAATAAACATGCTGACGTCCATTGAAAGAAATAGTAAGATCCTGAGTGAAAAGATACACTGCCTTACCTCATTGTATCTCTTTTGATCTATGAGAAATAGTATGACGAGCAAGTAGCAATATATCTCTAGCTCTGGGAAAGAGTGTTTTGCAGAAGATTGAGTCGCAGAAGTTGCAGTATCAGCTTCCATTTCATGATCATCTTCCTGCCACCAATGTTTAAATGTGGTAGTGCTCAAGAGCATAACAAACACAAAATAACTAGATTATAAATATGTTATCATACACAAACAAATACTTATAAGTTAAACTCCCCTAATTGGTCCGGAAGAGAGAGTGAGAGAGACAGGTCATGAAAATTCATCAAGGGAGCTGGGTCTTACACTGGAATTATTGAAATAGGTACAAGATGTAACAGAGAAAGATGACCATGTCCCAAAGAAATAAGACACCTGAAATGCTAATTATCTATCAAAATACCATTAATATAGTACAACAACGCCAATCCCTTCTTCACATTTCCATTCACCAAAACCACCAGCTTCATTCAGTTATTATCTTCTTGTTGATTAAAATTAAAGGATACTACAGTGCATAATTTGAAAAAAGCCAAAGGTTAGAAATATTGTACTCTATAGATTCTGCAAAGTCATTTTACCATCAATCTCAAAACCATCACACCATCTCAAGTGATAAGGAGACAAACAAAATGCTTCATCACCATCCAAAAGTATGCCACTACATTATCTGCAAAATAAATTTCTTGATAATTGGGGGTGGGGGATTTGAAATTGGGACCTCCTCTATAGAAGAGAGGTGTGATCACCAACTGGGCTATCCCCAAGCCACTTTATCTGCATTTTTAACACAAAAGCTAGAGATCTAATGCATCACCTGAAATTCTTATACAACAAACTAAATCAATATCAACAGAAGGCAAAACACGATCATAGAATCACACCAATTCACCAATAAATAACAGAACATGAATTGAATTTCTAGAGATGCCTACAAAAGCTCGGGTTCTTGGAAGACTACTACCTTTGGAAGAAAGGAAACAGTCTACTGTGAACCTCGGATCCCGGTGTAAGAACGAAACTGAGGAATGCAGCGAGCACTGGTGCCTTCAACTTCCGCCTCAGTGCCATTGTAAGCCTCACTGCACGCATAATTCTCCTAACTTCAAGCACCCGTCTCTATCAACGACGCAATCTCCTTCAAATCTTTGTGAAAAAAAGAACAGGAAAAACCCACATGACGAATTTCGAAAAGAACACCAATAACATAAAAAAAAAAAAAAAAAAAAAAAAAAATCTCATAAACTGTGTTTTATGCATATACATACATGTGCATATAGATATACATATGCATGTACAGTATAAAAATTCTCTGTGTCCGTATATTGATTGATCTTACGGTGCAAAGTGGAAGGAGGAGATGACACATAATTTGGAGGGAGTGATGCTTATTGAACGAGGGGTTTGGTAGTTGATTAAATGAATCTTAAATCATTAAAACTAAAATTTTTAGTAAAAGCTTAAGTTATGCCACTTAAATAATAAACTTAAGTTACATTTAAAAAAAATTTTAAATCAGGTTTTAATACTAAACTTAAATAATAAACTTAATTTAGTTTTGCCACTTAAATAATAAACTTAACTTAAGTTACATTAAATTAAATCATACATGTGCAAGTAACATTTTCTAAGGTTTTAATTGTTGAATCTAACTTAATTTAGTTTAAACAGTTAAATCTATAACAGATAATAATTATACTATAAATAATTTTTTTTTTAAGAATTTAAAATTAAAACATCAATCACTCCGTTTTTTTTTTCATCTTTATCAAATGATAAATGATCACTTTGCACTCACTTTTCTTTCCTCTAACCCGTCTTCATTTTCCTCACATTTCTTCTCAAGCAATAACAATTTTAATTAATTCTAACACTTCATTTGAAATCAAATAAAAATATAATTCACTCTAATTTCAAATGAATTGAAAAAAATATTTCATAATGAATTGTTACATTTGGTTTTTAAATTATTAAATAATAAAATTCAATAGAACTTTTATGTTTAAAATATTTAAAGCAGATGAAAAGTTCAAAAGAAAGCAAAAAGAAGGGAGAGGAAATGAGAGAGGGAAAGAGGGGAAAAAAAAAAAACAGAACACCTTCAAAACACGAGACAGTTGCATTTTCAATGAGATTTTGCAGGCCTCTACATAAGTCTTAGAAATTTTACAAACAGAACTTCAAACTGGAATCTTAAAAGGGTAAATAATGAAAGAAGCAGAAGTCGTTGCACTCAAGAAATATGGAGTTTCCCACAGTCAAAACTAGTTCTGTTCAATCGCAACCTAGCAAGTAATGCAGGCAAAACTTTATCTCTCAAGAAGTTCATCATCTTCCCACCACTCTGCTCTATGAAACCAACCGTATAAGCTGTGGTGATGAGATCAAAGCTTCTCCATTTTCTCTCTTGAGCATATTTTTTCAACCCCATTTCGATCCTCTTATACTCCTCATTGTCTTCCACAGCTTTATCTTTAGTTTCTCCACAGGGTGTCTGCGCTAAGGCTTCACCAAGAAACCTGGCTAAAACAACACCATCTTCCAAAGCCGAGCAGCCGCCTTGGCCGATATCTGGTGTCATGGGATGAAGTGCATCACCAGCTACACAAACATTGCCTCTGCTGATATTTCCCCATAGGAGTTCCCATGGGCGTCTATATCTTAATGGAGATGATATAATGCTATCCAGGCCAGTGGTTTCTACAGCATTCTTCACACGATCAGGGACATCATTAAGCCTATTCAACACATATTGCTTCATCTTAGTTGGGTTCTCCTCTAGACCTTTCTCTACAAGTAGGCAATGAAATTTCAGACCAAGCAATTCTTTAGCGAAATATTGAAGTTTAACACACCAAGCCAACTTAGGAAGAATTAGTCGCTACGTACCCTGTTCAGAAGGAATGAAAGTGAAAAACCAATAGATAGTCTTATCATCACAGGGCATGAAACCAGAACGAACGCCTTTTCCAAAGAACAGAAAGAATTTGGGATCAAAGTCATGACTGCTTTTGGATTCTGTTAAACCCCTAATGGCTGATCGTCCCGTGAAAATCGGCTTCTTGAACCCTAGCCACTTCGCCACTATTGAATTCACTCCATCACACCCAATCAACACCTTCCATCAACAAAAAAAATGATAGGTTTTGTCAGTAATATGATTAGCACAACAATGGAATTAGTTAATTATAAGCAGACATGTAACCAATTTCATCTGCCCATGGTTCTTGAAAAATTCTCCAATAAAGTGATATATTATGATATATTGTGATCGGAAGAATTTTTCAAAGTTTTATAAAGTCGATGGTGTACAAAAATTGCTCATTATTCTTTTGGTAAGCATCCATGATTTGTGTCCCATATAAGTGGATTGATTAAAATATTACAAAACTGAATTTACCTGATGTTTATAATTTCGATTTCGAGACTTAAAAAATAGAGAAGTTTTGATGAATATTTCAATAAATATTCTACTTTCGATTTTTATTTTAATGATTTAATGGTCAAAATGCCATCATTAAGAGTAGTTTTTGTTTTTTTCAAAAAATGTAATTGTTGTCAATTTTGGGAAATTGCCTAAATTTTCATTCGAAATTCCAATAATTTCCTTAAATGTTACGCATTCAATACTAAGAGTTTATCGATTTTCAAATATCTTCAAAATTTTAAAAATTTTGAAGATATTTTGCTAAACGTTGTAGCTTTAGTTTTTTGGTTGTCAAAATGATTTTGAAAACAGGTATGAAAAAATGAGTATAAAGTTAAAAACTGTTTAATTAGTATTGGATAAAACAATAATCATTTTGGAGATATATAATTGTTTTCTGTTTCTATATTTTTTTTTAAACTTCTATTTTAATGATCAGCTTAATTTCTATTTTTAAAAAATAAAAATCATTTTAAAAGTTAAGCCAAACAGTTTGAAATGTGGAATTTTTTTATCCGAGACGTTGAAAATTCAAAATTTCAATGATTTCGACGAAATTATAATCACTGATTTTAGTATTTTACCTTGGTTTTAAGGACGGTCCCATCGGCAAGGTGCACCAACTTAAAGAAACCTGAATCCTCAATAGAAACAAGCTTGGAAGAGTACCTAATGGTGCCTGTTGGTAAGGCCTTTTCAAGAGCTTCTAACAACAACCTCCTCTGCACACAGCGAACCTCATGGCCTCCTCCACTACTAGACACCATCAATTAATTAAATTATGAACTTAAGCAACAAGAGATACTATATATTAATCATCTGTAAAATGTGGCATGATAACTTACTCTGCCCCATTAGCCTTAAATGGAAACTCTCCAGGGGAATTGTTTGAAGTTGTGGAGGGAACTAGCCTGCACCCACAAATCTTCAGTTCAATTCATGCAGAAATATTTTCATAATTCATAAATCATACCTATCAATATTTAGGTTAAATTGCACGCGAGTACATGAACTTGAAAGTCTTAGGCCACGTTATGATCGGTAGGTTTGAGTTATATCAATCTCATGTTGTATCGGGTCTCGGGTTGGGTTCAGGTCATTTCGAGCTTGAGTTGTATCCAGTCTTGGGTTATGTCGGCTCGGGTCTGATCAGTAAAATAGATATTTATACTTAATTAAAAAAATATATTACTTACATATAATACGACTAAACGAGTTAATTACATGTTCAAATTCGTGAAAATTAATTAATAATAAATCAATACTGAATTTTTTAAAAGATATATTTAATTTATGGATGCAATATATAATATTATGGCTCTTAGTCCCAAAATCTAATTTTAAATGCTCTTAGACAACTAGTCCACGAAGTTGTTCTCACTAGTAACGTTTATATCAGATTTTGAAGATTAAATTTCATACAATTACTTCATTACATTTTACTTTTTCAGAACAATTAAATATAAAATTTTATTGTGACAAGAAGAACAATGCAAAATTTACTAGTCTCCTCAATTTTTTATTTGAAACTAATAAGATTACTCATATTGATTATGATATAATATATTTTATTTGATAACTAGTCAATTAATTATTATCTCAATTTAAAAAAGCAAATTATTTTTCATAAAAAAAAATATATTTTCAAATCATTTCGAGTCGGGTTGTTTCAGGTTTCTAGATCGTTTTGGGTTTCGGATCGAGTTGGATTAGGGTCATTTTGAATCCGAGGCGTTTTGGGTCACTTGAGTTCGGGTCTTTTCGGGTTTCTAGATCGTTTCGGAGTTCGGGTCTTTTCGAGTTAAGGTCATTTTTAATCCGAGGCGTTTTGGGTCACTTGAATTCGGATCAAATCGAATTTGAATCATATTATTTTGATTTATTTTCAAGCAGATCGAGTTCGGACAGGATCAGATCGGTTTTCGAATCGATTCAGAGTTTACCACCTCTAATGAGTAGCCTACCCTACCCTATCGAGTTACCTTATCCTACCTTATTGAAAACTCCAAACATAGCCTGTGTAGTACATCAATCCAATAGGTAACCACGGAAAAAAACAAAAGCAAGGTAAAATTAGAGAAAATATTAGGTGAGCATGATCTAGTGTAGATTACACTCGCAATGGAGTGAGACCCACTTGTGAATCTTACACCAAATGTATTGATCGATCTACTATTACGTTGACCAAAACCACCTGATAATAATCAGTCGTGAAAGTAACTAAAGTCCAAACTTGATATGTGGCAAAAAAGAGTGTAATTTACCCAAGTAGCTGGTCATGTTGTTGGCGGAGAGAGTCACCGATGCCAACAGCATCAAGGGCCTTCCAGGCATTAGTCCATAGCGTGAGAGCAAACCCTGTGTTTCTCAATTTATCCGATGATTCCAGCACTAAGCTACGAATTCCTAGCCTGAAATACATATTAATTACTCAATAATAACACAAATAAATTGAGTTGTTTGTGTATGTTTATGAATACCTACCTGTGAAGTCCCAAGGAAGTTGTGAGGCCAGCAATTCCAGCTCCTACAATCACAATATCTTCAACACTTTCCATGGAGTAATAACTTTAAGCTCTCTTTTCCTTGGATTAATAGAAATTAAAGTGGAGTTTACAAGGATTTTGATGTGGACTGGATGCAGGTAATTACTTAATAATATGTAGAAAGATGAGCACGGAGATGTAGACTACGGTGACTATAATGGTGGCAGCAAATACGTGTATGATGTATAGTGTGAGAATACAAATGTCGTTAGGCAATTCTATATATAATCATATGGTTACTGACAATATTATATGATGATGGCAGCACTTACGTCTGTGATTAGTGCAACACCGCAAATGTCTATTTTTTGTTTGGACTCTCGAGGCGGATCAGATATCTAAATTCAGTGGTTCAGATTCCCACTACCCACTTGGTGATATTTACAGTGAGATTGTAATCTGTGTGATCATAAGTTCATAGAGAGACGGCTAATAAATGATGGTCACAATGATTCAATTTTCAAATAATGTGACATGGTTATCAATCATAGGAGACGCTTATGTTTATAATAAGTTTAAGAAAGATATAATATCCAAATTTTTTTTAAAGTTAACATTTAATTTTTAAATATTGTTTTTTTCTTATTAGTGTTATCATAAAAAAATAAAAAGAGTTTGTTGACCCATATTTTGTTTTAATAATGATAAAACACTATTATAATTATACTAACAGTTTTATCTAAGTGTTTAAGTGGTAAAAGCATTCAACATAAAAACAAGATACAAGAACTCAACTCGATTCAGATATTAAGATAAGACAGAAAATCTAAAATAGACATTAAAAAAAAGATTTAAGAGCAATTCGTGAATTGAATGATTTTACCAAAGCATTTGTTTATTCAGGCAAAATTTAATTTGACTCCAACCCTACCAAAGATACAAGCATGTAGAATCTAAGCTATCAACGGACATGAACACCCTTCAACTCCAGCTCTAATCAAATAGTCCTATCAACTAACTAATGACTGCATAATTTTGTTGCCCGGAAAATTTAGGTTCTAGAAATTAATCCAAAAACAGCAAATTCGGGAATAATAGACACCAAATTAAGCACCTCCAATCCAAGCCTGCACGATGCAGAGATCTAGATCCCACTTTTTCACTGAACCAGTAAAAAAGACCGAAAAACTAGAAATGGTACTAAACTTCTGCTGTTAGAGGTTAGATAACTAAGGATAACACAAACATAGGAGACTTGGATTCGCCTCACTACCAACATACCCAAAAAAACTAAATAGAAGAGAGCACGCAAATGATCAACAAACAGTAACTTTTCAAACTCAATTGCACAAATCAACCAAATTCACTTGATATTGTATTTAGCTCTTATACTGTCTTGTTTCCCTTGCGTCTATAATTGATGCCAAAGCTAAAAAACTACTTTTGCCGCAGAATGCACCCCCAGTCCCTTGCAATACAAGAGTGCCCCCCCTAATGTGAGCACTGGGACAATACAAAACATTTAAAACAATATAAACAGGCATCTAGCAACCGTCTCGAAACTGCAGTTAAATCCAAAATCAAGGATCCAAATTACAGTCTGGAAATTTTCCCTCATAGGTAAGAGGCACCTGGAAGCAAATAAAACTTTAAAGTCCAATAATATGAAATCAGTGGAAGAAATAAATAATATAAAATAAGTGGCGAAATGTCATTACCATGAACGTTGCAGTGATCATCTTCCCAGCAAACCATCTTCCATGAAGAGCACGTTGTGCACTTATAGCAGATAGCGTATTTTCAAATCGCAAGTACACAAAACCAGAACTATCCCTGTTTGGCAAGAAAAATAATATGCCAAAACGGTTCAACATTAGAAACGAAGATACACACACAAAGAAAAAAGTTATCCTTCACACATACACCAGTAGGTTCACTACCGATGATTCAACAATGAAATAGATGAAATCCTCAACAACTTAAAATAAGGCAATAGTGATTTCCATGGTATATGGATTTTGCACTATTATATCAGGGGGTTGAATCATAACAACACTTTCCTGTCTACATAAATGTTAAATAAAAAGATCTATCAAGGTATGCTGCTCACCAACCTCTAATTTTGGATCAAACATATTTTTCAGTAATAGACATTCACTTGGGATGCCAATCGTATCGACAGAAACTGCAGGTGCCGCACCAAGGATAGGTGCGGTTGGTATAGTGAGGCCAGTGCTGTTGACAACAGGAGTGGCTAGTGAACCAGGAACACTGAAAATAAAGGAAACAAATGTGAGACTGACCAGATGGATTAAGAATGCAATTATAAGCCACAGAATGCAAACCTTGACGCATGGCCACTGCGATCCAACTTCTGCATGAGAAGTGCTCGAGAACGTATATTTTTTTTTTTTTGATTTTCTGTTCTTGTGTTCGATTGCTGTATTTTTTTGTACAAGTAATTCTAGACTTGGGTGTTTGAAATATCACTATTTGAACATCTTGTCAAGGTGATTTTCAACAAAAACAATCTTATTTTTTTTTTATTATCATTCAAATCACTGTTTATGACCCATGATTCTATTTTATCATCCATCCAATTATTACTCACGTTTGAAAAAAACTATTTGATAAATGATTGTTGTCTTTTTTACGGTGGATATTTCTGTCTTTCCAAATTTTTTGAAAACTACTTTTGATGGAGTGTGATTGTCATTTTTTTTATAAAATTTGGATAAAATTGTAATTATATCCAAATTTAAAGGATGTAACTGTAACTTATACTTATTTTGGATAAAACTTGGATGTTGTTTCTTATAGCAGGTTCCCAAGGTTTTATTTTTAAAATAAAATTTAAGATCTAACTTTTTTATTGAATAAAACTCATCTAATAGACTAAATACAAAATATTTCACTGTATGACTTAAAACTTACTAAATTTTATACGGAAAACTAAAGTTTAGATCGTAAAATAAAATTTATCAAAACAAATTTATTTTTTATAATTTTAAAATTCTTGTAAGTATATGTTTGATGATAAGTTGTAATAATTAATTTTATTATTGTAAAAGTATTTTTTTTTTCAAAACTTCAAAAAAAAACTCATAAAAAATTTCATTTAGATTTTATTTCTTTTTTTTTTTCTTCTACCACTCAACACTTAGCACTATGAAAACACTTTTTTTTTATTATAATGGGGTGGAGAGGGAGAGAATTTACCCTAAATAATTATAATTATTTGATTGATGACATTGTCGGACAATTAAAAAAAAAGTTAATCACTAGTGTGAAATACAAAGATTTTTTTATAATTAAAATAATAACTCGAATGAAATTTAAAACAATATTACTACATTCAAAATGTAATAATTGAACTTAAACTTGCAATCACATATTTTTGTGTTGACATTCACAACTTATATTCATGAGATAATCAATGAACGGTGGGTGTGTTTTATGTGCTTTGTATGCGTGTGGGTATTGTGAGGCAAAAATATTAAAGGCAGACAAGGGTCGGGGTGTCTTGTCAAATCAGTTTTTCTTTTTATTAGTAGTAGTGGCCTTTCTTTTCACAAATTCATGGCTTCTCTTCTTGTTGGTGGCTAAAGGCTTAGTGCCTCCTTTAAATGTCTTGATTGTCCACCATCTTATTAATGCATTGCATTGTCAATGCCTCCTTAGTCAAGCCACCACCATCTAACACACAACAAACAAAACTTTTTTTTTTTATAAGATTAGATTAGGTACAGCACAGTGATCAAAATCTCTGTATTATTTTTAAACAGAAATTCATTAGGAATGAAAAGATGTAGCAAATTGGTAAATATGCATAAGCGATACAAATTAGACTCTTTGCCATATCTTATTAATTTTTTTTTTCAAAATCCTTTTGTTTTGTTTTTTTTCTCAAGGTGCTATACTAGTGCTTAAATGGGTATTACTGACCAAGCCACCGCCTTCATCATCATCAAAATCAGCAGCATTCGCCCCGGCATCTTGCATTCCAGTTTGATCAGTACAGCTGACACGTAACCGCAAGAGAAAAGACACATAAAAGATAATATATAAAGTTAGAACACCATGCCAATGATTCCGGGAACAATCATTATTTAAAACCATTAAAAGCATGCACTTTTCAACTATGTATAAATCACAAAAAAAAAAAAAAAAAAAAGCAAATGCAACAGCACTGAAGCATTGATAGCATGCTGCTCCTGGTGATAATGATGTGGTCATCTGGAAATGACAGTGGGAAAACAGATGTCATGATAAGAGCACTGGTTCTAGCGGCCACGATGATGGTCAAGGCATGGTGTGGAGATGACATGATGCCAGAGGATGTAGTAGTGACTAGCATTGCTACTATGACCTTTTTTGGAGTAAAACTTTACACTATCACCAAACACATGCAGAAATTGAAATAAAAAATAAATTAAAAGATTGGAAAAACAGCAATGACAGGAAACACCAGACCTTATGTTAACGAACAAGATTAACCTTTTTCATGGAATTACCTTGATTGTCCGGCCCGCAATCTCCAATTGTCCATTCAAATTCAATGCATTTCTAGCATCTTCAAGACGTGCAAACTGCAAGTGGAGAAAAAAGGTGTATCTTTTGATTCAAAAGTAATCTCAACAAAGACATCAAAAACAGCATTTATAGCTTTCTTATGAGTTCAAGATCTGAGGCTACGCTCCATCCTATCATTTTACGGTCTAACTTTTTGCGACCATTTCATCAAGTTTTCAACGCACCTGGACAAAACCAAACCCTTTGCATTGTCCACTTTCGTCAGGAGGCAACTGCACCAGCTCCACATTCCCAAACGGTTCAAAAACCTAAACATTCAGAAGACAAGCAAATTTTTGGTATCACTTGGTTCAAAAGAACAAGAATAGTAAGGAAAGTAACAATGATAAGATATCAAAAAAATAATTAAAAACCACTACCAAAAGAACAACAAAAAACCTATAAGAAGACAGACTTATTTATAGTACTACACAAATACATATATAGACTCCTTCAGGGTATGATATAAGTTTAAGATGAAATAAAAACATCCCAAGTCATCCTGCACTTCAAACCCAATCAATAATTGCAAATACTGGTCCACCTCAATGTTAAACAATTCTATAAGTTTAATCATAGCAGTCCCAATGGAAGCTCTTTGTAATTGGGTTGCACCCCTTTGGTGCCTTTTTATACTTTACTTTTACTTATCAAAAGAAAAAAAATTCCTCACGGAAGTCCTGCCAAAAAGAATGCATACCTTACGAAGATCTTCATCTGTCATGCTGGAATGCAGATTGCCAACATACAGCCGTCTAGCCCCCCCAGTATAGGGACCTATATGCCCACTTGATCCTCCAGCAACAGATGTAGTTGACTGAACAAGATTCTTTTCCGCTTCTGATGGTTTCACCATCACAGGTTGACCAAGAAGAGGCTGTCCAGAGAGTGCTATTGCCATATTACATCATAGAACTCAATATACCTGCAACCAGAAACATAGTTTGCATATAAAGAATCAATACAAGACATGCCATACATACTCATGAACACACATAGCAAATTTACGACAGCATTCACACAATGCTTTAATAAAATATTGACTTTCATATGCCAATTCAACCCAACCGGTTATAACATAATAATCCTAGATACTTTCATGGTGTGAAGAGTATATTTTTCATTGTACTTATTAGGCTGATGCCTGATATGCAAGCCTAATTAGATGCATGTAATAAGGCTCATATGTTCCATACACATTCATTTTAATTCACAAGCAGAACCACTAGATGAGGTAACTACTAATTCATTATCGGTAAAATAAGCACAATACAGCTCCACCCCTCAAAAAACTTATTTAGTTATTTTTTTCACTTAACTCTGAAAGCAAATGAGTGAAGATAAAGATATTCCTGTACCCTCACCAAATTAGCAAAGTCACCGTCTTGAACTCTCACCTTCAATTTCATAAAGCCAAATCTCCTTATAAGCTACCAAACCCTCCTTCTTATACTTATGTCTGTCAATCGCACAACAACCCGTGCACTCTTTATACAGGAAACCCTGTCTCTGTTTTTCACATAATCACTAAACATTCCTTCTTGAGCCACAATCATAGTCCAATCAAGATATATTTCACCCCATTCTTAATGATTAGGCAGCATCACTTCCTGAAATGCTCGTTATAGAGAGAAGATTAAATCAAATTGAACCAGCTTTTGAAAGATTGCGGGACTCATGGTTCCCAGTCAAATAAATCAAACCTCTCCAGTGGCAACCCATGGACTTTAAAGTCCATGCTATCACCCTTCGCACATTCCAACTACATCATCAATACTGATATCAAATATCATATATATTATCTTTAAAATCTAATTAATTCATTTCCTATTAAAAAAAGAACTACTTCTCCCACAAAACTTTCCGTACAATCAGAATTACATGAGACTTCTAGGTGTTAATCTCAAATCACTTCTTGGCTCCAATAGTTATATTCACATGGCTAAAATCCGATGTTCTTGAAAAATCTTGTGCTGTCTCAAGAACTGTGCCTGCAATCTCAGTACACCCTTCCCCCTTTACTGGTATACCTTATATAGACTAAGATAAATTAAACATAAGCCAGTCATTGAATTTAATAGTTAGAATTCATACACCAGAGCCACTGAATCAATTAAAACAAATTTCATGATAGTACTATCCAGGTATATTAGTTTTACCCAAATCCCTTGGAATGTCTTAAATTGTGATCCATAATGAGGCGTACATTTCGAACCTCAAAAAGGTAATTAAGGGGTTTTAGAATAAAAAGTTGAAGAGGCAAATAACCATTTACTTTCCACAGAGAACACACAAAATATATATAAAAAATTTACATTTTTCTTTCAAGTGTGTAATGGATTAAAATTAGTTGTTGAAATTCTCAAAACAAAAACAAAAACAAAAAAAGTCAAGTTCACCTTTAAATGAAATGTATTTTATTTCTTAAGCATTGGTGATACTTACACCTACACTAGAACTTGAGATTGAATTCCACAGGAAAAAGATTAATATCAAAGCCAAACCAATGATTGGGACAGAATGCAGTAACAAGAGAACCCCAAATTTTATAAAATGAAGAAGATACTAGCTCCATGGAGAATTAACAAAAAAACTCTTTCTTGATAGCTGCTTATAAACTATATAAATCCTTCAAGAATTGAACATAACATAAATAGTAGAAAATTTTAAATGACAAGCCAAGCTCTGTAAACAAGAACTAACTTTGCCAGCCCTTGAGAAGAACTCATACGCATCTCTTTCATTTGCCTTCAAAGAGATCTGTTGAAATTTTAAAAAAAAAAAATTATCTTAGCACCTGCAAGAAGTAGAGTCATGAAACCAAACACCAATGGCTGAATAATGAACATGTCATATTTATCTAGTTACCTGATAAGCAAATACTGTTCTCTGGTCCCGTTCAGGATCAGCCTCAGGCTCAGTTACTTCTTCTTTTTTCTCTTTATGTCGTCTGCAAGAGAATGAAAATGTAAATTAACAACCCAAATTGTACAATAAGTGATAAAATTCTGAATGGAAAAATCTAGGACACGCTGACGTTCTTACAAATAAATGATAGCTTAAAAAATAGTTTGCTCCTTGGAAGAAGCAACAATTAAATATTTGCCTCATAATGAACAAAAACAAAGAAATGAACAAATCCCAAAATGGCATAAAATTTTCTCCAGTATGTGTAAAAACCCCGAGTCCATGTTACACAGCCCTGCAGGGACTACACAAAGTTAACAAGAGAGGACCAATGAACAGAGATGGCCAAATTAAGAGATTGGGTCACTTTAAAGTTTAATAAGAACCAACCTGAAGTATATTTCAAAAAAAAAAGAACCAACCTGAAGTATGTAATGCAAGTTCAAGCAATAAACTAACCACAAAATTTGTACCTTCTATACAAACGATAATCTTAAATGGAACCAGCCCCATCAAGCTGTACAGATGGCAATACGAAAGGACCTAATAGCATTAGTATGAACCTGTTAAAACTTAAAAAAACTTAATATTCCAGTTAATGTAGCATATCCCAAAAAGTAAAACATTCTCCAAATTGAGTTGACAAAATAAAAAGCATTGAGAAAGCCCATGTCATCAATCACAGTTTTAATAACATTCACACAGATAAGAAGAAATCACAAACACACAGCGCATAAATGATACACAAGATTATTAAGCCTACTGTCTTGCAATTGTTTGATAACTTACTTAGGTAACAACTTCCTAATCACATTACAGTAACGTAAGAAAAAGCACAGAGTTGCACAAACTGCAACTAAAAAGGGGCTTGGTCTTATACTGAAAAAGACTGGAAATTAAGACAATTTAAGGATTCAAGATTTCCAGACATATACAGTACAAGTTTATCTTATTAAAGAAAAGAAATGATAAATCATTAATTGCAAGGATGAGAAGGAGGGAAAGAATTCCGAAGAACAAAAGATCCCAACATGACAGGACCTGTTTGCAAAAGAAACTAGAGAAGTCAACAATGATGACTATCCTGATGACTTCACCTCAGACACATGGTTGCACAAAGTGTTACTCTAAAACGGTGACCTAAGACACAGACAAAAACATTAACAGCAAGCACAATGGTTATATAATACAGACAGGCAATCAAACAATATTTTAGCAATAATTGTTTTAACTGCAAAAAATTATGGCCTTTCTCGTAGCCAACTGAACATTGATTTTTCCACAAGCATCAGAAGATGTGCTTCTTTAAGCAAAGCCCATCACTCCCTCACCAGCATTTCTGCAACAGAATAAATATAATTAAGCAACCAAGTTTAAAAATGGAGGATAACCAAAATCATAGCATGACTTCAACCCCAGTGAGCCAGTCAAAACCTCCAAATGGCAACCCCAGTCTTGCAATGCAAGTAGATGATAGAAAGTCTAGAAAGAAACAATTAAGACCCATAACCTGAGTTCTTGTGCCTGGCCCAATTGCCAGAAAGACCATCTGAAGATTGCTCTAGTATATCTGCGAGTTCCGAGAATCTAACTTTCAATATTTAGAATTTCCAAGATCATTAAATATCACAACTATATGAAACTTAGAGCTACTGGAGAAAAAAACTGTTTTAACTAATATCATAAACCCCATCACTTAAGAGGGAACTGTACTTGGAGGAAAGAAATGGACAAGGAATATCTATGGGACAAACAAGGTTGGTTCTCTTCAAATCAGGTGTGTCCTGCAAAGTAGGTCTTGTGTATGCTGCACTCGACACATAATCATGGCAATTTTTTTCTAAATAAAAAAACGTAGGGCAACACAACTCTAGTAATAGGACAGAAAATGTCTGCATCAAGTAACTTTGCCAAAATACAGATTGATGAGTCATTTCTTTATAATACCACCAATTGAATATGAAATCCTTCTACAAGCCCAAATTAATTCCAAAGTTTCAACAACATGCTAATTATCAACATCATAAACAAAGAAAGTAACCAGCTCGCCAGTACATAGAAATATATCCCAGACATAATGCAGGTACAAATATCTATACTAAACCATCAAATTATTTCCAAGCAAGCCATATAGGAATACCCTGAAGTACAACTAAATTCAAATAAGTCTTAATCCCAACCCACAGAAATGTAGACACTAGCACCACCTACCTATTTATCCAAGAGAAGATGATAGTCACAAACAAACACAAACCTTGCCATCACCCTAATACACACACACCAGCCCCTTCCAGAATGCCACATTAACGTGGCACAGGTCAATGTCACCATAAAACAGCCACCCTTACGGGTACGGGTACGGGTACGGGGTACAAGGGGTGGCTTAGTTGGATCATTATTTGAGGTCGCGGTACGTTAAGATACTACTTCTGGTCAATATAAGCTATATATTATAGTTAATAAAACATATAACTAATGAAGTACTTGTTTTTGTGATGTGGAGCTAACTGGCTTAATAAACCCTATTTTAGTAAATAAGTTTAAAACTACCCTAGTTTGGTAATAAAGATTTTTTACTACCCCACTTTTGGAAAAAACTTCCACTCTATGACCAACCTAGTAGCTCAAAACTTCTGTAATTTTTAGCAGAACTGAACACATAAGATCCTCATCACCATCATCATCATCATATTAGAAATCAAAGGAAACTAGCATAAAGAAATTGGAAGAAGAAGCCAAGTACAGATGTCAAAACCAAGCAAAGACCACGATGATTATGACAACGAGAAAGACCTAAATGCGGAAGGAGATCCTAAGTCTTAATATTTACAATTTTGAAGTCCCAATAATTAGGAGCACAATTCCAAATTATAAGCAGCTGTTACCACACGATCAGAATTTTCACTAAAAAAACACCTAGGAGAAACATGTTTGTAGGAATTGAACAATTTTAGGTTCAGTGGAAAATAACATGAATCCATAACAACTCTCAGGTAATAAAGGTCTTGCACCTTATTTCCCAAAAGAATATATCTCCTAACTGAAAACAATGTCTCATCCAATGTAACACCAAGTCCATCATTGTAGCAATTTCTAAATTTAAAATTAAAATCAGATCTAAACACCATAGTTGTCTGGAAAAGAAACTGTAACATAACTTTTCCGTCTTCCATTCAAACCAGAATATTTGGAGTATTCCCTATGTTCTAATTATATATTACCTAAAATTATACTCCTTAATTCAATTTTTCTTTTGACCGTAGCTACTCTAGTGCTCATGTACACCAACAACATGGAGCCATAAAACTCATGCAACCAACAATTTGCTTGCTACATTTAGTTATATACTGCATGCATATTTGGCACTAATAACATTGAGTCTACATAAAAGGTCAGAATGATTATGCGTAGCTTTGTGGTTAAACACAATACAAAATCCATTTTGCAGTTTAATGTTTGTGCTAAAAAAAATTTGAATCAAAGGAATAATAGCTACAAAGATGTAATGAGAATATAATAATAAACACCTGATTTCTCTGTCTCGTTCCCTTAACTCCCTCTCGCTTTCTCTTTCTCTATGCTCCTTGTCCCCTCGCTTTCTCTTTCTCTATGCTCCTTGTCCCGACTCCTCTCTCTGTCTCTTTCTTCTCGATCACTTCGATGCCTTTCTGATAGGCTCCTGCTTCGGTGCGACCGCTCTATCTCCTGTTCCCCGTCTCTCTCCCTCTCCCTCTCACGGTCACGCTCTCTCCTGTCTCCATTTCGATCATGATCTCTGTCTCTATCTCTATCCCTATCCATGTCTCTCTCCCTCCCATTTCTTTCCTGCTTGTTCCTGCCCCTTTCTCGATCCCTATCTCTACGTTCTCGGCTACTTCTGTGTCTATCCCTATCTACATCTCTAGACCGTGAACGATGACAGCTCTCTCCATCTCTTGACTGTGAGCGGTGATGCAATGAGCTCCTTTCTTTATGACGATCATAATCACGCGACTCATCTCCAGATTTCGAGCGCTTGGACCGATGACCATCATCACCCTTCTCATCGATCTTATGTTTTGAACTCCGACTATGTTCTTTCTCTTCGGATTTCACAGTCTCATCACTAGCAGTTTCCTTTGCTTTCTGGGGTTTAGGAATTTCAACCGTTTTCTCTAAGTATTCGTATTCATCAAAATCCATATGAACTGTCCTAGTCAAACAATGAATTGATAACCTAACTTAAAAATCTTCTAGAAGCAGAAGCCTGCAACCAAAAGAAAAAAAGTAAGAGCTACAAAATTATTACTCCAGGAAATTCTACCATATATAAAAAATGAGTTTTCAACTCTTCAATGCTTCAAAGCTAAGGAACCAAAACTGCAAATAATAATTTTAACAAAACTCATCGACTTGGTTGAACAGTATATTTCACCAAAAAGAAACTAAGACACCACAAACAACGAATTCACTTCTCTATTTTCTCGGGAAACAAACACAATGAGTAACAAGGAATATAAAAATAAACACAAAAATGACAAAACATATAAATAGAGAGACAAATGTGCAAACTTAATTCCTTTGAAACCAGTAGTTTCTTCTTAATAATATTTTTTCAAGGAAATGCCATTCCTCTAAGTTAAAAAGCCTTAGCCGAGCAATCAAGCCTAACTTCTACGGCAATATTAACAAAATCCAAACCCTAATGATAACTATATTAACTTAAATGCTTCGTTTGGTTGCAAGGAAACTAAATAAGAAATGAAAATCGAAGAAAAGAAAACTTAAAAATCTTTCATAAGATAATTCAACTTGAAACTTATCATAATTTTGAAGAAAAAAAATAATTTTTATTTTCCTAGAATAATTTTCTGCATTGCTATCTAATTTTTCAGTTCACTACCTTGACAACAAAAGAAGAATCTGAATAGCCAAACAATAAGGGCAAAACAACTAAAGATGAGAACTTGCGCATCACGTGAATTATAATAGCTCCAATTGAAGAAAGGGTCGCTCTATCGGACTCGGTGTGGAGCCCGATGGGGAGACGAAATGGATTGTCTAAATTCTATAGTAGGACCTTAGGCCCAGTCGACTGGAATTCTTGTAATGTGCCTTACTGGTTACATGTATATTTTAAACCAAAAAAAAAAATGAAAGGTATCTATTTTCAATCCGAATTATCATCAGTTCAATAAAAAATTATATTATTGAAAACATCATGTAAAATTAACATTGATATGCTGCCATATTAAATTAAAATGCATTATAATTCAAATTTTACATATGAAATAAATATAAATGCGACTGAGAAAAAATTTTCTGTAGTTGAAAAGAACATTTCCACCTACTTATGGCAACGGTTCAAATCCCGTCCTCAAATACCGCTAATGATAAAAGAAAAAACAAATTTCTTTTTTTGGCACAACATGATATCTATTCATTTATTGATGTCCTATCACAACAACTAATCTTGAGAACTGCTGGACAGGAACTAAAAGAATAGCAATATCAATATCAATGCAAGTAGCCCTATTAAAAAAGGAACAAATTATAGTTAAATGCACCATCAAAAAGAATTTCTTCAGCCCCTTCAGGCGTCACAACTGACAAATAATATGTATCCGAGGAGGGGGAAAGGGCCAACTGATCTCAAAATCTCACAAACGAGATATTTGTGGCAATAACCATTTTGACATTTCATTATCAATGCAAACTAGTTTGGCTTAGTTGTTCTGTTGGGAATCACATTCAAGCTCTCTCTGTTGAACAGTCCATATCTAACTTGTCCACCGTGATCAACACCCATCCTCTGGCTACCATCAGATTTTGAACCAGGAATATCTGCTGATGCACCTTGTTTCTCAGGACCATTTGCATTTTGAGTGCTAAAAATCCCATAACTAGATGCTGAATTATTACAAACATCAGGACGGGACGGTTGTTGTCTCGGCATTTGGTTGGGAGGAAGCTTTAAGTTTCTAAATGTAGAAGGATCAGTCCCACCTGATCCTGTTGAGGCTGAGACATTGGCGTGCGATGGTGGTTGCCTTTGCTGTGGAAACCGAGGCCTGACTGATTCTCCCATACCTGGACCCTTGTTATCCATTGATCTAGTTGGTGGGAGTTTGATCCTTTGTTCACTTCTTTTGTACCTATTCTCAGTCACGGTGGAACGCTCTGGATGGAAGGAAGGAATTTTTCCTGGCAAAGGAGGTGATTCCAAGCCGGATTCTGCTGCGGGTACTGACCTGACTGACTCTCTCATACCTGGACCCTTGTTATCCATTGATCTAGTTGGTGGGAACTGGTCCCTTTGTTCACTTCTTTTGTACCTGTTCTCAGTCCCAATGGAACGCTCTGGATGGAAGGATGGAACTTTTCCAGGCAAAGGAGGTGGTTCCAAGCCAGATTCTGCAGGATCTTCATCAGACAAGTCAGGGCCTTGAACATCAGCAGAAGGGTCACCTGCTAGTTGTGTGGCAGTGAGCTTTTGAACCTGAGCACTGATATCTCCAGCATCCTTCAATTTTTTTCCACCTTTCTTTGGTAGGCCAAATTTGATGTGCCTGATTATCACATATGCCTGCTTTCTTTCTACCCTGGGTCCACTTTCCACAATAGCTACATCTTCAATCTGCACAATATTGTTTACAATAAAAATTGGATAGGAAAGAAGGAAATGAAAATGAAAATTGTACCAAGGACTCAGAACACTATAAGATAAATGCAGGAACTAAGGTGATACCAAAGCAGCGAGACGAGATAACAATCCTCCCAAGTCCTCATCTTCACCTTCCTTGCCCTTACCCATGGCCATACACTGTTTCATAACCACAGAGAGTAGTTAATTATTCGAGACTTCATCATTTTCAAAGCAAGTAAACTTCAATAGTTTCAATTTTAAGGACTCTGGGGGAAGACACAACATATATTTACAAAATATTTGCACCTGCTGTATGCTTCAATTTGTATTGCATATAAGTACAGAACTTAACTGAATCAATCACTGCATGAATGCATGTTTATAGAATAAAATAGCAGAGCTAGTGAGAATCTCCCTTATCAACAATTAATAAGAAAAATGGAAAAATACAGCCACCACAGGGACTTCAAGCACAAGCATGGCAAATCAATCACAAAGTAAGTAGCAATTTGTGCACTATTGCTCCTTTGCACCAAACTTACGGTTTACCCATCACATCTGACAAGCAGTTCCTGCTTCATACTATCATAACCATCAGCAGTTTTGTTTTGAATCTTATTGCTAAGTGATTTCCTTTAGAATGTGCCCAGAAACCGGCAAGAACATGTTATAATTTTTTTTATCATAAGAGAATCCCTCAAAGAAATGGAAGAAAGTACCTTCACCCGATAACCCTGTTCCATCAATCTTATGGCTGTATCTGCTTTCATCTTTAAGTCCTTTTGTTCCTGAAGAGGTAAAGGCAAAGCATAATGTCATTTTTCTCTTTTCTGTTAGGTAACAGTGGTTCGTAAAAACTCAAGAACATTATAAGCATGTGCATTAGGGGGAATAATGGTCACCTAAGCTTCAAAAAAGGAAAAAGAGGTTGGGAAAATAAGGAAGGATGAAATGGAAAACCTATCCCTTGGCCAGGTTTAATGAATCTTTGGACTACTGGTTCAGGTACAAACTACAAACCCAATGACCTGTTAACTATGATATATCATTTATTAAGTGCAGATATATTTACTTATAAAAAGAACATATTAAGTGCAGATATACTTATACTTGAGGAATACTATACTTGCTATGATAAAACAAGTGCTTCCATTGTAGTTTTATGTTCAGTTATTCTTCCAACTTTTATAATGTTCTTATGGTACATGTCATGAGGAGCAAGCTTACATTTAGTGCCCAGCCACCCTTGCAGATTGATGCTTAGGTTGGGTTTAATGACTTCTACAGGAATAGTCAATGAGCATGTAGAACTCTAGTTTAGCTGCAATGGACCAGTTGAACTTTGACAGTTTCACGAAAAGAAGCTAGTAAAGAGGGATTCATTGAATTAAACATACTGTTCATGCTATCATTACTGTCATTTCAACCTTCAACAACTCTTATTTCCAGCATCTTTAATCTTATTTATTCTTGAGAACTTTCCATTATCATGAACACATTCTCCTTTAAATTGAAATGGTTTCAAGATATGTCCATGAACAGTGAAAAGAAAAGAATAAAGAATTCTTAATGAAAGACTTACTATTTTCACTGTGAAACGAACTTCTTTGCAATCTCCTTTTCGCAAAGTCACCTCAGACTGCATATACAAAAACCTGATTAAACTTTAATGACCGAATACTCCAAAAGAGCTAATAATAACTGGCGAGTTTTAAAAGATGACTAGGTTCACAGAAATTTACCAACAGTTTATCCATGGGTGTGAAAATTTAGAAAACAAACTTCAAAAGTATAATACTAACTACCAAATGCAACGTTCAAAACTGATTTAAACTCACACCCCCTCTTCTGGAAGAAAATAATTTCAATGCTTTCTCATTTATGTTGATTCATAATATTTTTTTTCCATAGATTTGCATACACTGGTTCTAAACAATATTGTAACATTTTCCCAACTAACTGAGCACTTACATTATTTATCCAATCAGCACAGCAAGTTAATATGAAACCCCATTGGCCCATTGGCCCATTTGCTAACTAATTTGCATTTGCAATTGACTTTAGTCCATTTCATACATAGCAGGTTTTACATGATATGTGCATGTAGTTCACTTGATTCTCAATTTTGCATCATTAAGCTAATTATTGTACAGAGACATAATAAAGGGAACTCCATTCTTGATAAGCATATAGAAGAGTAAATTAAATTATGAAAAAATAGAAATGGAGGCTCATAACAATAGTGATAGAATGAAATTTCAACAAAGTTTCACATATTTCACTAATATATTGAAAAAAATCAAGTCAGAACACATAATATAGAGTATGGATTTTTGTGGAAGCTACTAAAGATCTTACATAACAAAACTGATTAAAAGGGGGAGAGAAAAAAGAGAAATAGTCTTCACCTTGACTGGAGATTGGAGACAATAGGCCAAGTTGAGAGTTCAATTAAGAATTTGATAAAAATATTTTGTTAATTTCAAATAAAAGCTGTATGATAACAATTACATGCATTAAGTTAATTATCCTAATTATCAAATAAGCACAAGTGTCTAGGAGATTGTAGAATTCAAAATCAATGGGGTTGATGCCCCAATTCTCCATGCATGCCTAGGTCTAATATGACCACTTCTCTTTTTGAATAGGTGAAAGAAATATTTTATCGAAAAAGCAACTAAAGGATGAAAGATTACAAATGATGGTACAAGTGACACAATCCAGATCACAATCAAACCATCAGAAAAATTCAACCTGGATCACAGCCCCCCAAACAACAACAGATCATAGGAACCCACCAAAAGAAAAACTGCTAGAACCCAACAACAACAAAGAGATAAAACGACCTGTTCTAACTAACTACCAACAGCTAACACAGACCAAACAAGACACAACCACAGACAACCATCAACACCCAGCCACAACCGTCTGGAAATAACGCACCTCCACCCAGGCCAGTAGAATCACCCAAAAAAAAACAATCATTTCACAACCACTTTAGAGTCAACGTCATCCTCTACACCTCAAATACCATTTGAAGCTTCAAGCTTTTCTACATCCCTTTTCTCCATTTAATAAATTTTATCAATGATATCATTATCATCACCATCAAAAGGGAGACCCAATTTCTTGCTCATCTCCCAAGTGTTCACGGTCTCTCTTCAAAGGTCTTCATTCCTTTCCGATACGACAGCGCAATGGGAAATAGAAAGCTGAGCATCTTTACCAACACCCTTAGGATAAGAAAGTGAAAAAGCTCCCAGATCACCCGATTTCAGGATCCTTATACTCTTCTTTTTCTTTGATAATAGCTTTATATCAAAAGGGGGAACATTAATGATTAAACCTAGCACCACACTTACTAGATTTCTTCTTCTTCTTAAAAGGATTCCTGTGATAAAATTTGGCACTGGCTGCTTGATTGATGATTTCTTCTTCATCCTCATGAAATGAAAATATATACTTATCATCCAAACCACCCGAATAAGGAAGTGTGAGAGAGCAAGATGGTGACACATTAAAACTTCCAGCAGTAATTTCCCCAACGTCCTCGCTATGTTCTCTCAATTCAGAAAACAACTAAGATCCTTTGTATTAACAGCCCCATCGCCAATACAGCCTTGGGAAATATTATAAAAATACAGATGAAAATTCCCAAAAGAGTTGTCTACCAAAAATGAATAGGCTCCATTAACAAAGAGCCTATCCTTCAAGTTTAACCATAACCCATAAGGTAAGTTGGCCATGTTTACTTTAAATAGCCTAGCCACCAGCTAAGCACTGTTCCCCAGACTAGAAAAATTCAAATTTGAAAAACAAACTCCTAATAATAGGCCTAAGATGGCCATTATCAGCTTGCTCACATTAGGATAAACCAACCCCCATAGCACCATTCATGTTACCAAAGTTATGCAATGATGAAGAGAAAAAAATATCATTGATTTCTGTTGACTCCCTCCCATCACGCCATCCTTGGAAAATAGACACCAAATTTGAATTAACTGGAAAAGTAACAAAACCTTTTGACTTTTCTGAAAGACTCCTAAACTCACCATCAAATGACTCATTAGACATGCCTGAACGGAGGATCGGGAACGACTCCTCTTCCAAAAAACCACCAAAGGGCACCTGGTCACAGCATGAATCTAAGAACACTGAATCCACATGATCCATAAAACCACCAGGCTCATCATCACGGAAAAGAGAACAGGTGTTATAAGACTTGTTTCAGATAGCCAAATGAGATAAGTTTTGAGTCAGATCAATAGCTAATTTAACTGAAAACAAATTTCCATCAATCCTCACCACTACTGAGGAAAGGATGGCCTCTAGATCTTGAACAGTTATTAAAAGCCTAGCAATATTGAGTCTCCTCTTCAAATATGTTCTCTCATCACAAGAAATGTATTAACGCCAACCTTTAACCATTATACTAAAAAAGGTTTCCATTCCATGCATGTAGAGGAAGTTCTTAACATCTAATCCACACTAACTTCTCGTAGCTGACATCAAAGGGACACCAAGGTTCAATTTCAGAGAACCACATCTCCAACCATTCCCTATGATCTGAAATAAAACTTAAATTGTATCTCTACTAGCAAAGATGAGAAGAATTTTGTAGCCGCCCATAGGGAAAGATGAAACATTTGATCTACCTTCTCTAAGCACATTCCACTTGAAATTTACAATATCTTCATGATTGTGAAAATCCCCAATAGCGCTTCTACAAATCCATTCCAAATCGTTTGACGCAGGAGAGTACTCCAAAGTGACATCCACCGACTCAGGCTGATTAACTATCTCAACTTTGTTTGCTAATGATGGACACTTCTGGATATTAGCGTCTCTACGGTCTCCTCTTACAACATCTGCAAATGATCTGATTCGACCATGATCAGAAGGTTTCGAGGATGCTGCATCAGTCTTATGATTCATAGGGAGCTTCCTACCACCAGCAGTCATAGCACCATCTTCAACAATTTAGCTAACTTGACACACAGAACAGACCCCATAAAATTTAAAGCGTTAAGAGCTCTAATGGCAGAAAGGGATTCTCGCGTATCCAAAAACGAATGAAACCAAAAAGATCCTTTCTCTCCTTGAGAAGTTTCCTAGAGTTGTAGACATCTGTAACCTCTCCCGATTTTTTAAAGAGCTTCCAAACAAATAAATTGTAAACATTGGTTTTCAAATGATTGACAAAAACAGAGATGAGTCTCAAGTCATTTACCACAGACTGACCACCACCCTCATGAACTCTCTTCATGTTCAAATTGCCATTACATTTCGGCCCTTCAAAGAGGATTTGGAACTTCACGTTCCAGATAAAGAAGAGTGCAGGTTTGTGTACAGCAAATATGCGTTAAAGCTTGGATGCATATATATTCTACACTTGAAATCTAACACAAATAGCACTTGGAGTGAAAAACATGCTCGAAACCACAAGAACTTTTAGGATTTAGATACTAATACATACCAGGAAAAATTCTATATCAAATACAATAAAGTAAGTTAAGAATAAGAAGGAATCAACGATTTGTATACTCTTTAGACTAAAATATAACAGAAGTTATGAAATCGATTAAGGGACCAATGTGAGCCCAAAAACCTCATGACAAATGTGGGGCCTAATGAAGAAGCTGCAATGACATAATTATAGCTGGAAATGAACTTCAGAGGAAACATACTTAAAAATGAAAAGTAATTAACATGCTATGATTTATCAAAGAAAAAAGAAATGGAGATGGAGATAAAAAAATTTGTTGATTACTGTCCATGCAACAGATTGATAGTTACCAATGCGTTTCTTGTCTGACCATACTCGTGTTTTAAAGGAACAAAAGCAAAGAACATACAAACTATCAAGTAGTAAATCAATTATCCATACATAGGAAAATGACGAGGAGAAAGCTAGGAATGACAAAATAAACAACAATACTTCATTACTTTATTTAAAGACTTCATCTCAACAAGATTGGAGAAAAAAGACACCAATCCACCATGTCTCCTACCTTGCTTTTGGCACGGTCCTTCTCCTTTACTTGTTGTTTGTACTTTTCCTTATGGAAGTCCATGATTTTACAGACTGGTGGATCAGATCCTCTTTGAACCTGTAAAACATGATACAGCTTTCTTAGACCATTTGAGAACTAAATTAATTTAAAGGTAGCATTTTGAAGTACAATAAGATTAAGTGATTGAGCATCTGAGATAATGTCAACGAGCCTCATAGCACTATAAAAGAAGAAGTAATGGAGGAAAAAGCACCAAGCGCCAAATGGTAAAATGCATTAGAATAAAAAATGCCTTATCTATAGATAAAATATATATCTTTACTGTGCTCAGAAGAAATTTTTTGCTACATCCATTCCACATAAAAGAAATATGAATTAAATAGCATTAACATGGTAGTTTGACAAATAACAGTAACCATAGAACTTCTCCTCATGAGTGTGTCCAAAATAATCAATTTAAAAGAAGCAATTGAGAAGTATTTAATTGAATATACAGAAGAAAAAGAGGAAAATAGGCCGAAATCGACAAGGCAAGTAAATCATTGAAAGGTTATTTCCCAATTATACAAAACTTCAAGTTGCAATCATCCTATTTCACTGTTAGCACTTTATTATGGAAGACAGCAATAATATTGAAAATTTTACCTCAACTAAATCAAGTTCGAGTTTCCTCGCGCCTTCTAATGCTTCACGAATTGAGACAATACTATGTCCTGCATTTCAAAGTAATTTATCAGTGACTACTTACAGAAATCCACCAATACATCTCCCTAGTCAATGACATGTAGCTTGTCTAAATGTCACATTTTACATGCCGAAACAACAACTTCGCAATCTATAACCAAGATCTGTATAATCTTCTCTTCTATTTTCTCTTTTGTTATCTACTTCTAAACCTAGCTTGAAACCAAGTTCACTTAGAAATATTGAGAGAGATCAAGAATTCTCACTATTTCTTATATTCATGAACCCAATTCAATTCAGTGGGATCTTTCATTCACATTTTTTTTCCAACAAGAACGATTTATAAAACTCTTGGACCCCAATTGATTTGTGGAAATATGATAATTTCCCCGTTTTATCTTTCATGCAAAAGATCACTAACTTAATCCATTAAACTCACTAATGTGTAGGCTAATAAAAGCACTGTCCCACAAAGCGGAGTATGGCTAATTGGATTCCATTCGTTAACCACCAAAAATGTGTACTAAAACTTATTTTCTCGTTTTCCTGATCATAGGCACACCCAGAATAGAATCCCTCTGTACTCTACAATGCACTTTCATTCTCATATACTAATATTAAAAACTTTATAACATGAACATACGTGACTTATTCTAAAACTTATGATCAATTAGACAACCTGCGTACCTTCATCTGTCACCAACCTAACGAATTGGGCTTTTATTTGGTTGTTTAAGCGCGGGCCATCCGTTTCCACCTCTTCCTTCTTAAGCTTAGGCTGAAATTCAACACACATATCACATGAACTACCTATCCTTCTACCACCAATACGGCTCACAAAACCAAATGGATACTCAAAATCTAATCTTGCATTTACAATTTCCATTAACCAATAACATCCAGAGAAATAAATACAATAGCCAAGTAATCAACAGAGACACACCCGAGACTCAATAATAGAGAAACAACAAATACCTAAATCACTTAAACCCAATTAAGCAGATTTAAACCATACTACACTAATTACCCATCACGCAATAAACATAAAACAGTGGATAAAAATATATTTTTTTAAAAAAATTAAATAAATAATTACCTGAACAGGAGCGGCAAAAAACCTGACATTATCACAAAAACCGGTGGGTCTCTTGGAAATATCCCAACTTGTGTTCTCTAGTAAACTAGGTCTTGGGTGCTTAGTAGCTTGATTAAGCGAAGAAGCATAAGGAACTTGAACGTAATGTCGCTTAAATTGATACGATAAATATCTGAGCTTAGATTGATTAATTCTATACGCAGAAGCCATTTTTTCAGTTGAATATTGCAAAAAGTGGCATTCTTCGGTGTAAAATTGGAGAAATTTTTTGATAGACAAATAGATCTCTGGAAAAAACCCTAAATAACCATTTCTTTGAGAAATAGCATTTTTAATTTTTTTCCTTTTTGCTAACACCTTTGAGAAAGAGCTGAGTTCTGAGTTTGAGTTCTTGCAGTAGCCTCCAGGCTCATAGTCATATTAGGTTCGCAAGCCAGGCAAATATGCCTTGATCCGAAGCCAGCCAAGGCAATCTGATATTTGCATCTTCAATCAGGCCGAGAGAAACGGCGAAGAAAGCAAGCAACCAACGAAGCGAAGGCACAGAAGGATCGAGAGAGGGATTGAACGAGGATGGGAATTGCTAGGGCCACGCCGTACAGCACAACCGCAAGCCAACACAAACAAAACGGCTCCAGGGCAATTCCTTATGCGCCGTAGTTTTAAGAAAGAACTACTATTACAGTATTACTCTTCAGAGGAAAAAAATAAAATATATAAACTAAACAGAGCATGGGCACCGTCTTTAAATTACGCACCATGTCCTATATGATTGGGCTGCACCGTCTAATATAATTGATTTAAGTCTATGAAAGGATGTCCAAGTGTATAAGTGTAACATCCTTTTAGTGAAAAAAGTGCAACATAACCCAAATGCTGTGTGTAAGCCCATGGGCTAGAACTAGAATGGGAGTAATCATTTACATTTTTATTTTTATTATGAATAATTTTTTTTAATTGATGTGGTTTGATTCAGTTTCATAATAAAACTCATACGTTTATTTTGGTTCATACCAAACCTTGTGGTTGATACCGTTTGTACCAAAGTTAACAGTGTTAACTTTATTATCGAATTCATGATTTGTTATGAAACTGAACTAAACAATAAAGTTTTCTACGTAATTTAAATTTTTTTAATTTCAGTAAAAGAAATTTAAAAAAATATATATTGTTTGGATTGTAAGAAAGTGAGGGAAAATTATTACTTCTAGCGTTATAACGGTTTATTAAGTCAGATAATGAATTCAAACTTCAAAATCACATATACAGACCATACAAATTTCACTACATCATCAAAGAGGTACATACATCTTTTCTCAGCATTTTCTCACCAATTTCTAACAAACCAAACACTATTTTTCTCCCTTTGCAAAAATCAAACAATCAACACAAATCAAATTTAATAGACAATCCAACAATCAACACAAAATCACCCACAAATATCAATACAAACCCAAAGAAAAAAATACAAAAATCAACAACAAAATAGCAGAGTTTAGTATGAACCACATGGTTTAGTATGAACTAAAGTAAACCTTAGGGTTTGTTATGAAACTGAACCAAACTACAAAATTTAGTATGAACCAAAGTAAACCTCAGGGCTTGTTATGAAATTAAGTCAAACTACAGGGTTTAATATGAACCAAAGTAAACCTCAGGGTTTGTTATGAAATTAAGTCAAACTACAGGGTTTAATATGTAATTTAGCCTCTCTTTTTTTCTTGAGTTGCAGTTGTCCATTTTTTTTTTCATTAAACGATGTAAAGAGGATAAACTTCTAAACCGACCGAACCCTTCCTATAAAACTATTACTCGAATGATTTTTTCTAAAGTTAAATATATTTAAGTGTGTTAAGATCATAACTTTTTTATAAATAAAAAATGTTATTGCATGATGAGTAGAATTAATGAAAAAGTTAGATCATCACGGTAAACAAAATAAAAAATAAAAAACCATTATGTATCTCACTCAAAATAGAAAGTGTATCAGTAAAAATAGAAAATTTTGGCCACCAAACCAAAACTTTGATAACATGGTGGTTAAAGCTGAGACTCTCTTTTTTAAAAATATCAGTAGTGACCTCACAAAACTTGAAAAGTTTACTAGTAATTATGAGAAAAATAAATAATTATTATTTTTTAAAAATTTAAATACAAAAGTTATTAATCAATTTTTTCGTGATTACCAATAAATTTTTTTGATTTCGTAATAATTCTCACGGAACTAAATCTATGGTATCACCACTCTAAAAAGCATGAGTTTAAGTTTTTTGGCGACTTAGGTGAGGTACATCTTATTCGATTATCTAACCTAAACAAAAACTTAATCCAATTATATGCGAATAATAAAAACTCTACCCTTCTCTCTCAAAATTTATCTTTCAAGAAATAAAATAAAATAAAAAACCTTGATAAAATGGTAGTTTATCAGTTTGTACCTTTTACTTTCTAAATTAGGTACAAACTGACTTATCAAAAATAAATAAATCAGTACCTATGAGCCACGATGTTGGGAAAGCATTGGATGGTGCAAAAATTATTTTTTTGTCTGGTTTAAATTATTAAATTTAGATTAGTTAAAATTTTATTTGTAATTTTTAAATTTTTATTAATAATATTAATATAAATGTAGTACCACAAATTAACATTACTAATAGTGTTCAAGTGCTACAGACTTACCATGAGCTAGCTAGGCATAGGTAGATTACCAATTCCATACAGTATTCATCTAAAGGGCAAAAAGAAAATGAAGTTAAAAAAAAAGGAAACGGTGCATGATATATATATATATATATATATATATATATATATATATATATTATATATATATATATGAATGAATCGATCATGATATATAATTAATACTAATAACAAATTATATATAATTAAATTAAGTAAAATAAGAGATTATTGCATAGTGACTTTTGCAAAAAATGTTATATTTTCATTAGTTTTTTTAAAAAAAACGAATAATAATATAATTTTACTTTAATAAAATTTTTAATTGATCTAAACTCAATTAAATAAACTCGAGGCATAAAAAAATCGTTGGGATAGTATACAAGTGCTATAGACTGTCCACGAGCTAGCTAGGCATAGGTAGATTACCAATTCCATACATCCTATTCATCAAAAGGGCAAAGAGAAAATGAAGTTAGAAAAAGAAGGAAACACTGCATGATATATATATATATATATATATATATATATATATATATGAATCAATTATGATATATAATTAATATTAATAAAAAAAACTGTATATAATTAAATTAAGTAAAATGGGAGATTATTGCCAAGTGACTTCCGCAAAATATGCCATATTTTCATTAGTTTTTTTTCCTTTAAAAAAAAACAAGCAATAATGCAACTTCACTCTAATAGTGTAATGACATAAAAAAATGTAGGGGTAATTAATTTTTTCAGAAAACAAAATATATTTTCATTATTGCATTTATTTTAACAAGTGATTTGGTTTAATTTGATTAAAAATTTTGTTAAGTTAAAAAAATTATGGTTAAATCTAGATTAAATTTGATTAAGATTTGACTAAGATTCAATTCTTAAAAATATAAAACATTTCATAAACTGTTTTTATTTTAGTGTTTGGCTTAACTTCTGTTTATGAGAAACATAAATCATTTCATAAACTCTATCAAACAAACTAACAGTTTTTAGTATGATATATTGTTGCACTATTTCGTAAATCATAAAACCGGAATTACTACTAAACTAAATGATAATATTTAATATGAAAGGTTAATACCTAATTAATAGTTTGGTTTTACATCCTCGTATATAAGACAGTAAATCAACATAGAGTATACCATTTAGGTACCATTTGAAAATGTACGAAATGATTTTTGTTTCTTAGAAAAATAAATTATACCAAATATGAAGAAAAAAAATTAAAAACTGAAAAGTAATTTTTGAACGAAGCTATATATTGTTTTGTGTCTGATAAAATAGCAGCAAAAACAACTTTTATTAAAATTTAACAAAGTGGGGTCATTGTCATTTCGAGGAAATTAAATACCAAAACGTCATTGGCATATATACGTGCAGTTTTGTTTTTTTTTTAATTTTATTTTATGGTAAGAAAGTATATGTGCATTTTGTTTGTTAGAATGATTGATTACTCTTATTCAATCTGCATTTGCATGGAAATAGTTGGTCTATAAAAAAAAAATGTACTGTACATATTAATGCTCATCATCATGAAAAGTTTTTGGTCGGTTTGAGTATAAAATATTGGTTTTAGATTAGTTGAAAATTTTATTAGTAATTTTGAAAGCTTTACTGATAACGTCAATATAAGTGTGAACCAATTCAGTACTGTAAACCAAACGAACCAATTCACCGTTTGACCTAGTCATAGTTTTGGTTTATATCTAATTTATATATTGATTAAATCTTTTATTTTAAGTGAGTTGTGGTAATATTATGGGTTTTTATATGGATAATGAGATAGTACAGACTTATATTGTAATCAAATAATTCATTGTACTACTTGTATATAGCATATCTTCAACCAAAAAAAGCAATGACCAAATTTTTTTTCTGATACAAATGTTTCTTTATTAGAAAGTCTTTGTCATTTTTTAATTCTTTATTAAAACTATTTTTAAAAAGTTTTTGACATAATTAAATTTTTTTCTTAAAAACATAAATTATTTTATAATCTATACTAAATGGTAAGATTTTAATTAATTAAATGGCTTTTTTTAGTTTGTTGGGTTTTTTTGGAATTTGGCACAAAAGACTAATTAGGCATTTTTTTTAAGTTGGTTTGTTTTAATATTTTGGTATTTGAGGTTTAAAATTATGCGATATCATGACTAAAATTTTAATCCGTTAACAATAAAATTTATATTGTTAAAACTTTTATGTTGATTTGTTGAGGATACAACAAATTTAGTAAAATCAGCAAATAAGGACTGATTTGTTAAGATTGATTTGGCTTGATTGTAGGTAATTGATTAGGAAAAATTGGTGTAATTTGTCTGCAGAGAATGTGTATAAATAGGAGCCTCTGTATAGTGTAAACTTCACATTGAGAAATATAATTCTTCTCTCTTTCTCTGTACTCCCTTTGTGAAATACCTTTCCTCTTTCTATTCAGAAAAAACGGCATCATTCACCAAATGAGTTGCATCTTCACTTCTCAACAAAATAGAGTCATGGAATGTAAACATCGTCATCTTTTGAATATTTCTTGAGCTTTTCTTTTTCAGGCCAATATGCCTGAACACTTTTGGGGTCATGCTCTCCTCACTGTAACTTATTTGATAAATAGAACACCTACTCCTCTTTTAGACGGGAAATCTCCCTATGAGAAGCTATACAGTACCCCACCTAAATACGACCATATTTGAGTCTTTGTTATGCCTCCACTCACTTTCACCATCCTTCAAAATTTGATCCCCATGCAACCCGTTGTGTCTTTCTTGGCTATCCATATGGATAAAAAGGCTATGAGCTGTATGATCTTGCAACTCACCAAACCTTTGTATCTCATGATGTGGTTTTTTATGAGGATCAATTTCCTTTTAGCCAAAGTACCATAGAGTCACCCTCTACTGTTTTATCTCATCCTATTGACTCTCCAGATCTTCTCTCTGAACCCTCTACCCAACCACATACTTCTCCACCTCATGATATTACCCCACCTGTACAAGTTCGGCGATCTAGACATCAGATCCAACCACATGCCTACTTACAAGATTTCCATGTTGAACAAGCACTCCCGTCTCAACCTATCCCACCATCTGACTCAGCATTGCTCCGCTCTTCAAATACTATTTATACTCTCTCTAATTTTCTTTCTTATGAATCTCTTTCTCTTACACACCGTGCCTTTACCACTACTATCTCCCTTGTACAAGAACCCAAGTCATTCTTGCAAGCTATGTAGGATCCCAAGTGGTGTGATGCCATGCATGCTGAAATTGATGCCTTGAAAGCCAACCATACTTGGAATTTGACTCCTCTTCCACCCCACAAGAAACCCATTGGTTGCAAATGGGTGTACAAAATCAAACACAATCCAGATGGCTCTATGGAATGTTATAAGGCTCGCCTCATTGCCAAAGGCTATAATCAGAATGAAGGTATCGATTACTTTGAAACCTTTGCTCTTGTTGCCAAAATGGTTACTATTCGCACTGTTCTCGCCCTTGCTGCTGCACAAAATTAACATCTCTATCAACTTGATGTTAACAATGCCTTCCTGCATGGAGACCTTGATGAAGACATCTACATGCACCTTCCTCCTAGTTTCAGATGAAAAGGGGAGAACTGAATTCGTAAGCTCAACAAGTCCCTATACGGCTTCAACCAAGGCTCTAGGCAATGGAATACCAAGCTTTCTTCCACTCTCATTAGTGCCATATATAAACAGTCTAAAGCAAATTATTTCATGTTTGTCCAATCCCAAGAAAACAATTTTACAATTATCTTGGTATATGTAGAAAACATCATCTTGGCAGAAAACAACTTGGAACAAATTGATGCACTCAAGAAATATTTAGGAGAATGTTTTAAAGTCAAAGACCTTGGCATTCTGAAATATTTTTGGGGTATAGAAGTGGCCCGCTAAAAAACTGGCATCTTTTTATCACAAAGGAAATACGCATTGGAAATACTTGAGGAAACTAGATTTATTGGTGCTAAACTATGAGATCTACCCATGAAACCAAATCAGGCTCTTAGTGAGACTGATGGAGAACTACTTTCAGATCCGTTTTCATATCGACAATTGGTTGGGAAGCTGATATACTTGACCATCACTAGGGCAGACTTAGTATATGCAATACACATTCTGAGTCAATTCATGGACAAACCTTGAACATCTCACTTGGATGCAGCACATCGAGTCTTATGATATCTCAAACAATCATCTGGCCAAAGAATTTTTCTATCAACTTCCACTGATGTTCAATTGCAGGCATTTTGTGATGCAGACTAGGCTCGATGTAGAGATACTCGGTGATCAGTTACTGGGTACTGTATTCTACTTGAAAAATCACCAATTTCTTAGAAGACCAAAAAGCAAATAACAATTTCACGATCCTCAGCTGAAGCAGAGTACCGATCTATGACATCAACCTGTTGTGAAATTACTTGGTTAAAGCAACTTCTGATAGATCTCTAGTGGAACTACTCGGATGGGAGATTGAATGCAATATATCTGTTGAAGGAAAATATTTTTGTTTGAGAACTTTTGATTGGGATTTTGAAGTATTCTCCAGAGGAGTTTTAAAATTAAAGTTTTGTTCATAAGTGGCAAGTGTTTAATGCCAAGACCTCCTCTATCCTTAGGTTGAATGATCTCATACCAATTAACCAAGCCATATATTTTAGAAGATGGTTGCATACCAAAGAATTTTTTTTTGTTTGTTTTTGGAAAGTAGATAGAATTGAGGCTTGTAATAAAAACGTTGACATAGTATAGAGAAAAATAGCAGTGATTGGAGTTAGGGTGCATCTCCCAGCATATGAGAGTAGTTTAGTATACCATATGTTGAATTTGTTAGTTGGTTTATCAATGAGAAAGTCGAAATAGGCTCTGGTGATTCTTCCTGTAAAACATGGTAAGCATAGAAAATTATCAAAAGATCTAGCCTCTGGAGATGTCTATTATGTTACTAACCATTGTTTATTTGCAGAAGTCACATTTTTTTTTAAAACTTAACAGAACATTTTGATTTATTTAGAGTTTGGCTAGAGGTATATGCATAAGAGGTAAGAATATTCTAAACTGTTTGACAAGTTTTAGAGTCATCAGCAAAATTGAGAATAAGTATAGCTGATCCTTGTATTGAAACTTTTAGAGAAGAAATATACTTATTTGTCATAGCTAAGAGAATGCATTGAGTTAATACATCATTACATGAGAAAGAAAAGGTAAGGTGAGATAGGATTTCTTGTGGAAGTCCTCTAGATGTTTTAATAGGTTCAGATAGTTGTCCATTAATGAGAATTTTGTATGAATGTGTAGAAACACATTCAATTATTAAATTGATCCAGTGAGGTGGAAATCTAAATTAAGTTAGAACTTGTTTTAAAAAAGGCAACTCCAATTTATCATAAGCTTTTTCAAAGTCTTAATTTTATGGTCACGTAGCCTTTGGTTCCAATCTTTTTGTTTAGAGAGTGTAGTAGTTCATGAGCCATAACAAATTAACATGATTATTTGTTATTTGCCTGCCTTCTACAAAAACATTTTGAAAAGGACTTTTGAGTTTTTGGATGATTGGTTGGAATCTTTTTTTTTTTTATGATAATAGAACTTATGATTTGTAAATGACGTTGCATAAGCTAATTAACTTTTTTGTTTCATGTTATATAATTTCTTTTCTAACTCCAATTTATCATAAGCTTTTTCAAAGTTTTAGTTTTATGATCATGTAACCTTTGGTTCCAAACTTTTTGTTTAGATAGTGTAGCAGTTCATGAGCCATAACAAGATTATTTGTTGTTTGCCTGTCTTTTATATAAGTATTTTGAAAATGACTTCTAAGTTTTTGGATGATTGGTTGGACTCTTTTTGTGAAATAGAACTTAAGATTTTGTAAATTACGTTGCATAAATTAACATATCTGTTTAATGTTACATAACTTCTTTTCTGACTTCTAATAGTACTTGACTGTTGTCAATTCCATGTTTTTTTCCTGGATTATAGATGTTTTTGATGATGCTAGACAGGCTCAGAATACCACCGTTCTTAATTCCCAGTATGCACATAAAGTTGCTGACATAGCCTTTGCCATTGCTACTGACATAGAAGATAAAGCTTCTGCGGCAATGACTGATGTTGGTTTCTCTCATACCACGCCGTTGGTTTCTACTCTCCATGCCTTATCCATGGACTTGTTTGAACAGTTCGTTCTATGGCTGAAATTGTTAAAATCGCCGCCTAAAATGCTGAAGTTGCATGTTCAACACTTAAATTTGCTCTTAGTGTAGCTATTTTAGACAATTTTGAAATTGCAGAGGATTCTATTGCAACGGCTATTATTCGTGAGGCTATGAAAGCCGTCGTAGGTGAGACTACGACAACCATTATTATTGTTAGTAGGATAGCCCATGATTCTGCTACCAACGTTTCTAGTGCATACCCTACGCTCACGAAGGCTTTCATTACTTTCCAGTCCCTTGTTGCTAGTGTTAGCGACTCCCCAGCCCTCCGAACTTTTATTGCTAGGGTTAGTGACTCTCCTGTACAACAAACTTTCATTGCTAGAGTTGCTTTATGGTAATTAAAGTCTTTTAGTCATGTATCATGTTTTATGCATCATCAAGATGTCTATATGAATTTCAGTGGTTACAAATGATGAGCACTACCTCTTTTATACACACATTTCACAAAATTGTGTGGTTACAATGATGTATAAGTGATACTTAATTGTAAAAGATTCTTATAAATATGTGACTACGATTGAATATTAGAATTATGTATAAATTACAAACTTTTTATAAGTTTCTAGACTATACAAAACATTATGTATAAAATATTTAATTAAATGCTCTATTATAATCTAACCTATTTAAAAATAAGTCTCAAGTATATCATCATCATTGGCTTGGTGTACGACTAAGTGAATTGGGACACTAGAAGCCACTAAATTTATCATGTATAATGCTGTTTTATTATCACTGAAATATTGAAAATATAATAAGAATATATTTAAAAGTGTAACTTGAATAAACTAATCTGATTAAACCTGAACCTAACCCAAACTTTGAACAAGCTAAGATTGGGATTTTCTATATTTGGTTTGGACCAGGGTTGAAAATTTTCTAACGTGATTTTGTTAATTTTAGTTGCTTGAAGGCTACCATGGATGAAAATCATCCATCACGTGTGCCACTGTGGAAAGGTGTGAAGGTTGTATATCTAATAGTTGCAACGTGCTTATTCCCTATTGCATTAGGAGGCCTTAAAACTTCTTGACATTTTATAATTCTATTTTTTTTTATAACAGACACCCAAAAAAGAGGTATGTTAATAGCATTGTACGCATTCTACGCATGCGACATCTCACAATTTATCTTAGAATTAACAAGTTTATTTGTTATAATTAACGTGTTAAGCTCAATCCAAATTTATGACATGTCAATGTTTGATTTAATGGAGTCATGGTACACAAAGTGGATTAAAAAACCATGTTCATGGTGGCTCCAGGCAATTTTTCGTTCAATGTTTGGTCACAGAGAAGTTTGGCTAGTTTACTAGGAGGAATTGCATTACTAGTGACATTAGCTTATCCATGTTTTATGTGGCTTAAGTTTGGCTAGTTTAGTAGGAGGATCTATGCCATAATTGACACTAGAATAAAAGTGAGCTTCTTCAACCCTCTTTAGTGGATTTGATTTAACATTAGGTGAAATAGAAGAAGTGTGAGTTTTATGTCTAAAAGGGGGTGAAAATTCATTGTAATTGTAATTTCTGTTTGTAATTTATTTATATCGATTCACAGATAAAAAAAAATTAACAGTGAATTAAAATATTCGTTAAATAATCAGATAATTCGATTATAATCGTTATTTCGATGAATCTAGATATCATGAATTGAACTTTAGAATATTTGATAAATTATTTGATTCAATAATTTTTTAAAGAATATATTAAAATTTATTTTAAATCAAACCGAATCTGAGTGGAAACTTGTAAGTGGATCGGATTTTGATTTGAATTTGATCCGTACCCGGTCTATATAGTCGGATATGAATAAAAATCAAATTTTGATTTGTATTTATATATATTATTATGTAGTATAGTATGTATTATTCTTTGTATTATATATATATATGTATATATTATCATAGATAAACAAAATGAAGGGTGTAAAACAAAGAATTTGATCCGTACCCGGTCTATATAATCGGATATGAATAAAAATCAAATTTGGATTTGTTTTTATATATATTATTATGTAGTATAATATTTATTATTCTTTGTATTATATATATATATATGTATATATTATCATAGATAAACAAAATGAAGGGTGAAAAACAAAGAAAATGGTATGAGATGTCATTCTATTTACATGACACATTTTAGGCTTAAAAAAATGCCAATAATATGAAGGTAGTACGGACTGTTTGTGCCCCCACTGTCACTGCACAGTTTCTAGCTAGTTTGCAGATTAACCTTAGGTTCTAACTTCTACTACGCATGTTAACATTTTCAATAGCATTGATTGTAGCTTAATTTCCTGCCACATTTAATTTAAATGTTAGGTAAAGGGACGAATCTCTCTTGCATTGCACGGCCTCCATCCCAAATTTGTCCATCATTCTTTTGTTTCCATATATGTTTATCACATAACGTATTTAATTTTATAATATGAATTAAAGCATTGAATTAAATGATTTAATTAGAGAACATTTATTCTGGGTAAGGATAGATTCTTACTTGCATTGAGTTTAAAATTTATGTTTACACCGAAGTGAAAGTTTAATTGGTAATTTTTTGAAATTTTATTGATAACGTTAGTTGAGTATGTACGAACATTTTTAATAAAGTTATCCAAAATTACTATATATATATATAACATCAATCATGATTGATACAAGTATTGTTTGAGATTTTTTTTTATAAAACATATATAAATATATAATTCACCTTGGCTTAAACTTATGTTTGTTATTTATAGTTAAATCTTAATTGTTAATTACAACTAACACTAGCATTTCTCAAGGGTAATTCTTTTTTCACGGAAGATAAGTCTGTTTCTAAGGTATTTTTTAATATTAAAAAAATTTCAGGGTTGATAGGTTTTTTTTTTTTATTAAGAAATGCCTTGAAAGCAGATTTATCTCTCGTGAAAAAATGACTACCATTTATCAAAGTAAATACATCATTCATTTTTATGTCATTTCTTGCCATTTTTATCAAAGTAAATAATATCTCCCCCATTTTTTAATGTTGAAAATTGTATGTTAACAATAAAAAGAAAAAGAGAAACACCATGTTTGGGTAAGAGTTTTCTGTTTTCAGTTTTTGAAAACTGTTTTTGAAAATGAAAACTGATAACAGTTTTCTAATGTTTTCTGAAGAAAACATGTTTAGATAACTGCAACTCGAAAATTGTTTAACAGAAAACAATGAAATGTTTTTTGGATAAACTTATTCTGAAAACTGTTTTGATACACTTTGTAATTATTTTCAGTTTTGAGTTTAAATTTAAAATTTATATTAATTTTATTTCTCATATTTACTAAATACTTAAAAATAATTAATATTATTTTATTTTTAAAATTTTAATATCTTTTATATACTATGAAGGAATAATGAAACTGAGAAGCAAACACTTATTTTAGGGTTGTTTTTCGAAAATTATATCATAAAACACTAATTTAGGGTTTTTAGAAAATATTTTTTGAAAACTGGTTTTTTTAAAACTATTTTCGAAAATTATTTTTGAAAACTGTTTTCAAACTGATTTTTGAAAACTAATTTTAGTTTTTGATAAGAAAGAAAAGTGAAAAAAAAAAAGGAATAATTGATATTTTTTGTCCACATGAACAAATCAATATCCCTTCAAATTGAGATGATTGAATAATAAAAACTAAAATAAACCATTTTTTATTTTCTTATTTTTATCGAACCGAAGATATAAGAGACTAATCGTTTCACTTTTCCATCCTCTTTTCTTCTTTTTTCCTTGCTCTCTTTTTCTCACTTTTCCTCTCTACTTTGTATGTACCCTTAGGAGTAAAACAGCGGTCTGATCTACAATTTCATCATTGACAAATAGAGGGAATAAATTAAAGTGAAAGGTTTAATGGGATCAATAATTCCAATGGTAAAAGATGTTGTCACTGGCCATTCTTTTACCATTTTTCTTGTAGCAGATCTTTCCGCTTTTACTCGTCATTGTTCTATCCCTTTCTCTTCTGATGATCAGTCCAGTACATGATCCATATGTAAGAACAAAAATGGTAAAACATGAGTAATACATAAGAAAAACCAGTTCAATTAATTTACTAAGGCCAAAATTAAATTTGAAGAGAGTAAGGTTTGTCCCTATAGGCTACAAGCATCCATCAAATACAATGAATGCACTGTTTTTATCTTCATTAAAGTCCAACCTTCGTATACATGGTTTTTTTTTTTCCAATTTTTTTTTCGCAAAAATTTAGATATAAAATGGAGACAAAATTTTAATCTAATGAATATAAAAAATAATAATTATATATTATAGTAATATATGTAATTATTTAAATATATTATTATTAATGATTTTAATTATATTATTGCACAAAAACTAATTGGTATATTATTTTCCCAATAAACATTAGTGCATTTGTGTTAAACCTAAACTTTCATAGTATAGAATGCAGAGTGATTTTTAACTTTAACCTTAATGTAAATGCAGTAAAAACTACTCAAAAGCCACTCTATATGCTAAGATACAATGCTGTCTAACATGTATACCATGTAACTTTATCTGCTTACCTATTTTATGGACCTATAACAAATGACATTTATGAATATATATGGGCTCAACAGATCATCCACCACATTACAGTTGGTGGATACTGGCATCATATCAAATTACTCTAAAACGATGATCAACTATTGTTTCACGTTCACATCTGATAGTGGCGTATGCGCAAGTTAGCAATCACATTGTATATTCCTGTGCTAGCTGATGCCATGCTGACTTTGTTCTCTCTAGCTTGTTTTCTTCCCATGTTTTGTTATGATCTCATCTCATGAATTTAAGTTGCTAGATTATGAATTGTTAATGCGGAAACAAAAACTTTTGAAATTGCAACATTACCATCACACTATTATTTTGCAATTAGAAACAAATTTTAACTTATGATCTGTCATCCCTTCGCAATTAAAAATAATTGTCATTTAAGATTATTTCGCATCGAATTAACAATTTTTTATTAACAATATCACCACTATTTAAAAATCTTGTCTAAGTAGTTATTCACATGTTTGACACTTGTATATACTGAAAAATATTTGTTTTATAGAATTTATGAAATTATTTTTGTTTTTTTAAATCAAATTTATTTTAGAAAATTTGTTTTATTGTTGTTTTAATAAAAACTAAAAAAAAATTATATATTTATTTTTGTTTCACTATAAATCGTTTCAAAAACTATAAATAAAATCACAAACTACTTCTAATACTAAGCGAAACGAGAAGTTGACAGCTCTTAAATTAATGTGAATGGTACTTGTTTTGTAAGAATTATTTCATGTGTGTGGGTTAAGATTAATTAGGTTTTTAAGCATTACTGTAAACGGGCTAAATAATTTGTCTACTAATTGAGACATACAGTGAATTTAATAGAGTAATATATTTTTAGTGGGTTAGATACTCTAACCGTTAATATGGGCTAGTTGATGAAGGTTATAGTTGACCTTATGAGTTTGTGATGGGTGAATCATTTGGATCACTGTATAAGTAAAAAAGCTAGATTCTCTTCCTGATTCTAAACATTTTGTAAAGAGTGATGATACAATGGATTCGGTTATGTGAGAGTTACCATGAAACCGGTAAAGTTTACTAGTAATTATAAAAAATTTGAATAGTAATTTCGGTATTTAAAATTTTAAAATAATTACTATTTAATTTTTTAATAATTACTAGTGAACTTTCTTACTTTTATGATAATTCTCACAGAACTAAGTCTATAAAATCACCATTCTTATGTAAATAATTTATCAAAAATTAGCACAAAGAGAATCAACGAGGGAAAATACCCATTGCTTTTGGAGGATCTGGTTTTAATATTACTTAGAGATTTCGTTATACTTTTCAATATAAATCTCTAACAACGTACATATTTTCTATCGATTCAATATCAGGTGTTCTCATTTTATATACGGCGATTCATTTGGATTCTAAAATTTTACATTGAAGTTCCCACATGTTTGATGTGAGTGTTGATAACGATGTAAAAGTGTGACCTTTAAATTGGCAAGATGTGTCAAGGACCTTCAATGGTGCGTAATGGTGATGGTTTGATGCAAAGTTATCCATGATGAATGGACTGACTTTTTGCAATACTTAAAAGAACATGTTTAAACCGTTCATTTTTTGCCAATAACAAGACCTTTAACATCAAATCTTTAGTTTGTGGCATCATCCCATGTTTGTTTGGACTTTGGACAAATGGACAATCTTATATCCACAATATTCAACAAACACGTACGGAGTACTCTTTTTTATATACTTTAAATCTTTAATAAAAGTCACTATATTAAGGTGTTGTTTCACATTTATTTAAATATAATTTAAATTTTAAAGATTTAATTTATATTTAAACAACTTTCAAACAAAATCTAATTCAAAAAAAAAATTGAATTGTTTAAATTCAACGATGAATCAGATTCGATCACTATCTGCAGACATTAGATTTAAACAATAGTTTTCGTAACGAAATAAAAATTGTAAGTAATAAAATGAGATGTTTATTTCAATGATAATTAACAATGACTATTGTTTATCGTTTTTATTTTTTTATTTTTTAGTGAACAAAATAAAAATAAAACTATATTGTAAGAACAAACATTGATGTTTTGAAAATAAAAATATTCACAAGTACTTCGAGATAAAAATATTTTATTATACAATCAGACATGAATAAACATTTATATCTATTGACTTTACTTACGTATGAATTCATTTACACATGGTTGATAAAGATCTTATATTTTTTTTTCCATATATATATATATATATAATTCCCAAAAATAACATTTCAAAGTCAAAAAGTTTGAATACGTTTGAGACTTCAAAATTGAATTTAGACTGCTGATTTTATTGCTATCATTTTCATTTACTTATGAAAATTATTGTTAAGTGTTCATGTAACTTTTCTTTCAATTTTGGTGTTCTTTTTTATGTATTGGAAAAAAATAACCATTAGATTGAATTCCAACTGCCACAAATCTCCTGACACTAATGACAAGCTAGAATTATAAAGATTTAAGTATTTTAAAAATAATTTTGCAAGTAAATAAAAATGTTTGTAATAAAAGACTTATTCAAAAATCTCAAAGTGCATGTTTTGATACTGTTATGTTCTTGAAGATAATTTTCAGTTTTTAAAAATCGAAAATTTGTTGTCTATTTTTTGAGGATTAAAGTCTTTGAAATATATTTTCATAAACATGTTTTTTTTTTAAAATTAGTTCTTAAAATTATTAGCAAGCACATTTAAAAAGGGATAGTAAGTTTTCTCTGAATAAATTATTTTCCAATTATAATGAGATAAATTAAGAAAAAACAAAATAATATCAAAAGGTGTTTTTGGTGAAAAAACAAAACAAAAAAATTGTTTTCAGAAACATAATTTGAAAAGAAATCTAAAAAAGGTCTTAATAGTAATATTATTACGACGGTAAGAGAAAAATCCTTTTCAAAGCTGGAACGAACTGTGATCTTAATAAAATTCCAATTTATAGGTCATTAAAAGTCGGCGGACCTAACAAATGTCCAAACACCAAAGAAGCTTTTCCAAAAGCTCATTAGCTGACCTACGCTTAATGAGCCGACCAACGAAATCTGTCCAGGTCAATCGTAGTATGACGAAAAGGCCCCTTAACAATTAGTAAATCTAAGGAATTCCATTGGTTGATTCTCTATGATACTATAACTCCAAACTGTAAGGAATCATACCCATTCAGTGTTTGAACATTGAGGGCGTGAGTCACCAGAAAGGATGACTGTTACTCTCGTCTTTAACAGATACCTGCAATAACATTAATCACTGAAAGAGACACAGAAACTCCATACTATCGATCCATGATTTAACACGTGTAGCAATCTAGTGGACCGAGTTAGAATCACAATCAATTGAGTTGTACCGGGTTTTGTGTCAAACAATCACAAGTCCCACGTGTACTCACGTGAACTTAAGTTCATGGAACACCTGTAGTATTGTAGGACACAATATCATTGTCTTTAATAAAACTTCATTTCATTGACTCACTCTTATGTAGTTTCTCTCTATCTCTCTCTCATATAACAATAGTGGTGTGGAGCCCAAAACTGGACCTGTTCTTTGCTGGCTTCAAGCTCTCCATTGTTGGCCTTTTATGGGTCTTGTCTGCTATGAATTGTAGAGAGAAAACACAAGGGAGATAGAGATAGAGAGAGAGTTTCAGTTGGATTGGGCCAATTTTTTCACAACGGGGACTTCTCTTTTGGCAACTCCCTATTCGCTTCTTTTTAGTTTTTTTTGGTGTTCTTCTTTCAATTAGCTGCTCATCATCATCATCAGCATCACTTAGTATAAAGAAATCAAAGACAGTCAAAACCCAACTTCTGTTTCTCTTTCTGTCTATAGATTTGTTTGATCCACAGATCTAACAATTTCTATGCCCCCATCATATCCTATCTATTTCTATCTCCAGATCCTTCCCTTCTTCAACTGTATGACAGAGTAGTTAATTGGCAAGGTAAAATTCCTTTTTTTTCTTATTATTTTTCTTTTGGGATACAAAGTAGACGATGAATAATTGTGATTAATGGGTATGTATGGCTTTAAACTTTCAATGTGAAATTTTTGACCTTCTGGATTTCCTTATAGCTGACCAAGTACCATATGTTTGAGAAAAAGTTGGGTTTGACTGTTCTTCTTTTCTAGGTACTTTTTTTTCTGTGGTCGTGTTGATTTTTTCATTATTAGCGGCTGCTTTATATGGTCATGGCTTTTCTGTTTTTAAGAGGAAAACAACATTGGGTTTCAGGTTATAGGGCCTTAGTTCCCCCTGTTTTTATGCAATTCACAACTGAAAACAAACTAAAAAGTGACTACTTTGCATCATTTCCTTGATCTGCTAGTTGTTCAAAATAATATTTTTTACTTTGTTGATGTTATTGTAATTTGTACTTACTGTATTGAGGAATACAGGAAAATACAATCCACAATTGGGTTTTTTGGTTAAAGTTGTTTTGAGTGATTATTGCATAATTGCTAATTGTCATGTGTATTCTGTTGTTGATGTTGTTTTAGTGTGCTGGTGCTGTGTTAAGAAGTAGAAAAGGATTCAGTTTAGCATTGGACATATTGGGTAAAAGTTGTTTTGGGTGGTTATTAGATGTGGAGTATTTGGAGGGTTATTTGGATGAGATGAGGGATGTTATCTGGGTTGATGAACTTTTTGAGGGCCTGTTTTCGGCCAAGGTCCGATCGATATGTTAACACGAGTTCCGAGTCTGGGGGTCGCCAAGACGGGCTGTTATGGTACAAAGACACAGGGCAGCACTTCAATGGTGAATTCTCAATGGCTGTAGTTCAGGCCAATAATTTGCTTGAGGATCAGAGCCAGCTTGAATCGGGTTGTTTGAGCACACATGAGTCTGGTCCTTATGGTACCTTTGTAGGTGTATATGACGGGCACGGAGGGCCTGAGACGTCACGTTATATCAATGATCACCTCTTTCAACATCTTAAGAGTAAGTAACTCTAGCTCTATTAGGTATTTTGTGTATTCAATTCAAGTTTGCAATCATTTTGTCCTTTACTTGATTGCTGACAAGTTGAGGTAATGAAATATTTAGTGGATTGTTGCTCAATCCCAAAGGTTATGATCTTATGAATACCGAGCTTCTTGTTTTATGTTCCAAAGATGAAGACACTTCAACTAATGCAAATCAGTGACCTAGGTACAGTAGAGTTCAGTTTTTCTATTAGTATTATATTTAATTTGGCATTGCAGATAATGCTATATGCCTATATGTAATCAAAGCAGAAAAAAAGCCATATATATAGCATTGAGAGTTTCAATGCCTTTTCATTACAACTTAACAGAGCAGAGGATTGTGGATTTTACTATAGAACTATTACTGTAATTTGATATTTTAGTTATGTTTATACTTACTAGTGGGCTCTTGTGTTGGAGAACAACTCTCTTTTCTGAAGTTCTTGGGTTCAAATTGTTTTCTTCAGGGTTTACTTCAGAGCAACATTCGATATCAGTGGATGTGATAAGGAAGGCGTATCAAGCAACAGAAGAGGGTTTTCTCTCTCTTGTTACCAAACAGTGGCCTATGAAACCGCAAATTGCTGCAGTTGGATCATGCTGCCTGGTTGGCGTCATCTGTGGTGGGACCCTTTATATTGCCAACCTTGGTGATTCCCGTGCTGTTTTGGGGAGAGTTGTTAAGGCAACAGGGGAGGTTCTGGCTATTCAGCTGTCAGCGGAGCACAACGCATGTATAGAGTCTGTAAGACAGGAGCTGCAGTCTTTGCACCCTGATGATTCACAGATTGTAGTTTTAAAGCATAATGTGTGGCGTGTGAAGGGGCTTATACAGGTAAGTTTTTGTTTTGCAGATTGGGGTTTTAGTAGTTAGTTTACACCTAGGGTATGTATTATTGCTGTTATTATTTCCATTTTCTGTATGCCATCTTCTAGACTTCATGATACTCATGAATTGCTATTTCTGTTTGGAGTTCAAATGCGTTAAGCACAACAAGAGGAGTTGAATCTTCTTTTTAATGTTTGCTTGCTTCTCCTCTTGCCCTGAAAGAGTGACTGCTTGAAAATTTAGAAAAAAACATCGGTTTCATTGTTTCATCATGCATACAAAGGTCAATACTGAGGAAGCTATAACTGACACTTAAACTTGCAGTTGATTTGGCTAAAGCAGGTGGTGAAGGTAGCACCAATAAAGGATAAATTGAGAGATGGGCATCTTAGATCGTTTGGACATGTGATACATACGCCTAAGAATGCGCCGGTGGGTAAGAGTGACTTGATCGAAGTAAAACAAAGAGGGGTGAGGGAAGAAGACCTAAGATTACATTGGTTGAGGTAGTTAGGAAAGACACAGTAATTTTTAACAATCTGACTGATGGTACGGGTTTTGATTGTGCAAATTTGAGAGAAGGGTCCCTCCAGCTGAGCACAACTACTTTGGGATTAAGGCTTAGTTGAGTTGAGTCTTTTCCTTTTCTTGCTTGACTTTATGTGCAAGAGCTAGTTTGAATCTTATATTCTTAAGATTTGTTATCTCCTGACTCACGATTTGCAGATGATATTTTGAATTGCTGTTACTTCCATGTTGTACTGATCAATCAGTATTAATAATATAGGTATGATCATGGAGCTAAATCTAAACATATGCGTTTTCTTTTTCATTCTTTTATTGAGAGGGTTAAAAAATGATATGCTTCAAATGATATTTATGACTTTTTTTGTCTTCAATTATAATGCGGCGGTTTTAAGAGGTTATTTCAAAATTTCTAATTGTTTTGTTTACGAGCAATTTGGATATTGGGGTAGAAAGTAACACAATTGTTTGTTGTTGGCACCTGAAAATTTGACCATTAGAAGTCAATATCTCCCTACGGAAGATGAAATGAGAAAATGTCAACTTTTTATTTTGAAAAGAAATGGAGAAATATCTCGGGTTATAGAGCATAAGTGAAAATAAAAACACTGAGAGGATTGTTTCAAAAAGGTTCAAGTTACAAACTAAAGGTTACTTCCACTATCAGAGGTTCTTTATTGTAGAGCTATTTTGTTGCCATAAACTGATAAGGGCGATAACAATATATCACAACTCAGGCACTGATAATAAGCTTTTGATTGGTGTTAATAAGGGTGACTGATGTGATAGCCTCATAGGTCAGGCTTTACTTATGAGTTCATTGTCTGCTTCATTTTAGAAATTGTGGGCTGGAAACAAGTTTATTACTTTCTATAGTTCTAATTAGCCTATGAGCAACCAGATCCAGTCTTGGACATCTTCTTCAGGTTTTTCATCAGATATGCAAAATAAAAATGGTTTGGTCAGGCATTAGGAAGTCTTGGGCTTTCCCTGCATTAGGTGTGATAGAATAAAATCGTTCAGACAGAATGCTATCCCTTCATGTGAAACGAATGGACAATATTAATGTTGGAGATGGGCTACTAGATGCTATTTAATGATGGTACAGTTAAAAGTTACTAGGTTCTATGGGTTTAGACTTTAAATTGCATATCTTGATCTAGACTACGAATTTTAAAAGGATATTTTAAGTTCCAGAAGTGAATCATTGGTTATTCAACTAAATTATTAGTCCTCCTTGGCTGTTGTATTAGTTCAGCAATTTCATTGTTGGTTGTCATTAGATTGATCTTGAACTTTCCTTTTTGTCCTTTTGGTTTCATTGAACCTTTAAGTGTTGGCTTCGGGATCTCACGCATTGGTTTTCTTTAATTTTTTGTGTATATTGCTGCTCAAGGTATTAACTATTTATGAAAGAATTTTATTAATGCAAGCAAATCTATATTTAAATTTTAAGTGTTCAGAAACTGTCTTTCTTAGAACATCTCAGAATCTTATTTTGCATAAATTGACTTAGTCCTTATGCATCTTCACTTTTTAGTTTGTTTTCTGATGGTTAGAATCTTTGACCTCTCAGATCTCTAGATCCATTGGTGATGTATATTTGAAAAAGGCTGAGTTCAATAGGGAGCCTTTATATGCTAAGTTTCGCCTTCGTGAACCTTTCAGAAGGCCAATACTGAGCTCGGACCCAGCAGTTTCAGTGCACCAGCTGCAGCCACATGATCAATTTATCATATTTGCATCTGATGGCCTTTGGGAGCACCTAAGCAATCAGGAGGCAGTTGATATAGTTCAAAATCATCCACGCAGCGTAAGACACATTTGATCTCAACACTAATATGTTGTTGGTTATTTTATAGTAAAGAGCTTTTGTCCTTCTGTTAATTCTTCTACTTTTATTAGCTGAGAAAGCATGGAGGTCTGATTCTAGTTGGTCCCCAATACAGTGTTTTAAAATTCAATTATTGATGAAGATTTATGGTTAGTTAACTGCTGATAAGTTATGTTCTCTTTTTCCATATTTATATTTGCATACTGCTTGCAACTTCATTGTGGAAACATAACCACTAAAGCAGATTATGGCGAAGATTCTAAAATTGATCGTGTTATGATACACTAAAAGTGATCTTGCAACCGTTTTGTAGAGCCACCGTTTTCTTCGATGTAAAATGTCTTAGAATATTTTCATTTCCATCAAGCCTTCAAATCTAGCCTTGTTTCTTCTTGGTTTAATTAGTCGAGCTTTGCTCTTGTAGCCATAATTACTAGGATCCTTATACCCCCTTGGAACCACCATCTAGATCTTACGTTCCGATTTATGGTGCCTTCACGCACTGGATCCCAAATATTGGCGATCCAAATCTCTCTTAAGACTTTTAGATAAAAAAAAAAAAGATTTCTAGACACAAGAATGGATTTAAGAGAATTCTCACACTTTATTTTTAAATTTATGTTTTCTAATATTATGTCTGTTGACTGTAATATTTTGTCACAATTCAAACATTTTTTAAACTGTTATTATACACACAGTTCTATTAAAATTTTATTCATAAATATAATTAATATCCTAATTTTATACATGTACTTATTAATGATAAAAATCGTTTAAGTTTACCTCCAACGTACCGCATGCAAGGTGGGTAACGTACCACATTCCCATACTTGTACTGCGAACCGGGGTGTATCGTGTTCTTGGTAACTAGCCAAATAATCAACCCTAACAAGAGGAAGGGGCCTTGGGAGCCCTTATGCAGATGATAGGGGAGTTATCATTGTCAGTCTAGGGTTAGGGGAATCTATTATGGAAACAGGGGTAGTATCATAAAGGGCTAATCAGATGTTGTTCCTCATTTTTTTGCATGAGTTTGTTGACATAGGTTACTAGGGAGAGGGTAAATTGTTTCCTTCTTTCACTATTAGTTGATCTAAAGGCTTTTATGGTTATTGATTGCACTAGACTAGAAAAAAGGACAACAAACACACAACTTCCACCCTTCTGTAGTTTCAGCTTGCATATGTGATAAATTAACAATAAAAAAAAGATTTAAGTCTGAAATTTTTCTGCACACAATAGGGGAAGAGAATGAACTATGCTTGTAGTTTCTGCTTGTGTGTATCGTCCTTACTCTCTTCGATGAAATAAAACTTTACCTTATCCAAAAGAAAAAATAAAACATTCAAATCTACCCTGGAAAACCTAAAATATTCGTGGGTTTTCCATGGATAGGCCTTCCCCAGTATAGCGTGAATTTCTTCCTTGGTTCATTGGCAAATCATGAGGTTTGAAAATGGTTGCAAAAGCATCAACCTCGATAATAAGACCACCTTAAAAATGAATTTCTTTGATGGCTGCTAAGTGTGTGGTACTGTTTCCAGATAGATATATCATTATGACCATCTTTCTTTTCCTTTTTCTTTAATTGATGCCTGTCTTGTTCTTCTTCTAATGCATCTTATGGGGCTGATAGGTGTATGTAGTACTGTCCTTGAGGAGAAAATTAAAGTTTTTGTTTTTTTGTTGGCTCAAATTATTGTGCAGGGAAGTGCCAGGAGGCTGGTGAAAACTGCTCTGCAAGAAGCAGCTAAAAAGAGGGAAATGAGGTACTCTGACTTGAAGAAGATTGATCGAGGTGTTCGCCGGCATTTCCATGATGACATCACAGTAATCATTCTTTTCCTCGACTCAAATCTCGTGAGCAGGGCCAGCTCAGTCAAGTCCCCTAGTGTATCTGTTAGAGGCGGTGGAATCAGCTTACCCTCTAACACACTGGCACCGTGCATGACCCCAACAGAAGCTGTCTGCACCTAATGATGAAAGCTTTATCTCATGTTTATGTCTGTTGTATCATTCTCTTGTGTGAATACAAGGTAGCCTCCTTAAAAAGGGATAAAAGAAGAGCAAGCCTCCAATTCTTTAATGTACACTGTAACTTCTTTTAACTTGGAACTAATACTCCGTTTAGCTTCTGTGCCAAAGCATTCAAAAGAAACTGCAGACGGGGAGCATAAGGTGACAATTTACTATAGTTTATTTCATTTGGGACAGTTTTCTAGCCTTTTTTTTTTCATTACTATATTTTTTGTCCATAGCGTCGTTGACTTTGGCTTTGTAAATTGTGCAACTTCGGCAAAATTAATTTCCCTTTCTTATCACATCCTTGTTCACCGTTTGAATTAACTACAATTTAGTGGTGCTAACATCATGAAGGAGAGTTTTCAACCGTGGAGCTTGGGGCAGATTGTTGCAGTATGAATGTGATGCAATGTGTTAATTGTTAAAAATGCTTGCAGCATGAATGTGTTAATTGTTAAAAATGCTTTGTCTTAGCTGTATTTTGTCACTAATGTATTCGATCTTCGGTTGTGATTTTGAAAGGAAATGACGGTATGTATGGTGAGAAGGTATATAAAAAGAGGATTGAACGAGATTCTGGGCTTAGTGGTCATCTTCATGTCTTTTATATAAGAGACTTGGATTTGATTTTTCTCTCCACTAATGTGCCAAACTTTTCAAGATCGAAAATAGCAGTATTCCAGAAAATAATTGCCAGAATGCAACTGATTGAAAATAGCAGTTTCTCAGTGTGTTCCCTTTGAATGTGCTGAGTGGAGTTATTAAGGAGAACAATACAACTTAGAACTCACTTTTTGGCTTCTCATGGCTAAACTAAAATGACGAAATTTGTTAAGTTCTTTTTACAAAATATAATACTTTTTAAAGTAAAACTTAATTTGGCTTTATAATTCAATAAAACTATGTGATAGATTAATAAATATCACTTTAGTATATGATTTAACTCGTATTTCATTAATAGTTTAAAACTTATCAATTTTTGTATGAAAAACTATAGTTTAGATCATAGATTACTATTTATCATGATTTGATTTTTTATAATTTTAAAATTCTCATGAATGTATTTTATATATATATATATATATTATGATCATTATTATTATCATTAATTTTATTGTTGTAAAAATGAAAATTTTAAACGGAATTTCACAGACTCTCCATATAAGGATTTTCATTTAAATTTTGCCTTCTCAACATTTAATTGTCTGAAATGACACCATTAATAATAGAATTTGAATCTGCTTAGGTTTTGATTCTTCATCTGTAAATTTCTATTATATTTGAAAATAAAAGATTTATTTTTCATAATTGTGTTTGATATAGGGGAAGTTCTTGACTAGAAATAGAAATAAAAATTATAATTTACTCTTCAATCTTCAAAACTCCAAATAGAAATTATAATTTGAAGAAAAAAACCAAGAATAAAAAGTGAACCATCTCATTTTTTTCTTCCTACATTTCATTTTTACTAATCAACAGAAAAAATGTTTTCCTTTCTTCCACTTTTCCTCAATTACCGATCATACTTGGCAGTTAATTGATAAACCAGAAGATAAATATGTGATCCAAGTGAAGTGGATCTACAAGGTGAAGTATAATCCTGATGGATCAGTGTTGAGGAACAAGGTGAGATTAGTCGCAAAGGGCTTTTCCCAACATGTAGGACTTAAATATGAGAATACTTTTACTGCTGTTGCAAGGATGGATACAGTCAGAGTTATTATTAACTTGGCCACACAGATAGGTTGGAAGCTTTATCAACTTGATGTGAAATCAGCTTTTTTGAACAGGGAGCTAAAAGAAAAGGTATATGTAGAGCAGCTAGATGGGTTTGTGGTTAAAGGCAAAGAAGATAAAGTATATAGGTTGAAGAAAGTCTTGTATGGGCTTAAGCAAGTGCCAAATGTGTGGTACAGTGAGATTGATTCTTACTTTACCAAAAAGGGGTTTAAAAGAAGTTCAAACGAGACTACCTTATATGTAAAGAAACAAGGTGATGATATTTTGATCATAGCACTATATGTGGACGATTTGGTGTTCTGTGGAAACTATGAATTAGGTTGATCGAAGAGTTAAGGAGGGATATGATCAGGAAGTATGAAATGAATGACTTGGGGCAGTTACACCATTTTCTTGTGATTGAAATTTACGAAGGAAATGATGGTATGTTCCTTTGCTAAAAGAAGTATACAGAGAAGAGTATGAAGAAATTTAGCATGATCGGATGTAAGCTAGTGGATATTTCGATGGTCGTGAATGAGAAGTTAATGAAAGAAGTGGAGGGAAGAAGGTAGATGCAAGCTACTATCAAAGCATGATTAGTAACCTAATCTAACTTACGGCTACAAGACCATACATCATGTTTGCTATGAGCATGTTGTCAAGATTTATGAACAGTCCTAGCCATTTTCAACAAAGACCAATCCAAAGCACTGACAAACCATCCACAACCAAACATCCATGCTCCATCCACGACCATTAACCCTACCACCGTGCAACCCAACAACACTGAAACCACCCCCACCCCCACCCCACCACTACCACAACAGCCACTGCCATTGCCACTACCACCACCACCACCGAGGCCACCAATATCACCAACCGTACTAGAAGACTAATTCAACAAATAAAATCTTGGGAGAATGAAGCTGCTATGTTTTCAATTGCAGCAATCATGGTTCTTGTTGTTATACGATTATTATTATTTCATTCTTCTTAGTAAACCTCACCCGCCGATTGTCAAATTATAGTAGGTTTCAATCACCAATTAACGCAAGTTTCACTAAAGACAGTGTAACACGCAGTTGGTTGGTGGAGTTCGCCTTGACTAACAACAACACCGCCACCGTATATGACAGACTAAACGGAAACATTTTCAAGGACGGAAAGGCCTTGATCACAAACGTGAGGATAAAATAGTTGAAGCAACTTGAGAATCAAGACAACGAGAATATAATTGTTCAAACTTCTTTTGGAGACTTTTCAATATTAGATGCTGCTCTTGGTGAAATTACCGAGTCATACGAAGCGAAGAACCTTACAATAATGTTGCAAGGCTTCGTTAAAATCAAAGAGAACCGATCTGGTGATGAGCGCGACCATGATCCGATTGAGGTCCTTTGCAAGGACATGAAGACGTACAGGTTTTACAACTCCCTGTGCAGCAACTTTGGTGGGTGGTTGTGGGAAAAAGTGAGATTTATGGAGTAAAAATTAATTTTCTTAGTAATTTGCGTTTCTTATATATTATACTTGTTCTGGCTATTGTCTTCAACTTTCCTTTGTTGTGTAGAACTTGGTCTTGTGTGTTGAGCTTCTTCAATTATCAATGTACCTTCTAATTAAAAATTTATGTATTTTGTAGTTTAAAAAGTGTTTTTTTATATAGGGGATTCAAAAGTAATCACTAAGCCAAAAAACTTAAGTTTTTTAACCTCAGAGCTAAAATTAAAATTTACAACCAACATTCCTAATTAAGGTCAAACATAAAATTGATTATTTTCTTTTTTTTTTAAAAAGAAATTGATAATCACTTATAAATAGTCCATCAACATCCTCTTTAACCGATGTGGGATATCAAGACATCACAATCTCCCCCCTTAGGGCACAGCGTCCTCGCTGTATGGTCCCATACTAGGCAAACCCTCCGGCCGAGCTTTTGAGAGTTGGCTTTGATACCACTATAATACGTTTTAAAGCTGTGAGACACAAGGTGTCAAAGTTGACAATATTATGCCAAGTTGGAGGTCGAGTCGTTATAGTGGTATCAAAGCTGACCCCTCGAAAGCTCGGCGGGAGGGTTTGCCAGGCGGGTTGCCTGGTGTGGGACCAAACAGTGAGGATGTTGTGCCTCGAGAGGGGGAGATTGTGATGTCTTGGTATCTCACATCGGCTAGAAAAAATGTTGTTGGGCTATTTATAAGTGATAGCCACCTCAACTTACACAACACATTTTAAAGCCGTGAGGCCTGGGGTGTCAAAGCGGACAATATTATACCAAGTTGGAGGTCAGGTCGTTATAGTGATAAACTGAAAATTTTCTTTTTTATTTTAAAGGAAACTAGCTTTGAAACAGTGCAAATGCGCATGAATATATTGTTCATGAAACCAATATAAAAATAATAATAAATAATTTATTTTATCATGATAAATAAAAATACTTGATGTGACATTCATTAAATAAATAACAATTTCAACATAAATGAAATTATTAAAGCTCAAACAAATAATTCTAGTCGATAAATTGAACAAACATAAATCCTCAAATAAAAAAAAGATCTTGTAGAATCATATAATTCAATAAAGGCACACAATCTAAGTTATTCTTGTTTGTCATTGCTCTTTCTCGAATGAGTTGATTCTTCCCTGCATATTCAAACTATTGAAATATATAAGATTTATGTTTTTTGAAATTTAATTATGTTTTTTAAAGTAACAACATTTTTTTACAACAAATATTTAAAATATATATCCTCTTACGCATATCTTTTTTTAGCATAGATTACTCAACATTTCGATCATGCACAAGAAAACAATTGTTTCGGAGGTGGGGTGATCTTAGCATCTGAATTAAGATCTTCTTTATTAGATAGATGAGGTGATGAAGAATAAAACGACAAAATTCATCAAATATTTTGTTTGTTAGATAATTGAGATGTTAAAAAATTAAATTAATATTTTTTACCTTTCCTATGAAACCCAAAGGTGACGACACTTATGCGAAGGACAATTGTGAACTTTGTATCCATCTTTCGTCGAAAAAATATTATTTTTTAAAAATGCTCTCATTTTGTTTATATGATAAAATGATATATAAATAAGATTTAATGATTGTCCCAAAAAATAAGCCCAAACAATTGCCAATTATTTCTTCCTGTATCACCAAGACATGGGTTGTCACTCATGGATGTGGCTAGCTGCCATCTACATAAGTTTTTTTTTTTTTTTTTTTTTTTTTTTTTTTTTTTTAATGCTTGCACCTAAAGCTTGTAAAAGCATTCTAGGAATTTACTTAATAATGAAAGGTGATATTTCGAATTGCACTGATTATTGTACAAAAAAATTTAACCCTTGATAAATTTACCACCAACTCCAATAATTCATCCCATTCTGTTTTAGAAAACAGGGAAAGCTTTTTAACTTCAAAGATACTGATTACTGACTCCTCCAAATAACCAAACATTGAGTACCTCAGATTCTCAGAATAAATCCTAGCCTTATATAGTTTTTTATTTGGAGATGATTGATGTAGAACAGATAGACAAAGCAGAACAGATGGTCCTAGACTACCTAGAACGGTTGGACCGCTCCAAATCTAAGGGTACGGTTTACATCGTTTTACGTGTCGACCCGGATCAGACCCCGAAGACTCTAGTCTGATTGAAAACGGGCTTCTGAATAAAATTGATTTTTATCAGTGTAACGGGATTTTAGCCAAAAAAAGAGGTTTAGGTCTCCAATTTAGTAGTTTTCAATTTTTGAAAAATTTTCTATTTTGTAGTTGCCTAATTTCAATTTTCCTTTTCTTTTTACTTTAACCTTATAAATAAGAAGCCCATGTAATAGTAGGGATTATTATTTTTCTGAATAAAATTAAGATTTCTTTTCTCTTCGTGAGAACTACTGTATTGAGGGTTGAAGGCACTTCTTCCTAGTTCTTTCTTCCGCTAGCTTTTTACGTCAATGATGTTTAAATAAAAGAGGTAACAAGGAATTAAACGACCCTCACAGCCAAATGATACAAAGAAAAAGTGAATTCAGTTCTTGAATGAAAAAACAGCATATTATCAAGACAACAATAGGAGCAAAGCAACAATAGTGCAAAGTTAACAAATTTGATATGAGCATAACACATAAAGCTAAATAGAATGTGGATTAAATAACAATGAACAATCATTCATACCACGATAGCATTCAAAAAAACATAGAGACCAAAGCCAACAAAGCTCAATGAACAATTAATCACTCTTGCCCAAACCTTGTAACAACAAGCACCTAGAACCCAAATAAAGAAACTAGTTTTCTTTCTTTCTCCTTTTTTTCACCTTTATCTATTGTTTGGATAGGTTATGCATTTGTTAATTAGCTCAGAGAAACGACGCAGCCCTAGTGTGTGCCTTGCAGACAACAGAGCACCAAATAAAAGAAGAGAATGGCTGTCAATGACAGAATGTCTTGCAGGCAGAGGCATTAATTTCTTAAAGGGACAGCAGGATTAAATCCAAAACTAATTCAAACTTACAAACAGACAAAAAGAAACCACTAATGCGAGGACATCGAAAAATTTTGGCACATTGTTTGACAGTTTGAAACTTGAAAATAATAAGCATAAATTCTTTGATGTTCCTGGACATACAATAATCTTTTTAGTCTCCTATATAAAGTCTCATAATTACTTCCAAAATTTAATTTAAAAGATGTTAAGTTGAAAAGAAAATATCAAAACACAGAAATTAATCCGATATCTTTCAGAAGCGATTTCACCTATGACTTTGACGGTTGCTCTTCAAAATACAACGGTAAACCGATTTGTGTGCACTCATAAACAGGACTTCAAACTCGTGAAAAAATGACACAAGTGGAATGACAATAGAAGAGTGTTTGCAAAAAAAAAAGAAATTGAAAGATGAGAATGTTTTTCGTTCGACTAACCACTAAAACTAAGCTATTTATAGGAGAATTTCAATCTGCCGATTATATGCCAGCTGATAATTCAGCATTTACATCAACCGTTTCTTACTGTTTGCACTTTATTTCAAACTTAAAAAGTGTTGTAAAAGTTGGCACTTAACGCACCGGTTTTGGAATCAAACTTTCAGTTGCTTTTACTCCAATCATTACAGGTGCTGTAATGTTCAACATTCAATGCAACAGTTTCAAATAGTCTGCTTTAATGTGCTGTAATGAGTAGTTTTCAAGCTTCCAATACAACAGTTTTTTTCTTTATTTTTTTTTTCAAGCCATTCAAATTAGTGTAGCACTTTAATAACCATTCTAATGGCCAACAGACAACTTACTAAAACCATTATAATAATGTCCACCATCAGTTACAATAAAACGCTTTACTATCAATTAAATTCAAAATAAACTGATGACTATTAGAGCAATTCCACCTAAGAAACTGATGATCATTTAATAGTGAAGTTTAAATGAAACTCAACAAAAAATTTTGAAACAAATTTCCAACAAAGTTATCAAATTGTTTATATTGGCGACTAAAGAGAAACATAATACAATTGACACCACGTCAATTCTCTATACAAAGAGATATCAAATAGCTTCATATTAAACCGTAACCAATATGCATGGCAAAAAATAGTGAAAAACAAAATAATGAAAGCTCTCAATCTCCATGTTCTCTTATTTTTCTTGCCAATAGCCTTGAGTCTCCATCATTCTATTGCGATCCAAAGGCGTGTAGATATTGCAGGTCATAAATATACCGTATATGTTATTAATGGATATTCACTCACTTTATAGTGCTAATTCAAATATTTAGAAGGTAAATTTAATTTTCATCTCTAATTTTTTTAGAGTTTGTCTAAAGTTATCAAATTGTTTATATTAGCGATTAAAGAGAAAAGTAATTCATTTGACACCACATCAATTCTCTCTCTCTATATATATAGATAGATCAAATAGTTTTAAATTAAACCATAACCAATATGCATATATAGCAAAATATAGTGAAAAACAAAACAATGAAAGCCCTCAATCTCCAAGTCCTCTTATTTTTCTTAGCATTAGCCTTGAGTCTCCATCATTCTATTGCGATCCAAAGGCGTGTAGATATTGCAGGTCATAAATATACCGTATATGTTATTAATGGATTGAAAAATAACAAAAACTTATTTGTTCATTGTAAATCTAAGGACGATGATCTTAGTTTGCGCAATCTTCGGGTTGGGGAGCAACAAAAATGGAGTTTCGCGCAAAACTTCTTCCAATCAACACTTTTCTGGTGTTACTTGAAGAAGGACGATGCTCATACTTCTTTTGAAGTGTTTAACTCTAAAAGTGAAAGACTCCTTTCGAGATGTAACTACAAAAATTGTGTTTGGATGGCTAAGGATGATGGAATATATTTGCTAGACATTGCATATGGTGGATTGGAATTTTGGTATGAATGGGTATCCGGATAGTAAGGATTACTTATTTTTTTTCAACTTCGGCTCTTGTTTGCAGCATGCGTCAGTTTTCTTGTTTTCTGGGTTGCTGATTCCTAGTTGGTGTGGTTGATGGCTGTATTTTGATCGCAAGGTGGTCTGGGGCCTTTGGGCTTTTGTTCAAGTGCTAGTTGTCTGTTGTTTGGCTGAGAGTGAAGTTCTTTGTGTCTTAGTTTTTGTCTTTTTTTATCATGTTTTGTTGTAAATCTCTGTTTTAATAATATCCGTCTTTTTGCCGTTAAAAATTATTTATGCTTTTTTTGGTTAAATAACTTTGAGAATAACATTTTGTAATACTGCCCTCTTGCATGCTCAATAATCAAGCATGCAAATGTTATAAGTAATTAAAAAGATGAAATCTCTATTATCCTTTGTATAAAAAGCTTTTCTTTTCGTTTTGAGACCTCCTTTTTTTCTCCTCAAGTTCAAAACTTTCTATATATCTTTTACATCATAATTGGTTGAAAAATCACAATCTTTCTTAATTATTCTCCCCATTTATACACAAATTGGGAATGATCACTAAAAAAGGACCCACCCAATTAACTATTCACACTATTTGGAACAAATAAATTCAATAAAATTTGTACAATTCATTTACAAATCCTTGATTTACTACTTTTTAAAAAGAAATTAGTTAAAGATTTTAATTTCAAAATTTGAAGTTTTGACTTATTGGCAAATGCTTCAAAATTCCAAATTTGCAAATGAATTCCATACTTAAAGAAAATAAAATGTTATGTGATCAAAATATGTATCCCAATCTCCCCAAGGCCATCATTAATTGGTAAGAATCAGAACAAGAATGGAAGTGCAATTGATCATCCAAGCCAAAGGACACATTCTCTTAATTTCTAGACTTCGAGACTAGCCAATCAGCTGCTTGATAAGGATTACTTGTTAGACATTTCATACGATGGATTTGATTTATGGTATGTATGGAAACCAGATAGTAAGAATTACTTCTGTTGATTTTTTCGTTGTGGTTAAATAACTTTGAGAGTAACATTGTGTAATAACTCATTAGCCATCAAAGATAATAGTAAAGTCCTCTCTTGCGTAGGGGTTTAGGGTTCTAGTCCTGCAGGGTCAGGGGGCGGCGCTTAGGATTCCCAGTGTGTCTGGGGCTTTCTGTTAGGGTTTCCAACTTGGTGACTTCTACAAATCTTCCATGAATTTGCTTAATTTTGGGGTTTTTGTTATACGATGAAGTTATTAATTTTATTTTATTATATTTTTGTTGCTATTGATTTGTAATCTAATTTGATTATAGTGGAATCTTTTATTCGTGGATGTAAGAGTTTTAACTCTGAACTACGTAAAATTTTCTGTGTTTATTTTTGTCTGCTTTATTCATGACACTATGCTTACCTCTTATTAAGTGATCGGTATTCCAAAAAAAATTCTTAGTGTAATGTAGTCGGGGAATCCGCCATTTCGGCTACCAATGTATTCCATCACCCCTTTTACTGGAAAGTAGTCACTAACTGAGCCACAAAAGATGTTTTTCAACTAATAACTACATAAACACATATTACATTTTGTCCCTGTTGATTGAGAATTGTATATGTGACTATTACTATTTTACCGGTTTGTCTTAATGGTTCATGTACCAAAAAATAAATTGTATACTATATGCTTAACTACAATGTTTTTAAGCAAGGAGATCCATACTTGAGATTGAGGATGGGGAAAATTGGGTTCTTGAAGTTATTAATCTATTTTTTTTCTTCCTTTTTGGCTAGGGATTTGCTTAATTTTGTTAATATGGCAGTTTTGTTGATTGTGCCTCAAGTCAAAGGACAAAAAAGATGTCAAAAAGTGTTAAATCCCACTGGATGCATACTTTCAGAGTGCAGAACACAGTGCCTTAAACAGTTCAATGGAAATGGAGTTTGCATTGGAAAACCACCTGGTTCTGGCAAATTCTTCTGCCAATGTATCTACAATTGTTGATTTAACTTTCTTTGAGTGTTCATGCTATCAATAAAAAAGCAAATAAACGCATCGATTATTTCTAATGTTATTACATCAATATGCATAGCAATTAGTAGTGACAAACAGAACAATGTTATGAGTTCTTTTAAGTGGTTCTCAATCTCAACGCCTTCTTATTTTTCTTGGCATTTACTTTTCCATTATTCTCCAGTCACAATACAGCTCTATCTTTGCTAGCATACGCAGCAATCTTTGCCAAGAAATATGCGCTAAAATTGCTCTCTCTGAGACAGTGTTGGAGCACACACGACCAATCTTGTGGCACAAACTCTTTGACGTCGTCTATGATAACTCCTTTAGGATCCAGGAGAGTATTTGATTAGTCAATCATTTGCAACACAGCCTTTGCATCAATCTCATAAACTACCTTCCAAAACCTCCACTCCCATCCCTGCTATAACCCTTTCCTCAAACCCTAGCTCATCTACAATCAAACATGCAAATGTTGTAAGTAAAACTATGAAATCTATTGTTTCTTTTGTGTAAAAAGCTCCTTTTCTTGTCTTTTTTTTTTTTTTTTTTTGTGATTTGTGACATAATTTAATTATAGCTCTCTTTTGTATATAAGGAAGTTTCAAGTTCAAATTCTTTCACTCTCTTAATCGTAATTGATTATAATTTCATTTTTAATAATAATAAATAAGAGAATTATTATAAAGAGATTCTCCATCCATCACAAAAAGCGCTGATATTATTCAAAAAGTGAAACAGTAACATATACATCATGATTCTTTCAAAACTATTCGGATTTCAAACCCTCTAAAATCTAGCTTTTCCTTGACTATAAATATGGGAGACTTCAAGCTTAGAAGGGTGAGAGAATTTTAGTGGGAAGCTTGAAGAGATTTCTTAGAATCTCTAAAATTTACTTTGTAAACACTTGTGTTAAAAAAAGCTTCTATCAAAGTTTCAAGTTTAATCAATAAGAGGTATATTTTATCATCTCATGTTATTTAAATTATTAATTCTCATACATCTTGCATTACATCATCCATTTTCCTTTTATATTATTTTATTTATGATCATATTATATACATTGTTTCATACTCTTGTTCAAGATCCATTTTATTTCATTTCTTTCGATCCTTACCTGTTCGTATCAATAAATTTTTATAGAGAATCTTTCTTTTTGAAAATAACTGATGAGAATAAAACTTATTTTTTATGAGGCATCTAATTTGTCTCTGAATATTTTTCTGAGGACAATTATTGATAGGAGGAATCTCTTTACAGTTCATTGGATTTTGAGAATATTGTCCACCGAAAATATCATCACGATGAACAGTTCATCTTCATCTTCGTCTGAGATTTGATATAATTCTTCTAATAAATTTTTTTTTTGGATAGAAATCCTAAAGATAGGGATGAAGCTTCTGCTTCATTATGTCTACAATATTGAGCATTTTAAGAAAACCATTCATTAACTGCTTGAGAACATGCTAGTTGGAGTTTAAAATTTTGCCATCGTTTGATTTTAAATATCCTGGTTAGGACCCATTGACATCCTTCATGGAGCAGAGAAAGATCTCATAATCCCAGCATAAAATTCATGGAACTGAATAATTTATAACATACAATAATTTATTTCCATATTCATTATCTGCATTGAATTAAACTTTGAAAAAGTAAAAGGTATCTTTGTATGTGGGATGAAATATTTTTTAAAGTGACCCAAATAAATCCACCATTCAAGAAATTGTGGAACTTCTTGAGACATCTTTTGTCAAATTGAATGAACTATGAGTGTTCAAATGGTTTAATATAAAATATATATCAAACCTTTCTATAATCATAGTATATGTAGGATTGAGGAACAAAAGGGACAACAAATTGCTTTCTTTCATATAGATTAAGCCAGTTTGAAGGATGAAAGACTTTTAGAATTTTACATTTTGAGAAAGCTATTTTTGAGAAGTAAATTTGATGAAATTATTTAAACATAATAGGACAATCAATAAGTATCAGATAAAAACTTTCGCCTGTAATAAAATTGCAACAATGAATCTAAACACAGAATGAGAACTTCATTGGAGGAAAATACTGGACAGTGGAATCTGGGCTCTGATCTCATTAAAGCTTCTGTTGAGGCTCCTAAGTGCTTGAATATGAGGTTCATCTTCCTCTATTGGTATTATTTTAGCAAAACTTCCTTCTTCAAGATAGTCAACAACCAGGTTTGCAGCTTCGAGTCCCGTAACATAAGATTTCTCCTGTTAAAAACAAGTACATAGACAGCCATACTTTCATTTGCACGTAATCACTTAAAATCTGCAAAAATTAAGGGGAAAAAACAAACTCAAATATGACCTGAGACCATGAACCATGTCGGGTTATAATCCAGTCTCCAGCCATGAACAAATTTGGGAAAGATGTAGACCCACGCATCATGTACTTGTATGAACCTTTGAGAAAAAGAACATAAATAATAGGGGATTATTGATTAATTGTCAACAGTGCAGAAGTGCCTGATAAAGAGAACTAAACTTCTATCACTCTGATTCGAAAAAGAAGCTGCATCAAATATTGGATTTTTCCACCCTAATATTTTGAAAAAGAAACTAATAAATCAGTAACAAGCTGTTATAAAGCTATACCTGGAAAAAAATGAGTCAATGACTTAGGAAATCTGCCGATTTCCTTGTCCATCACGGTAATGCTTTCAAAATCCTTAATGCATGTTGAGAGGTATGACACTACTTTTGCAATCAGAAGCTGGTCGTTCAGTGGCAACAGCTCATTGGCATGATACTGCATATCAGGATGTCATCAGACAAAGATAAAATATCTTTTGCAGAGGAAACTTTTCCCAAGTTCCAACAATTGGATGATAAAAAGAAGGTAAAACTTACAAAATCAGCTTGCACAACCGTCACTTGATCGTCCTTATGCTCATCATGAATAACATTCAAGTCAAAGAAAGTCCAGCCACATGAATCATTGAATCCAGAACAAGCATTGCTTGCATTTGGAATGACAACCTGATTATATGTGGAGTTTATATCAAGGGTTTAGCTCGATTATAAGGAAAGCAGTTTATTTGCCATTCTAGATGGGGGATAACAAAAATCAATAGTCCAGCTTCTCAGATAACCAATAGAAGCCATAGGTACTCTGTTCACAAAGGCAAAATTGCACCAAATCTGATCAAATGAATCAAAAAATGTTTTTGCTTTCCACATTCCAATCTAATTACAGATTTGAAGCAAGATGGTGATGTTAAAGGTTAAAGGATCTTGAAGTTGGACAATCTATAACAGTTTTTGGCAAATCCTAGCCAAATTTCTTCCATTGAACTCAAAGGAAAGACAAATCCAATCTCTAGGCAATTCAGTCTTTAACGATAGGGGGAGAAAAAATAGATAAATTTTTATTCCTGGATGTACCTTCCTATCCAGCTTCAGCTTGACGGTGAGCACGTCAATGCCATCCAAGTTGAGAACCTTGAGGAATTCCTCCCTTGTACATAGTGCTGCACTAAACAGGACTCAACTGCCAGTTAAACAGCATAACAAGGAGAGTTAACTGCAGCTTTAAAATGGAACTAATTAATTAGAAAACAGAATCCAATCTTCTTAAAGCAATAACCTAGCTGACCGTTCTATACATGAAAAAAACACGGAATCCACATTCTGTTTAGTTGGAATGTAACTGACCACTTCCATTTTATTGAATTTTTAATCAAAACTCTGCAGAAGCAAGCTAAATTAAAATCCCAACTCAATTTAAAGAGCCCCTTTCAAATTCATATCATGTATATATGAGGAAACTGAACTCAAAGCAATGAAATATGGAGTAACACACCTATTCTTGATAATTTCCTGAATTGTGGAGATTCCAACGGCCAGAATAACTGCATCGGCACCATAGGTCTCTCTGCCGCAAACTACTTCTGTTATGCAACCTGTTTCCTCGTTCAAGCTGATATCAGTCACACCTCTACCTTCAAGGAACTGACAGCCTCTTGCCTTCATGGAGTCAATCCACGGCTCGAAGATCTTTTCTCTAATTGTCCCACGGCACCATACCAAATCGAAATCTTTCTATATCCATCCATAAAAGGGAAAAAAAATCCAAATGAAGATCAAAACTGCAAATAAAAATCACTAATGATGAACAGAAGAATGCACCATACTATTGAAATAGTAGAAAAGACTAAATGAAATTAGTTGTATGCACTATGTAGTATCTGCCTCTAATAGTTTCACTTTGTTTCTTTTTTGAGAATAAAAATCAGGAAACTAAAACCATAATCATTTTGCAACCTCAGAGCTGTAATTTGAAAAGGAACATATATTACATGGTTGCACAGAAACTACTTGTAATCTAAAATCTTCAGAGTTTTCAGATAATTCATGATTTCTTTTTCTTTTAGATATCGTTTGCTCTATTCTTTCTTTGATCAGTACTAGTGAATCAGCTGTTATTACTCGAGAGATTCATTGCCAATGCCTAACCTTCAGTTGCGATGAGAAGCATATTTAATTGAGTTACAGAGCAGAAGTCTCATGTGTTCTAGAAAGGAGTTCAACCCATCAAACCTGGTGAGCGAGGATGACATAGTATAGCAGTCCCAGGGTTGCAGCGGCGCTGCACTGCTCTGGTGGAGCAAACAAACCAACTTGAAGCAAAGGACGAAAAATATCCTGATAAAGCCTCTCTGAGAAGCCAAACTGTTTAAAGAGCTCCCTTGCAGTAACTACCAGTTAAACCTCTGAATCAGGAACTTGAATTTTCATCTTTGATTTATTCAGTACAAATTAGAATTAATCATTCAACAAAAAAATTCAACAAATATGATTGGAATTGGGATCCTTACTTGAATCATATTTCCTCCAGGCTGTGTCAGTGTTGTCAAAGTCAATTACTGCAAATAAAAGCTGCAAATGGGTTAATGAAATGTGGACTCAAAAAGAAAGCAGTAACCTCAACATATCTACTGCTACTCTGCTTAAGAGACTATCACAGTTGCAAGACAAATGGGTAGTGTTACTTGCCTGCAGCCATTAGAGGGAGGGATGTCAATCTATCCACCAATGGGAGCCGAACAAACTGCACAAAGTGAAGTAAGGATTAGTTTGCACAAGCCTGACTAATTAAGGCATAAGGATGCAATGCAAGGCATACTTGAGTGTAGAATAATGTTCCCAATGGTGTTGGCAATCGAGGGAGATCTTGGAAAATTGGAAATTCAACCTGCAAAATAATCCAGCACCACCAGATATGAGCATATGATAAAATTGTTAATGAAAGGTGAAGTTTTCAGAGTCCGTTCCAAACTATTTTACTACAAATGGCTTATGAACAAAACAATGGGACATTTTAGCTCAATTCAATCATGCAGGTCATTCTGTTCTAAGAAAGATACCGAGAACGGAAGAAGCAATGATAACAACTAAAATCAATTTGAACAACAAAAATTGAAGCAGCCGTTTACCTCCAATCCCTCTCCTGAATATTGTGCAGACTTAGTCCAGTTAGTGAAGGGCTTGATTCCCAACTCATCAACAAGGGTATATATATTCTGGTAAGGATGCCAAAAACCTACATATAAAGTTCAGAACAAGAAATTAGTCGTCATTCTCCAATGAGAACAATTATCATATCTTGTTTCCGAGAACATCATGAAACATGGTTCTTCTCGTTCCTATGCCAACTTTAGGCTTCTCATATGAGCTAATCAAAATCCAGTGAAATTCGTGCTAGAATTCCGTCTTTAGATATTTTGATCATCAATCAATAGCCAAATTTTAAAAAGATATAAAAGGGGAGGGGATCTTTTATTACCTTGGATACCCACATCATCAGGTCTACCAAATCCATTCCCACCATCAAGAACTGTGACATCAAACCCCTGAATCAAAATCCCCAATAACCAATTCATGAATCCACATTTAAATAAAACACACACAGATACAGAGAGAGAAAGAGGACCTGATTGCAAAGGTGATTAGCTGCACTAAGGCCAGCCCAGCCAGAGCCAACAATGACAATCTTCTTTTTCTTGATGTTTTTGTTGTGTTCTCCATTGACATCGCTTTGAAGAGCATCAGCTCGGCAGCAAGAACTTGCTCCATGTCTCTTTGGGAGATGAGGTGGTGTTGTGAGTGTTACTCTCCAACATGCCAACATGTTTTCCTTTTTCTCTGTAACAGTTTTCAATGGCCTGCTAATTAATTCCCTATCCTCCTTTTCTTTTTCTTTCCTTCGGTTGGTTGAGTGGCAATCAGTGTCCTAGCCACAACTGTACAAAATTATTAAAAATAAATTAAAAAATATCATGAATAGCTCCATTATGTTAACATCTACTATGATAATTATTTATGCATTTCCTTCCTTAGTTTTGGATTGTAACCATTTGCCTCTTAATAGAATAATTGAATTTTATAAATTTTATAAAGTTTGTAATTTTACTTTTGTTATATTTAAAAAATTATAAAAATTATTTTTAAATAAATTTATTATGAAATTGAGATAAATTATTGCAAGTTGTATCAAAATTAATAGAATTTATAAAGTAAAAAATAAAAAGTTAAGTTGATCAAAATATTTTTTTAACTTTTTTTTTTCTCACAGCCTTGTTTTAATTTCTTCATTTATTTTAAATATTTTTAATATAAAAAAATTAAATTATAAATTAATAAAAGTCAAATACATAAATTCATTTTAAATGAGGTTATATTTTTAATTCATTTAAAAATAAAATAAATTTTATTTTTATTTGATTTTAAAAATAATTTATTAAAATGTTTAAATTTTAATAGTTTATGGATTTGACCAACAAAAGATCAAAATACTCTTCAATAATTTCACTTGTACCTTTGTTAACGAGACATTTCTTCAAGCAACTGCTGAAATTGATGAAGCTGTAGCTTGTGGAGTTCGACCTCGTAATCAGACAAACAGCGGTCCACGGGTAAGGCCCACTTATCCCATAGTAATACTCCAATATTTCCCAAATCAAATCGTTCAGATTAACCGTTTCTTACTCATTCTCTCCCTCTTCTCTAAACAAAACACACAAGAACTCCCAAATATAACCAACCAAAGCCTCACATTTCCCCAGCAAAATGGCTGCTGCCACCCTTTCCGTCCGGCCCAACAGACTCACCTCTGGTTCGCCCATCCCGCGGCCGCCGGTTTATCTTCCCAACCCAGTCCAGCCAACCGTGATAGCAACAAAACCCACCACCAACAACAACAAGGCTTTGCCGTGGAGAGCTGTGACTGTACCATCACGGCGGGCGTTTCAGGGCTGGGCGAGAGCCGGCTCGCGAGCGGACGACTCGGCACCGTTCGAGATGTCGGTGGAGAACGCTCTCAAGCTCCTCGGAGTCTCCGACGACGCATCCTTCGACGACATACTTCGCGCCAAGAACTCAGTCGTCGCCTCATGTAAGGATGATCAAGAGGCGATTGCACAGGTGATTTTATTGCTCTCGCGTTTACACTGTATGCTCCTTTTTTTTTCCTTTTCTTAATTTCTATGTGTGAGAATTCATATGCTTGAGGTAGTAAACTTTGTTGGGTTTTCTTTTAAAATGCAATTTGTTGTGTATGAAGTATAAATTCTGTGAATCATGAGGTTTAGCCGTAGTATTGCTCAAAATCTGCTTCTTGGTATTTCACTGAGCTTCGTCAAGTAGTTGATTTTTGTTGAATTTAGAGAGTTTCTGTGCTCGCATTTGTAAGATCCTATCACTCTGTGTAAGAATAAGTAGAATTAGAAGCTTTGGATGTTCATTTTTGTTCTGTTTTGCTTCTTTCGTTGTATTTTCTTGTCAATTGTGGAGCTTGGCTTTAAAAAGTTTGAAATTTGTTTCTGGGTTTTGCTTGGAACTGGATTAATTATCTCATTTATGTGAAATTGACGATTTTGAGTGTAAAATGAGGCTCTGTTTGAATTATTTTGTGGATTTGAGAAGCAAAATGTTTCTTAAGCTGGTAAAAGGTTGGAAATTTTAGAGCCTGGAAATTTATTGAATGCAACTCAATGAGCAATGGTGTGCCATTACCCAGTGCTTATGCTGTACTTCTTGAACAGTCTATGTTTGCGTCATTTATGGTATATGATTTGTAATCTTTTATATATATCCATAATGTTTAAGCTTTGAACAGACAACACTCCTTTTTGTTTTTATCCTCCACTTGAAATTGATGCTGTAGTTATATGTAGACCCAACTGCTTATGTTCTGTAATATGCTGTAAGAAGATAGTGCACTTTGCAAATCTATCTTTTTAGATCAATGATTGTTTTTATATTAACATCAATACTTTTGTAGTATTGCCTCAATGGCTAAGGTTGAGGCGCTGGGCAAGTGGTGTGTGTGGGTTTTACTAATAAAAAAATACTTTTGTAGTAAATTAAACTTTTGGTGCTTTATTTAGTTTATCTATTCAAGATTGCCCTCGGTTCCAACGATTCTGTAGCTGTGCCCATAGGGTGACTGGTTTCATTTCATTCGTCAGAATTGAATTGCGCAATTAATTTATTATCACAAGCATCCATAGTCCCGACTAAGAGTTTACCCTGTATTTCTCATTCTCTTATCAGATTTATGGTTAATTCATGATTTAGGTTGAGGCTGCATATGACATGTTGCTTATGCGGAGTTTAACTCAGCGCCGAGCCGGAAAAGTTGTGAGTAGTAGCATCCGCTATGCAGATGTCAAGCCCACGAATGCTCCTGGGATGGGACCAATGCCTCAGTGGATGCAGGCTGCTTTCAAGAATTCATCTATTTCAGTTGAGACACCATCAACTGGTGATTTGGGAATACAAGCAGGTGTATACGGAGCATTGATGGTCTTGACGTATGTCAATGGAACTTCTACATCTTCTGGGGCACCTTATGCCGGGGTGGATGTTCCTGGGCTGATCTTAGCAAGTAGCTTTGGAGCTTCCTTGTATTTTATGACCAAAAAGAATGTGAAGCTAGGTAATGAGCTTTCTTGTGTATGGGGTTCTCTTTTGCATGAAATCTTAAGATTTGATTCACTTGAAGGAATTGATTCTGGTGAAGTTTTAGATTTCTTGCATTTCTAAATCTGAAGCGGCAGAACCTATTAAGTTTACGGTGTCATTTTATGTTCCTGTTGTCATCTCATATTGAGTAACTGTTTTGAAAAGATTGTGCAATTTTAACCGTTTTGAATTTCCCTTTCTCACACATAAAGGACAAAACTTCAAACTATGTGGTGCAAATGCATTTCTGATGTTGCTGGCATGCATCTATGTTCATTCCTCTTCTGAGCTCAGATGCCTTCTTCACCTGCTCTCCTAAAACAAATTAATATAACACTGTTTTTGTTGTTGAAGAAGTGTGGAAAAGTCTCTTGTGGAAGAAATATCATTATATGGTGTAAACTAATAAACTTGAAGCCTCACATGGAATATGACTTTGTACATAGCCAACTTTCGTTGTTTTCTGATTGTGATGGAGTCAAAGTTAGCATATGAACCTATCTGCATAGACATGTGTGAGTTATATAGCCAACTTACCTTGTTTTCTGATTGTCGAGTTGGGGATAGCATTTGAGGAAAATCAATTGCTGTCCTATCTGCATAGACACCCGTGCGGGGTGTGTGTAGCAATAAGGAAACAGTGTAGTCCTGATAGCTTAATTTCTTAATCTGGTAAGGCAAATTTTCTATTGACCGTCAAGGGAGATTGGATGACTTTCTCTGCCTTTTGAATAAAGCATTCTAATTATCGAAACACCAAGGGTTGTGTGAATTTCAATTTCATTTAACTTGAAATTGTTTAATGGTATCTGAAGTAATTTTCTGTTCATATTTGCAGGGAAAGCCACTTTAATAACCATAGGGGGGCTTGTGGCTGGGGCACTGGTGGGATCAGCAGTTGAGAACTGGTTGCAGGTGGACATTGTCCCATTTCTTGGCATACACTCCCCTGCTGCTGTGGTTAGCGAATTTTTACTCTTTTCTCAATTATTGGTCTCTCTATACCTTAGATAGGGCTAAGAGAATGTTGTAATTGTAATTTGACATGTAAAACCTGTAATTATACATTCGCATGATCCTACCTGACTTTTTTAGGACGTATATCATTGTATATTGTACAAAACTACAAATAGAATGCAGCGAGACTTGAATCCATGAAAAATCTGCTCAAAACTTACAACGACCATGTACATTTTTTGTTTGATTGTATGGGGCTCGAACATTTGTAATTTTGTTCATTGGTGCTTAAGACATCTTCATGTACTTCTTAATTTGTTTTATTTTTCGAAATCTCTCTTTGTAGGTTGTTAATCTTCAATTGTACTAGATGGAAAGTGGATAGTCATGAGTATTGCTTTTCTCCTCTCCACTGTAGTTTGATCTTCAGTGAGAATTGACCAACCTTTGTTTGATGTTGTGCATGCATTGAACTAATGCGATGACTTGGTGGTAAGAGTGATAGTGAATCTGATAGCTTTTATAATTTATGAAATAGGAGAGAAGTTTATAACTGGATGTGGAATATAAAGGCGGTAAAAAAATTGGTATGTTGGTGAGAATCTTTATACTTTTATCAATGAGTGCTGCAATTTGCGGACAACTACTTTAGCTTACGGGTTTCACACTTATAGAGGGATACCATACATGTAATTGCCTGGTAAAGGCGCAAATATTTTAGGCAAACCATTACAGTCTGTTAATCATAAACAATTAGCAAATCATCAGACTAAAAACCTGCGAAAGATATATAAATAACTGTCTCAGCGAGTTGCTTCGACGTGATATAATATACAAACCCAGTACAGAACCACCCATGAAACCTGATCCTCAAAGCCCTCTTTACTGTCATTGTTATCTGCTGCTGTTTTCTTCAACCTGGGAGCCCTCTTTGTATGATAGGTTTCCAGATTTTTCAGCACTCTCACTGTAAGTCACAAGATCATTGTACATCTTCAGTGAAGCCATAGAGAATTCTGTTAATGACTCCAGAACTGTTGAAAACCCAGTCTGAAATCCGTTTAATGTGATTCTATGTGTTTCTTGCACGTAATTGTAGTGCTTTTCCTTCTCTACCTCCAGTTTCTTTCTGAATGCGTCCAACTGATCCTTCTTCTCCGTCAAGTGCTCGTTCCGATTTCCCATTTCGAACTCTGATTTCTGTTCTGTAAGCTTGGAGACAAGAAATCTGGTCTCTGCCTTTTGAAATACTAGAGTCCTTCTATCCAGTTCTTTCGCTAGACTGTCAACTTTCGTCTTCTGTTGCTGTTCCTTCCCTTGCTGAGACCACAAAGCCCTTACATCCTTTGAAAAGCTTTTCAACGCGAAGGCTACTGACTTGTCTGGCAACTTCTGAATGCAAGCTAACCAATCGTGGCAAACCACAAGCAATGGGGGCCCATTAACTCGATATGGTGCAGTCGAACTCCTCCCCTTCGAGTAGAATTCAACTTCAGGGACTAGGAACTTGGTCAGCCAACCATAGAGAGCTTCAACATATGATTTTTGTGCTGCAATGTACTCGGTAAAGCATTCACGCCAATTTCGAAGCTCCGCCTCAAGCTGGAGTGTAGCTAGTCGGTGAGAGTTCTTGCAGATATTTCCATATGCCGGACAGGCAAAAGATTTTACTTCAAAAAGGATCTTGTTCTGGGTTTCATGGGATTCAAACATAATTTTCCAGTTTCTTGTTAAGCTGCACAAGAAAGGGGGAAATGAAAAACCCAATGGAACTCAGATGAAAAGGTAAAGGTGAGAGAGTGCATGGTTTCACAAGATTCACATACCCCTTTAAGAGTTCAACAATTTGAGGCTGCAGTTCTTCATCTCGTAATTTTTTAATTCTCTTTGAGATTGACTCAGCACTTCGAATCGCAACCAAGATCCTGGCATGTAAATCTTTAACTGCAGCTCTGGTTTTGTCCATGGTGACTTCATCATATCCTTTGACATCCTGGTTTCGCAGTCGTGAACATTTTCTCTCGTAAATTTTCCATGTGCTGTCTCCAGCCTAATGCAAGGTAACATGTCCCAATTCAAACAGCAGATTAGTAGGAAGTAAAGGAGTAAAAGAAACATAAATTTGAACGTCTGATAGTTCTTTTTCTATCTATTTGTGGTTTCATCATAGCAGAACTAATACATAGAGAGTAAATTTGCATGTAAGCTATTCTTCCTAGGAACCAAAACTCATTGGTTACGCTATTAAAACAGTAACAGAAGGCAAAAGGAATAGATAAATTATATGACGCTGGATTTTGTGTTAAGAACTTAAGAGGGGAAATAAATTTCAAGTTACCTGAACCTCTTCATATAGCTTCTTTTCCCAAGCATAAAGCCTCTCGAGTGTTAGCAAATGACTTCCTGAATCCATTCCTCCATAATCATCAAAGAGATCGTTCCTAAATTCTGTCCATGTTGAACTACTTTTTGAACAGGATGCCACAAGGCTCTTACATGATGAAGGCTTTGATGAAGTGGACCGGTGCCATGTAATGGTTTGAATTAGTTTTGTTGAGTTTTCTGCATTCAAATAAATAAAACGAATGATTTTTTTATGAGGTGAATATCAACACTCGTACAAATGAACTTACAGTTAGAGAAGCATAATCTATGTTACATAGACTTGGGTAAGGTGTCGTGTCCGATTCGTTTATTTTTGTAATTTTTGATTTTTGATTTTAATTTGAAATGTTCAAATGATATATCTTTATTTGGAGTGTAAAATAAATTGTCAATGTAGCATAGAGCATAACAAAGAATAAAGGAGAGGAACAGGGACCAATTTTGTGGTGTAATCATAACAATGGAATAAGTGAATCTTAGACCCACTTACGCAAAAGCAGAGGATAAAGATTCACATAAGTTTCAGCTTTTTGAGAAAAGATAGATGACCATGAGGTTTGATATATCATAACCCACCAGGTAAGGAGAAAAGGAAAACAATAATGACAAAGCTAATGTCCAAAGAACAATTAGTTAGACATCCTGGAAAAAAGAATATTAACAAACTTCAGTTCATTTGCAGGAACTGGAATTTGAATAAATTACATTCTATGATTAACACAGGAAAATAAAAAGATTGAAGAGGGAAAGAAAAGAAAAATGGGATGAAAGATTTTTTTTTTTTTTTTTTTTCACATACACAAATCACAATATTCATAATTGAGATGATTAGTGGAGTGAAAGCTAAAATGAGTTAATTTTTTTTTTCTTCATTATCTCATTTTTCTATCATCTCTACCAAAAACATAAAGGAAACATAAACTTTCTTATTTTCCCATTATATCTCTCTTCTTTCCTCCCACTTTTTTTCTCTAACAATCAGAGACTTACATGTTAAGCTCTTCTAATTATCTACCAGTAACATGCATAATTCTACTGCTTAAAGCTACCCATTCTCCTACACACTTGCTTAAAAAGTATTTTTAAAGGAAATAACATGGAGAATAAACAGCAAAGAAACATGGAATGGATGAAAAGAAACAAGCTCTTAATTACTTCAAGACAGCAAAAAAGTGTTTAACTTTTCAGAATTTATTCTTTTATCACTTACAAACCAACAGAAGTTGAAGACGATCTACAATACAGAAGAATACAAGCCCTCTTCGACAAAGATAACAAAATAAGCCCCACCACGAATGATCTTTTTTTCAAAAGATTAGAGGATATCATAATAGTTAGAAACTAAAAGACAACACAAAAGCAAAAGGTAAACAAAGATATTGAACTAATCTGAGTGAAAAAGGTGAAACTTTAGGAGTTTAATCTGCAATTATATGCAAAATAGAAAATGCAAAGGCAGGGGAAGAAGATTGACACAGAAATTAAAAGAAAATTTTCAACTTTTGGAACAAAGATAGCTTTATTTTCTTCTAGAAAGATAAAGCAAACTGCAAAAGAATGTCACAGTAGTGGAACAACAAAAACCCAAAGGAAATTTTCAGTAATTGAAAGACTTAGCCTCTAAGAAATTGGATAGCAATTACTTAATTCTTAAATGACAAGAAAAAGAAATCTAGTAGCAATTGAAACAAAGACTCTTGCTGCAAGCATTACAAATAAAATGCCTCAAGACTAAGAACACAACCAACCCCTTCCCTCTTTCCAACATCTCCTTAAAAGCCAAGGTAACATATATAAACAAATGAAAAGTTTAGAACATTAAATAATTAACTATTTTTGGGAGAATAAACAGAAACTAAAAGAAAAGAAAAGTTCATATTTTTACCAAACCACAATGCAGATTAACTTTGAGAGTATGTTTCAACTGAAGATATGACTCGTGCAGTGCTAAAATATGACAAGTAATGTTAAACACTAGGATAGAAGATACGAAGATTGAAGAACACAGATACCCACCTTTTATTTCCTCGAAACCAGATTGCAAATGGACCATATTGGCCTCTAGCATCCTTGACACATCCTTGCCAGAATCATAAGCCCTAATGAAATGATCCTCTATGTCCTTCAATGCATCCAGCAGCTCCCTTCCTACTTCGGGGGTATCGATGACCGTAAGCCCCTTTTGCTCTACTTGGCTCAGATTAGAACCATCAACTACCTTCAGCACTTCAACACCACTCCCCCCATGCTCACTATTTCCATTTTCTTGAACCACCACTACTTTTTGCTCTTGCTGTTCTCTATGCCCTTCCTCTTCTAGCTCTGGTATCCCTTCCTCTTCTCTCACCATCCTCAAATCTTCCTCAGAGTTTCTCTGATAACCACTGATAATTTCTGGCCTCACACCATCAAATGGATTGAAAAAATCCCACCCAAAATCTCTCTGTGGAGATGGCATTCGTGGTGGCATTTGCATGTAAAAGTACCCACAAGCTTGTTCTTGCTCTTCTCCCACCATTCTTTGTTCTTGTTCTTCTTTGGTCTCTTCCTCTGAAGAATCTGAAGATGTTGTTGAAGAATCACAAGACTCACAAGCAATGGCTTCATGGGTTGACTCAGATGGTCTTTGTTGAAGGAACATTGGGTTGGTTATGACATTTTGATGACCAGTTGGTGGTGGTGAGGGACAAAGAGGAGTGTAAGTGATGAGGAATGGTGAAGAAGGAGAAGAATGTGTAGCAACAAAGAGCTTAATGGCAGCTGCTACTGCATAGAGAGCTTGACAGTACCTACAGTGTGCCTCTGCAAGTGCATATCTTCTCTCTACTGCTAGCTTTAGCAGACGTTTTCTCTCCTTGCAAATGGATACCACTTCTTCTTCCTCTAGCTTTGAAGCAACACATCCCATCTCTTCTCTTGCTAAAGCTTGTGGTTTGTTCTTTTTTTCTTTGGCTTCAATAGGCGTGGAGGCTGCTTTTTAGAAAATAGGGATATGATAAAGTGAGAGAAAGGTGAATTTTTGGAAGAATCTGTGTATTCTTTTGTGATAAAAAAAGTAGTAGGTGGGTTGTACCAAAAAATGAGGAATATGTTTAGATTTTGGTAGGTATAAAGAGAAGAAGAGAAGGAAAATGTAGCTTTGGAGAAGTTTTAAGAGGAACCATATCACCTTTTGATAAATAAAGGTGGTATTCTGCTGTAAATTTTGTTCTTGCAAAAGTTTTGAAGCTCTCCATTTTCATATCCTGAAAGACTGCACACAGAAAAACCACAAAGAAATTTTGCAGAGCTGATGCTTTTCTGGGGTAAAAAAACTTTTTTTCTTGTTAGACAGAGAAGAGATTTTATTGGTTTAATTATCTCTTATATTACTATACTATTAACTTGCTTTGGATTAGCAGAGTTGAGAGAGGAGGGGGAGAGAGGGAGAGAGAGAGAGATGACAGAGCAAAGACCATAGTCCATAGGTTGGTAGGGGCTCGAGAAAGAGAGAGAAAAGAGTGCCCTTGTGTTTGGTAATTTGGACTCTAATGGAGTAGGCGTACACAATTGCAATCTACTCTCTTTCTTGCAAAAAAAAAAAAAAACCACACTCTTTGTGCCTACAAAAAAATAATATATACGAAAGCATAAAAGATTTTAGAAGAGCTGGACATGGGCATACCTGTGAGTGAAAAGAGGAGTCAAACTTCAATTACTGGTAAGAGGATAGGGACCAGACCACTGAGGAGAGAGAGAGTTTTGTCGTCTTTGGTGCCTTTCTGGTTTTTTTAACTGTTTCTTACCTTCTAAAGTTGTAATAATTGGGGGTATAATTGTGTTCCTTACCATCTTAATTAAGTTTGTTAGTGAAGGCCAAGTGCGTGGATTTAATTTAGTAGATGAGCAAAAGTCAAAACTGTCATTGTCTTTACTGTTATGGACAAATCTATCCCTTTAAAGATGCCTCTCCCTAGAACTGAGATTTTTGGCTATTGGGAGCACTAGAATTTGCAGGGATTTCGAGTTCTGTTTGGGTATGGCATAGGAAAGAAGTTTCCTGTCTGGTCCATATATGAATCAAAATACCCAAAAATGTCCATAAACGAATCTAGTAGTACCATTGAGTACCTGACCAACTCACATGGACTTTGGCAGGTTACATACTATAACCTAACCAGAGTAATTAACATGGTGGTGGCTCCATATTCACTTTATGTTTTGTTGATCCTGTCTTTCAATCTTTAAGAAAATGGTGTCCTTTAATGTTAAACGTTTTAATAGAATATTATGAATTCATTTGATTGATCTTAAAGTCAGGTTTAAGTTGGTACTTAATTTTTTAAATTTGTAAAATAAATTTAATCAAATCAAATTAAATTAAATTTCATTAAACAATAATTAAAGTTTAAATTAATAAATGGTTTGATTTAATTTGATTAATTATTTTTATAAATTTTAAAAATTAAGCATCAATTTAAAATTGACTTTAAATTCAACCAAACAAACCTCACATATATTGCAAGATGATGTAATGGGCATCTCTTGTCCAAGAACGAGATGTAACCTATAATTTATACAAGCTTTCTATTAAAGCAAACGGTTACTTACATGTATAGTGTGACAGGAGTGATAACTAAGGTTCCGTTTTGAGAGTATGAAATAATTTTTGTTTTTTATAAATATCCTAAAAAAACTAATTTTTCTTAAAAGAATCAAAAATTAAAAGAATTGTTAAAAAATTGAATTTATGCGAGAACAACGATGAAAGCAAGTATTTTATTAAACATAAAACAATTTTTAGTTTTACAACTATTTTATCAAACAATCATAAACCGATACTACAAATAAAAGGCAGACAATCACTAAAAATTGGACTAAATCTTAGTTTTTTTGCAACGAAAACAAAACTTACTATTTTACTTCCATAGATAAGTAAACCATAGATAAGATGGGGTGTGACACCAATGAATTGGTATTATAGACAGTAAATAGTAGGTATTGTAGACGTTTAAGCTTAAATCTTTCTTAAACATTACCGTTAAGGATTATAGAAATTGTTTGAGTTGAGGTCAACCATGATTCATGAATGGAGCAATATGATATTTATAAAAATATCAAATAGGAAATTAAATTCTCACCGAATGTACGTATGATTATCTGCTAACTTTTTTATTTTATTTTTTTCTTATATAATTTCTGAACGATTTTAAACCTGTCAATCACACAAATTATAATTAGAAAGAAACTAAGACACAATATATTCATATTCATTATTATCAATCTCACAAATCTCTCATTACAATATGTGTTCACTACATAGAGAATATTAATTTATAAGCAACTTAAGACGCCGTAATTAAAGTTTTCGTCTTGCTACAAAATCATTGCTATTCATGAGTTTAAACCCAAACTGTCAAGAAAAAAACAAACTCAACTTATGTACATGGTCTAAAAATTTCAAAGATACTGCATTTTAACCTTCACCCAATCTCCGAGAAATGGGACCCGCCGCTCACCTAAGAGCGAGACTCTCCGCTCACCAAAAAACGAGACTACATTATCATAAAAATTTTTACTAATTTAAATTTGTTGGAGTATGCATCTAATAATTTTATCCATTTTATTTTTCGATTTCTTAAATTTGATTCTGAAATTTAGGAAAAAGGAGGGCTGAGAATAGACAGCTCCCCGTTGAAGTCTGGACCCGTTGAAGTCTGGAAAGTTTGTAGACAGCTCGAGTACCAAATCTTAACTACTCATTTTTTTTTAAAAAAAAAATAGAAAAGAAAAGGGCCAACCACTATAAAAATACAAATTATTTATCCATTTATCTATGCCAATAGTGTTTTGACTGTTTTCTTTGGAAAAGAAAGCAGCTCAGATTTCATGTTAACCCCTAGTTGACAATGATAAATTAGGCCGGTTCAAAATATTTTGGGGTGAATTTGAAATGCAATTTAAATTAAAAAAAATTCAGTTGAATCTGTGTTCTGCTCGTGTGAATTTAATCTTAACAAGATGATTGAATTAAACGTAAGATTAAATTTGACAAAATAATCTTTTAATTTTTTTTCAACATAAAAGGTGGTTATGTAATTTTGATTTTTTTCATGTTTCATTGAGCATATGAAACATATAAAAGAATCAAATTTATTTGGGAAGTATGCTTTCGCCTTTATTGTAATTTAATGGAGGCAATTAGGTTTTATTTGTTGCTAATATTTTTAGCGACAAGGATATTTATAGTAAATTTTTTTGCCGTTATAACTTCTAGAAACTTCTTAAAAAGCTTTTTAAAACAATCTATTCTGCCTATAAATATATTATTTATATAACATAAATGTGCATATATGTTGCCCATTGCATTCACTAACAAAAATTATTGGATTCGTCACTGAATATTAAAGGATTTATAAATTCAAGAAATTATTTCAAAATTATAATGCATAATTTGTAGGGTCACATTTAATTAAGAGTTTTGCTTTCTTTTTTTTTGCCCGTAAACAGGAGAAGACACTTAAAAAATTGCCTAATTTGTAATGCGTTACTGTGTAACATTAACGATTTGTTAATTAAATGAAAATACTGTCAATAAATGGATCAATGTGTCTCCTGATATTGTCCGTTTTGATCTTGAGCTCACATGGTTTTAAAAAACCCAATGAGATAATGAAGATTCCGATCTTTATAAAGACTACGGATTTTTTTTTACTCATCGATATGGAATTCAGAGTCACCATTTCTTATTTTTTCACAACAATTTTGATTTTCGATTTTGATATATCTTAGTAGAATCATTGAAGTTTAGAAATAAATTGCTGGTTTTTTATTGTACATATGAACTTTTGGATAATAACATATTAAAAAAGCATATTGCCAGATGCAACTCGGGGTAACACATATATAGGGCAAAAGCAGAACTTTGGCTGTATAACACGAACACTCAACAACTAGCCATAGGGCAAAAGCAGATTTTGCTAAGGCAATATCCCCTAAAGCCCCAAAACTTGATTAGGCACCTAACGGAACAATAAACATCATTGCAATTATCCAACTTCATTATGCATATTCCGTTTACACCTGCAGTCCAAACATCCAATTTATTGGTAAGGGTATGTCAAACCTTTCATCATATTAGATGGTTTTTAAGTTGAGAATTATTTTTAAAAAAATATATATTTTTTGTTCAATAATAAAATGATTTTTTTTTCAATTAATTCGTATAAAATTTTTAAAACTTTGATTTTGAAAGATTTTGAGGCTAAAAAAAATTCAAAAACTTTGACGGAAATCTACATTGAGATTCAAATTTTGATTACGATTTGAAAGGGATGGATTCGTCAATTTCTCAAAACGTTACATTATTAAAAAATTGACGAGACTTTCCGAATATTCTGAAAATTTTGAAATACCTCGAAATTCAGAAATATTTTGTTAAAACGATATAAAATTTTGATTTAAGAAGCATGATCCAATAATAACATATTAATTCATCATATAATTAATAGGGAAATAATATTTAAGAAATTCATCATAATTAAGATGATAATTAAATAGTACTGAAGAAGTTTTCAACTTCGTGAGAGAGAAGAGATCACATACCCAATGCGACATTAAGTAAAAGTAAACATAGAAGAACGCAAACGAAGTCTTTTCCCATCACGGTCCGTGCTGCCTGCAAGTCTCCCAGCCTGTATTATTTATAGTAACAAATTTATGCCTTATTGTTGCCTTTTAACGGTTAGAGTTCATCCATGGGGTTAACGCATCCTTGATTCTTTATGCAAATACGTTACATGGGACTTTGGATATTTTTTTAGCCTTGGTAAAATTAAAACGTATCATATTTTTTCTAGGGATTGGCCCTAAGAGATTCTTACTTCTTTCATAAAAAAAAAAAAAAAAAAAAAAAAAAAAAAAAAAAAATCTTACTTCATTAAAGACATAGGAAAGCGTTGTTTACGAACCACTTTAAGCAAGATAATTTAAATATGCTTTTAAGTGTTGAGAAACGGATTATGTTCTCTCTTTAATCCCACAGCTTCACTTCCACGTATATGGACTTAGACCCATAGTTTTTCCCATGTCAAGAAACCAGAGGCTTATAGATGTTATAATTAGCATAGGCAATTAATTATGTGCTTAATTATGAATTTGGATTTTGTATCATAAAATGTAATCAAGTCCCAGATTCTACCATTTGATATTGAAATTAATTGCATATCCTCTCCTTTAGAAATTTTTTGAGCCTCGATAACTCAGACATGTTCTACCCTTTAAGGGTATAAATAATCCCTAGCTAAGCTTCATTATCGCGTTGCAAATTCAGGCTCTTTATCTCTTTCTATTGAATTTATAGGTCATCAGACAATAAAAAGATGGAGAAGGTTTATCTCAAGATGACATTCCTCGTCCTGCTCTTCGTCTTCATATCTTGTTAGAATCCAATCCCTCTTCATATTTTGAATATGCAAATTGATAATTGCCTGTGTTAATGAATAATAATGTCGTGTTAACAGGTGTGTCATCCTCGAGAATTTCAAGATTAGAAGAATCTGAGTCGAAAAGAAATACTAATTGTCACAGTGAAGCAGATTGTCGGGATGTTATATGTCCAGAGGGAGAAGTCCACTGCAATACTCAAGGTTATTGCTCATGCGAGCATTGGCCTGCTGTTGAAGCCAACGAATCTTCAGGCTGTGCTAAAGATGATGACTGCAACATATGTTGTCCTATTGATTGCGACTCCAAGAAATGTGTTGAGGGTAAATGCAAGTGCGATTGTAAGGCATGAAAAAAATAGATGACGCTACCATAAATTTGTGTGAAATAAAGATTCTAATTAATGATAATATTAATAGTTGAAGATAAGTGTCTTCAGATACTTCTATCATAGAAGCTAAATCCTTATGGCATTTTGCCAACTTATATCAAGTCAAAAGGGTATGGGAGCAATTAATTCATTGGTTATAGTCATAGTCTAAGTATTTGGGGTGGCCTGAAGTCCTGGGGTTGAATCCCCATCCTAGCTAGCAACTCCCTTAAATTCTTTGCTCATATAAAACAATGAATTAGGAGGAATGGAAAAGAAAATTTGTCTTCTTACGCGGGATAAGAAGTGAGAAAGGCGATGAGGCACAACTACTATTTCACTTTCATTCACTCTCTTTGTCCTCCACCTTATAGAAGATATTGCATATGTATCATCAACACTATTAGACATCATGCCCTATGTTGGGATTTTACTTTCTAAAATCACTTACTCAAACTTTAGGCAAAAAATATAACCACAACAGTTAAATAGGTAAAACAAACAAAAAGCAAGAACAATAATAATTAATATGGTTCGACAATCCCTTTACCTATGTCCACCAACAAACTCACTTCTTTATTAATCTTCAATTACAACTTTATAAATAGCAAATATACTACACTCTCACAACCCAAAAGCCCCAATACACTCAAAGCTCTCAACCTACATCTAGTTGTAAGTACTCTCTCTACTTAAAAACCCTAAACTTCAATACACCAAAAACTCTCAACTTAACTTTAGTAGTAAACTACTTTGATTTACAATGTATATTGGAATTATGAGTGTATCTCAAACCTTCTCAAGGACCCACTTATATAGATGATATTTTCTAATACTATTAAGAAAAGAACAACAATATAGGAAATTACTACTACTCCTACAAGAACAAACAACTATAAAAATAAGAAACCACTTTTTCTAAATAATTAGAAGTCATCTTTGCGGGGATTTGAGCCAAAATCCCAACAATCTCCACCTCGGCTCAAATTTTTCATCTCATCATTAAATTTGACTTTCTTCTTTGGTTGGTGTGATCTATCCTTTGTTATTCCCATCTCCTCTACTTACTTTGCAAAGCAATCGTCTCCTCATTGTTTGGCTCAACTCTTCATATAATAATGAACAATTCTCAACTTTGAATACACTTGAGCTCTTCAGCTTATCTCTTTCTGGAGGTGCTATGGGATCATTCACATCCATCCAAACTTCTTTCATCATCTCCAAACTTCTTTCATCATCCAAACTTCAACGGTTCCCAAACAACGTTGATGTGCATGCATTCAAAGCATCTATTGATATGTAATTGTTTTATAAAATATTTTGTACAAACTTAAGAAATTTAATATATTATAATTTTAAAATTATATATAAATCTTTTTTGGGAGGAAAAGGAAATGAGAATAAAATGTAGGGAATAAGGATAAAAAAGATGTTGTCTAATTCTTCAAGTTTTAACATATTGATGCAGTTGTAAGTGAAATGGGACAAATATCGTTTTGATGCCAACAAACCCTTGAATTCACTAGGTAAAATAAACATGAAATCCACCAGAAAGAGAGAATAAACTCTACAATTTTATTGATAATTTAAAATTTGATCAAAACACAGTTTAAATGCCTTTATATAAGTAGGCCAGATTACAACAATTAAATAGGTAAAACAATCAAAGAGTAAGAACAACAATAATTAATATGATTCGACAAACTCCTTTTCTTACGTCCATCAACAAACTCACTTTTTTATTGATCTTCAATTACAACTTTAGGAATATGTTAAATTCTCACTACCTCATAACCCAATGGTCCCAACACACTCAAAGCTCTCAACATATATCTAGTTGTAAGTGCTCTCTTTATTTGAAAGCCTAAAACTCCAAAACATCCAAAGCTCTCAACCTAATTTTAATAGTAAACTACTCTAACTTATAATGTATATTGAAATTATGAGTTTATCTTAAATATGATTGTATCTTAAACCTTCTCTAGGAGCCCTTTTATATAGATGATATTTTTCTAATACTACTAAGAAAAAAACAACAACATAGGAAATTATTACTACTCCGACAAGAACAAACAAATTGTAAGTAGTCTATTAGTGAGAGCCCCCTTATATAGTGTCTTGAAGTAGAGTTCAATTAAGAAAGTGATTGATCACTAAGTATCATGATGAGATTGGGTTTATCCATAAGCTATATTGTTTAAATAATATTTTATCCATAAATTGGAGTGTCGTAGTAGTATTGGGATATTGGTTTGAAATTACCATTATACCATTTGTCAAGTGTGACAATTTGATTAGTTGATCTGTCTGAGTTATAAAATTATTTTTTTGCCCTTGAAGGTTACCATGTGTTACGATATCATTGGATGAAGAATTTTCCCAACATTATAGCTTATGCTTTCAATTTTGTTTTGTATTTGAGGAAAACCAAATGTGACACACCTGAGTTTAATATTCTAGGAAAAGAAAAGTTTGCTATTTTTTTTTGTTTAGTTATAAACCGTTGCAGCTAAGGTATATCCAGAATATGTTTGGTACTTTGCTTAAAGTCACTTAAAACTAACTATTTTTAAACAAAAAAAAATGATTGTCTAAAATGATTTTAAACAAAATACCAAACGTAACCGCTGTATCTGATGGGAGGGGAAAAAAGATATTAAATGTATTAACTTTAATTGTACTATGCTATTGTCTTGTCTTTTTTTATTTCTTGTTAAATTTTATTTGTAGTTTTAAGTGTTGGTTTTCTCTTTTTGTGGAAGATTTTTTGTGTTTAATAAGCGTAAAAAAAAAAAAAAAACCTCTTTGTTCAATGTGTACGACACTGTTTGCAAAGTGCTTGGTAATGATGTTCCTTTTATTTTTTTCATACCAATTAATAGGTTTTGGTTAAGTGATGAACCGGTTTTATACGCCATGCTGTAGTGTACCTTTTTCTTAGTCTGCAGATACCATTCAAAATGTTAATTTTTTTTATTGCTTAATCCATTGAAGTTGTTAAATAAATTATTGATTTAAATTAACTTAAAGCAAAATATTTAAAGTGGTAAAAAATTAAAACTGCTTTAAGTTTATCACTATCCAAATAATGCCAGAAAAAAATATATCTTCAAAACAAAAATATTATAAAAAACCCATAAGACGGGCTACCAACTAATGACAATAAGCAAACAAAGTTTATAAAAAATTTAATGTTATATACACGTGCTACAATTTTAGTGTATAACACTATTTTTTTTAATAAGTATTAAATTAGATTTGAGAGACAAGTGTTCATTCTTTCTAATTTCATTTTCGAGTACATGTATATTGTTGTTTTTTTAAAAATTGAAATAAAAAGATATGATGGGTATATTTATTTCTTCAATTTCTTTAAAATTTTAAATAATTTAATTCATTCTTGTCTGAGAATTTAAATGTAAAATAAATGAGAAAATTAATTGGATGATATTTTTTTTTATCACTTCTTTTCTTTTTCTCTTCAGACATAGATCCTAATTTTTTTTTAAAATAATACTTTATGCAAATCTTTTTCTAGAAACCTATTTTTATTATATATATATATATATATAAAAAAAGAATGGCACTGATTTTTTTTTAACAGTTTTTGCTAATATGGATGGCACCAAAATGGATGCAAATTTATAGTTTAGCCTTTTCCTATTAAAAAATAACCCGTCTATTTGTAAGTATTTGTAATTTTAAGAAGGTATTTTATTTTATTCCTCCAGATCTCAGTTTATTCTCCTTTTCTGCCCATCTCTCTCCATCTCGTTTTCGCTGAGTCTCGGATCAAAAGGTAAGTGCTTTTTCAGATCAAGTTTTCATTCTCATTTGCTCAAGTTATAATTATCTCGAAGGGGCCGGAGACTCTCGAAGTACTCTATACTGTGCGCTACAAATTTACTTTCTACAATCACAAACTTCTAAATTGTAAACCCAAATCTCATTTGTTCCTACCATTTGTTGAGAATTTCTGCCATTCAACATTAAGTTGTTGTTAGTATTCGTATAATTCACTTGAATTTTTGTTTCCCGATCCTCAACGTTAACAGCGATATATGTGGTTTAATTGTGATCTTACTTTCATTTTTTTTCTTAATTGAGTTGATCGCGAAGTACTTACCTTCATTTTTTGTGTTTATTTAAATCTTTTGATGTTGTTTGGTTACTGAGGATGTAGGAATAGAGATGAAATTTAAATTTTGAATAGTATTTTTTTCATCAGTTTGGAACCAATTTCTGTCAGCCTTAGCCTAAAACCAGTATTTAGCTTAGTTAAGTTCTAGTTAAGTAGAATTTAAGTATGTATTATTTCCTGAGTCTTCTAAGCACCAACTAGAAGCTAAAGTTTAGGGCTTTAGGGCTTTATGGAGTTGAGTTATTTGATTAGTACTTTGGTATTGATTAAGCACCTTTTTTTTTTTTTTTTTGCAATGGCTAAAGTTTTAATTTCAGTTATGTATATGTAAGAAAAAATTGGAACTTTTTCATGCTAATTTAACTGACCATTTCATATTAAGGTGCTGGGTTATCAAAGAAGTTGTACTTTTTGTGGCATCTGCTGATATTTTTTATTATTTGGACTTTTTGTTTGGTATATGAAGCTTGAAAATGGCTGTGGCACAAAAAAATCACGACATGGAGGAGGGAACCCTCGAGATTGGAATGGGTATGTTGTACGTGGTGTTTGCTACTTAGTGATGTGTAATTTTATTTGGCGAATATGAAATGAATATGTGATTTTGTTAGGAATTAGCAATCAACCTTGCCTTTTGCTATGGCAACTAATATTGCACTCCAAAGAAACTTTTAATATTGATGTTGATAGTTATATTTTCTCAAGATAAATGGTATTAGTGACCGTGATTCGGTTTGAAGTTTCGATTAAGAATTTTCTCTTTTGTTTCTGGTACCTTGCAGAATATAGAACTGTCTCTGGAGTTGCGGGACCTCTGGTTATTCTTGATAAAGTTAAGGTAAAATCTGCTCCTCTTCATACTGCATCTATTATTATTTTATGCTTTTTCTTAATCATGACTTCTACTCTTAACATTTTATATAATTCACATGTTTTCTGATTTGCTACATTAGGGACCAAAATATCAAGAGATTGTCAATATTCGTTTGGGGGATGGAACAACCCGACGTGGTCAAGTCCTAGAAGTTGATGGGGAGAAAGCTGTTGTTCAGGTTGGAAATTTTCTTTCTTCCTTTAAAATAATTAGAAGCCTTCATTGTCATGCACAATCTCGTATAGGTTCAAACGGGAAATGATGAATGAACTTTTAACAATTTAATCATGGACACATATTCCTTTTTTTTGTGGGTAGGATAAGTGCTTGTGGGATTGAGATTTTGATTTTCACCTTAATTATGATAGCCTACATATTATCCTGAACCATTTGGAGTATCATTAGAAGTGAGTAATACATGTATGCTTTGTTTGTTTGATGTTTTGTTGGCCAGGTTTTTGAAGGAACATCTGGAATTGACAACAAGTACACAACTGTGCAATTTACGGGAGAGGTGTGAAACTTGTTGCCCTTATAATATCAAACTGAAGTAGCTGAATCATTGGTCATAGACTTCTTCCGTATACATATTCATTTGTCGTTTGGCAGATTCTTGCTACTGATCTGACCCCTACATTTGTTGTTTTTGCAGGTTTTGAAGACTCCTGTCTCATTGGATATGCTTGGGCGCATTTTTAATGGTTCTGGGAAGCCCATTGATAATGGTCCTCCTATATTACCTGAGGCTTACTTGGATATTTCTGGTGAGTAATCTTATGCTTTTTATTAGATGAGTTATAACTGATAGGTGATTGGCAAATGATATTTGAATGATCAACATTATATCTTGCTTTTAGGCATCTATCTGGAAACTCGTAATGCTCTTACTTGTCTTCTCCAGGGAGTTCTATCAACCCTAGTGAGAGAACTTATCCTGAAGAGATGATACAGACAGGGATTTCTACTATTGATGTCATGAACTCTATCGCTAGAGGACAAAAGATCCCACTCTTCTCTGCTGCTGGTCTTCCCCACAATGAGATTGCTGCTCAAATTTGTCGCCAGGCTGGTTTAGTGAAGCGGTTAGAGAAGTCTGAAAATCTTCTTGAGGTATACGGGGAATACTAATATGTACTATTATTAATGCTCCCTTTGTCCCACAATGATTGTCACGTTCACTATTTAGTATTTACTCAGTTAAATGATTAATTTTTTTTCTAATGTTAAATCACTTAATTTTTTTTTCATTTATACATTAGTAGAGCTTAGAGGTTTTTAGAATTTATTTTTTTCATATTTTTAAAACGATATGTCAAAATTGACTTAAAAAGTCAAACGTAACAATAGTTAGTTTTGGGACGGAGAGAGTATTAATTTTTCAACATCTCTAATGAGTAAAATAGTTAGCTTATATGCTCCAAATACATCTCTGTATCTACTTATACTTATTTAGCAGTTTTCATGTTGGATGTATTTTCATGCAGGATCAAGAAGAGGATAATTTTGCAATTGTGTTTGCAGCCATGGGTGTAAATATGGAGACTGCACAGTTTTTCAAACGTGATTTTGAGGAAAATGGATCAATGGAGAGAGTGACACTTTTCCTGAATTTGGTATATTTTTTAGTCAAAATATCCTTTTGTGGTATATTTTTTCTCAAGAATACAGCTTCCATTTTGTTAAAGTGGAATTTGACCTTAGTCATTGTGTCAGTGCTGTAGTTCCTGAAATTAGCAATCTTTTGTACAGGCAAATGACCCTACAATCGAACGCATTATCACTCCTCGTATTGCTCTTACTACCGCAGAATATTTGGCGTATGAATGTGGCAAGCATGTTCTTGTCATACTTACAGATATGAGTTCTTATGCTGATGCTCTTCGTGAGGTAACAACTAAACAACTAACGACTAACATCCATGCTTTACACCTTTACTTTGCTCTGGGGGAGGGGGGTGTTTCTCAGACCCAGCCACTCAGGATGCATTATATTTTTACCAGGCACCCGTGATCTTTTTCCATACTCGAGCACTTTGTGCTGTGAATTAGCCATGCTACCATTGTGGTTTTTTTTCCCCTTTATTCTTTTTTTGATAAGTAAAAAGAAGTACAGAAATCAAAGACACCAAGGGTGTGCCACCCAAGTACAAAAAACTGGTTTTCAGATACATGGTTTGTGAAAAAGAAGCTCCTGACAAGGTTGTATTATTTATGTGGAAATAATAGAAGCATGAACTATGTAATATTCTTCGTTCTTTTGTTGATTCTGGCCGTTCCTAGATATGAAGATACATGTGGAACTGCCTAAGGGTTTTGAAAACTTAACTTGGAAGCCAAAACTTAGCTGCTTTTTTATTTCATCTGAGTGCATATTTTATAACAATTTGTATGACACAAACTATGATTACTTCTGCAGGTATCTGCTGCTCGAGAAGAAGTACCTGGAAGACGTGGATATCCAGGATATATGTATACTGATTTGGCCACAATATATGAGCGAGCTGGACGAATTGAAGGACGAAAAGGTTCCATCACACAAATTCCAATTTTAACCATGCCAAATGATGGTAATGCATCATCAAACCATATTGAGTGTCTTGCATATCATTCATTGCTTCAGTGATTATAGTGTAGTTGAACTTAATTTCTTTGTTTGGCCAGATATTACGCATCCCACTCCAGATCTTACGGGATATATCACAGAGGGGCAGATATACATTGACAGGCAGCTCCACAATAGACAGGTAATATTTTTTAAAGCTTGTTTATATAATGCATTACTCAGTATTCTTCTTTAATTATAGAAAATGTTTCTCCCAAATGGACATGTTTCAGCTGATTCATGATGTCTAAAGGGTCCTACTATCCACATGTATTTAACCTTTAGTATGCGATACTATTATTAGAATGTTCATGTGTTGGCATGGTATGGACACATGGTATGGACAGAATACAGAAAAATGTGACATCCAAAAAAACTGAAAAATGCGTGCAAGAAGTGGACACAATACCATCCACATGTTGCTTTACATAAATCCATAAAACACCGGACAAATATAATATAAATGCCAGTTGGATTGATGTTGAACCGCAATGGGGTTTTTGGTGCAGTGAGAAGTCTGGGTATGTCTAACCCTTAAAATAACATGGTAATGGGAATGAAATTGATTGGGTATGTGGAGATTCTCAGAAAAAAAAGAGAAGAAAATAGTTTTAAGTGAAAAAATTTGGAGCTTACGAATTATTCTGCGATTAAACATTTATTTATCTGAATTTGGCAGATATACCCACCGATCAATGTCCTCCCATCCCTGTCTCGTCTGATGAAGGTAAGGATAAATCTCATTTGTTTGAACTTTTAGTACACTGAGATGGATTGCATTTTAACAGTTGAGGAAAAAAAAAGTAAGCATATGAAGTCATACCCTAATTGGAATTATATCATTGTTGCAGAGTGCTATTGGTGAGGGGATGACTCGTAGGGACCATGCTGATGTGTCCAACCAGGTCTGAATTAATGGTTATTGTAGAATGGATATAGTATGCTGTTTCCCCTAAAGCTGTCTAGTTTTACTTCTAGTCATTGGTTTTTTAATTTTCAGCTGTACGCAAATTACGCCATTGGGAAGGATGTCCAGGCAATGAAAGCTGTGGTTGGAGAAGAAGCACTGTCTTCTGAGGACTTGGTCTCTCTCTCTCTCTCTCTCACACACGCACACACGCGCACGCGCACAATGTGATATTTCTATTTGCTGATGAGGTCCCTCTTGAATGTAACAGCTATATTTGGAGTTTCTGGATAAATTTGAGAGGAAGTTTGTTGCTCAAGGAGCTTACGACACCCGTAACATATTCCAGTCACTTGATTTGGCATGGACCCTGCTTCGTATCTTTCCTCGTGAACTTCTCCACCGTATACCAGCAAAGACTCTCGACCAGTACTACAGTCGAGATGCAGCAAATTGATGATGGAAACAAGCTCAGATACTCTTGCTTCATTGGTCTTCTCTACAATTTGTTTATTTGCACGCCCTTTTGACTAGGTTGGGCCTCCCCCTATCCCACATAGTAATAAAGTTTGTAGTCCAATTGAGTCCCTTTTCGGAGCTTTTTGGCCAGTCGAGATACATCAATATTCTTATGCGGATACTGTTTAGATCTTGTAATTTCTCTATCTTTAATTTATCAGCATGTTTACTGAGTCTTGGTTTGGATATGAGTTTCCTCATTGAGATGAAAACAGGGCTTGTATGCAGTATAAATGCCCTATTTGATGTTTTACTTTATTGTCTTATTAAATGTAATCAGATGTTTATGTATTTTTTTTAAATTAAAATTGAAAACATTCCTTCTGGTGCACTTGTGTTGTTCTTGTTTTTGTGATTTCCGTGTTTATATATATGTGCATTCCAAAGTTGTTTCTAGTGCATTAGTTTAGTGAAGGAAATGAATTTTCTAATGCATAGTGTATTGAGATTGTAAGAGCATCCAACTTATGGCACCAGCTCGCTGCAAGCATCATATGTTCCATGTAAAAGGATCTTGGAATTTCACATCGTATGCTTGATTTTTACTTTTCTGGTAAAATTTATCAAATTTAAGTATGCATTGCAATTTTCTGTTGTCAAGTGATAGGGTTTTAACAGTTAACGGATACATTTATCATCAGAGGTCTAGCTATACCTTTTGTAGAAAGTTTGGCAATAGAAAGTCATTATTGTGGGTGTCAATTAGTTTAGTTGGTAAAATCACTCATAAAAGTGACTTAAAATCAAATTCCAATCACCAAAAATTGGGAAGCTAAAAAAAGAGAAATAGTGCCTCCTGTGTAGCTCCATCGAACCAAAGGAAAAAGAAACTCCTGTAACCTCATACCCCAGGAAGAACAGAAAAATCCTAACCCTAAAGAGAGAAGAATATATAACTGTTTATATTACAACTAAACAAGTAAACATCTAGTTTCAGCTTGAGGATGATGATGTTTGTCACCAGCATCTCAAGAAATATCTGCCTTCACACAATTTTAGTACAATATAGAGACATCGTCATCTACACTGAATATAAATTTAATCCAACACTGAAAATGATATTTCGTTGTCATCAAACTAAGCAATGCAGGGTGTTTATTTTTAGAGTCTACACCCAAAACAATCAGAAAAAGTAAAAACAAGCTCAAGTCCACATAAGGTTGTGATTTTGGAGACCCTACCTGTCCAAGGGACTCGGTTTTATTTTCTAATCATGACTCAAATTCTGTAAGCAATCAACATCTCCCTTTCTCTTCAAAATATTATACAAATAGGGTATCCCTACTCTTTAAAATGAAGCAGGGATAAATTAATAAAAGATATCATCAAGTGATCCATGTAAGTTACATACCAATTATCAGATGGGTTACATTGACCTTCAGCCTGCTTTTGACATTCTTGCTACTGTGGGGAGAACAACTGAATCAAGGCTCCCAGGATAAGGGGTCCACAAGCCAAATCCACCCCTGCTCTCTTTCATACTGTTTCCTTGTCCCTTAAACTCGCTAATGTTTTTCACCCACTCAACTTTAGAGGAATGCTCTCTAGTGTGCGGGTGTAATATAAACAGTGAATTGTACTCGCAATTCGGGAACATAAAGAACTTGAACAAGCCCCCTAATCTATACACAACATAGCCAAAACTCAGCTGGTCTCTTGGTGTGAAGAGGTCAACCTCGTTGAACCACAAGCAGCTAAATAAATTATTCAGTGCAGTATGTTCCCGTATGATTATGGCTCCCTCTGGCACATCTGCATTTTATGAATCACAGTCAATATTATGAAATATTAAGTGCATTACTTGTCCCGCATACATCACTACTACTAAAAAAACAGCTAAATAATGAAGATATGAGTATCTATATGCCCCAAAAATCATTGGACAGAAAGACCTAAACACAGCCTATCACTTTAAACATAAATACTATTACTTAAACTTCATCTGTAAGGAAATATGTGCTTCATCTGGGGGTCTTTCAGCCAAAACGCAAATGCAAGCTGGCTCTTACTATTATCCATGGCAGCAAACGAATATCTTCAAGTGAAGATGGAGGCAGTTTTCTGTCCATCATCTCCTTTGCAACAAAGAACAAAATATTCTAAAATGTCCTTGACGGTTTAAAGAATGTGATGCTTCTCATCTTCCCTTGGCTTAAAAATCTTTTGGTGTGTACTTGTTTTATATTGTAAAGCAGGATAGAATAATCATGAACTACAACTTATACATCATATGTCAAAGTTTGCTGAAGTAGAGTGGCAACAAATTATAGAATAAGTATTGTGACTTCCCGTCTTACCGCTAATGGTATTTTTCTTTGAATTCCAGGGCTCCATTCCCTCATAACGGTATATTTTCATGTGAAGATCAAGAAGAGGTCGGGCATATCGCTTCCTTCGCTTGTTTGCATCAGCCTCCTCATATATGCTATGATGATGTTTGTGCTGAGCAATGGCAAAGGTAAGCTTTTCACGCCATAAGTATCTGCAAATCAAGAAAGATAGTTCATGTTATTTGGTTGCTTCTCCATCAACGTCATGGAAAAAATGAACATATTCAGGGTGAGAACAAGAAGGTGTTCATTTAAACAAAACTAGAACAACATAAAACATAAAACTCGTTACTTATTTTCTTTCCTTTTCCTCTCAGTTGTCTCAAAACCAAGCAGAGGATTGATAAAAGTTCTAGATAGAATACTATTATACATTTGGAATATACCTTTCTAAAATTAGCAGTGGATCAACTATCAGCTCCATTTTACCATCAATCCAAATGCTGTACTGTGCTTGAGGGAACAACCTGTGGGTTAAAATCTTGGGAACCTTCCCGTTCCTTCGAGGCTCATCATAAGGTGGATCCTTCAGTAAAACAAGACGCCATATACCTAACCATTGTCCCCCGTGATGATCCTCCCTGATTGTAACATTTTTCTTTATGAAATCGAGAGAGACCTCATCCACCACCATAAGAAAACAGAAAAGCTTCTTAGAACGGTGGCTTATATTTGAAGGCTGATGAGGTACATCATATCCATCAAAAATTCCAGATGCGACTAAAAATCTACACTTCTCAACATATTTAACATCCGAGGGTGCCATTTCGGCACCGCTACCTTGCATGAATCCACAATGAACCTGAAGGACAGAACACAAAATAAACAATAAGAACAAAAGTTCAAGGGGAAAAGGCATGGGTGACAAAACTACAACTTCCCACAAAAAGTTTCATGGTAAAGGTAAGGATAAGGAAAAGCTAAAATGATATTTGGCAGCCCATAGAATGTTTAGCTTTACCTTCATAGTAGACTTTAATTTAAAGTTCTCTTCTCTTTCTGACCAGCTTTGATTCCCTCCAAATAGTGGAGGCGACTGAGATCCATCATTCACTAACTCGTCCTCCACAATGTAGGCTAGATTTTTGACAATCATGTCAGGAGTTCTTCCGTTTGGAATAACTATTCTATCCGGGTCATCAGAAACAGGAATTGGACAACCTAATTAATGTGAGTGAAATCTTTATTAATTATTATAACATAGCGATCAACTTTCCAAAGAGGAGACTGCTATAATCTTACGGTGTTGTGGTTTTGGTACGAGTCCCATCGTGTCTAAGATGATAAATACCTTGCCTTCTCTGTTACAGATAGCTGCATGTTAAGCGGAAATCACAATATTTTCAAACTGTTGAAATACATATCTGCATTTGATAAAATAATATATTATTCAACTTCTTCACTAAGCGTACATCACCTAACTAAATCATGTTTAAGTCAAATAACAAGCACATCAGAGAATGCATGGTTTGGGAGCCATTCCAGAATTATACACAGATTATATAATAGTGACAACTCCGCTCTCACAGCCACAATATAAGAAAACAGTTTTCATGTTTGTTCAGGGATTATAAGCCAAGGTTTGTATATCTTTTTTTTATATAAGTAAAATAATCTCATTTCCTTTTCAGAGTTTATCTAATTAGCTTCAGCTAGTCCAGATATGCCACAATGTCTAACAGATATACAGTGGAGGATATGTACCTCTACTAAACCGATATATATATATATATATATATATATATATATATATATATATATATATCTTCTGTACAATTTACGTTCTAATTTGATCAGCCACCGTTTGAAATCAGTTAATCAACAATGGAATAAACTAGAGGCAATTGGCAATGGAACAATCTGATCTTCAAGTCTGTATTAATGATATCAATTGCAATGCAATGAGTGACCAGAAACTGAAATGACCTAATTTCCCTAGAAGGAACGAGTTCTAGAAAATGTAATTATATTTCAATCAGTCATCAGAGCTTATCTTTTTCTTCAGCATGCAACTTCATAAGAAATTTAAAAATGGCACAAAGTAGAATTGATGCAAAAAGATGGAACAAATACTAACATAACACAAGAAGCTGAAAATCAAACATGTAAATGTTAACAATGATCCCAAAGGTGGGCGAAAATATATAGCTGGCAGAAAGAAACTAAGCTTACGAATCTGGGTGCGCTTGGTTTTAGAAAACAAACCCGTTTTCAGTTTTCATCCTTACATAAAATAGAAACAAGAATGAAAATGTGTTTGCTGTCTGAAAACAGAAGCTTTTCTAGAAAATGAAAATGAAAACATGCCAAATTCTGAAATGACAAAAAGTTGTTTTCAGTAAAAATGAGAACAAAAATGAAAAATGATTGCTGTCTGAAAACAAGAATGAAAACAAACCTGCTTTCTGTTTTCATCATTACATAAAATAGAAACAAGAATGAAAATGTGTTTGCTGTCTGAAAACAGAAAAGCTTTTATAGAAAATGAAAATTAAAACAGACCAAATTCTGAAATGAAAAAAGTTGTTTTCAGTAAAAATGAGAACAAAAATGAAAAACAATTTTCTATAAATTTAAAAGGTGAAAATGAGAACAGAAAATGAATATGGTTTTCATTCTCTTGAAATAGAAAACGAAACAGAAAACGCTTTCTAAAACCAAACACACCATGATTTTGCAGCCTTTAAGACCCAACAAAATAAGACCTCCACTTTGACTAAGCCTCATGCAAGAACTGGACTTTGTGGCGTTAAGATATCAATTTTCAAAAGCGAAAACAAAAGTAAACATAAAATTCCAAAAAACTCAGGAAAAGGTTAACTTTTTTTCAAAAATACCTGAAAAGAACCCGAGTGAAGATTGGCAAGACCAAACATGAAATAACAGTACAACAAGAATGAGTAACATCCACAGGATGCCTGCTACAAGAAACAATCGAATGAAGCCTCTCTTCCATATGATCTTTATTGGATAATCTTGGGGCAACCTCCCAGGAGAAAAAAAACCACCTTCAGGATCTGCATCACCACCAACATAACTTGCTGACTTTCATGTGCGATATCCATAATCTACCTCATTATACAATACAAAGGAATGCAACACCAAAAACCTATGATAAACCACACAAGTAATTTTGATTCAAACATAAAAATATGAACACTAGCCTTGTGTTTCATGTGCATAAACCAAAATGTGCCTCATCATATAAGATTATGGCAACGCTAATCCCAAAAAACCACAAAACAACAGAGATTACTCCAGCTCCTCATTGCCTTTATCAGTGTGTCTAGGAGTACAAGGCAAAGGGAAATTTTATTTTTTTTTACAAGTAAAAAAGAAAGGGAATGGAATTGAATGGAAAGTAAGGTAGAAGGGGTGTAAACCGTAAGCCTCCCTTGTTTGGATGTTTTAGGAAAAGGAAAGGAGTGGAAAAGAGAGTATATGCCCTTCCTTTGTTTGGATAGAGGATGGAAATGAATGGAATACTTAAGTTATAATAAAAAGTTACAAAAATACCCTTCACAAATTATAAATAATGAAACTGAAAAAGGGTAATTCGATATTTCGGATCAAAATGAATAAGAGGATTACATTATCTCCAAAAACCTTCAAACTGGAGGAACTTCCAAACCTGTAAATTTGGGAAACTCCAAAAATTGGATTTTGAAGGTAAAAGGAGGTTTTTTGATTCCATTCATTCCCTTAAAATGGTCCAAACAAGAGAAGGTAACATGCCCCTTTTACTTTCCATCTCATTCAAGTCCATCAGATTTTTCTACCAGGACGAAGTGACTACAAAAATAAATGCTACATTGAAAACTAATAAGAACAAATTGTGAAACATTACACTGCATTAGAGAATACGAAAAATCTGCAGTATTCCCTCACCTTTAGCATGTGAGTTTTGAGGACTCCGTTCTCCTCTACGATTTAACCGCCCAGAAAAGGATCGTTGAACCTCGCTCTCCATAGTTACTCTCTTGAACTACTCAGCACCCATATATAATTGACACAAACCCCTATAAAAAGGAGCAGCAACTATAGCTATTGAGACGCTATCTACCACTTTGAAATCAAGCTAATTTGCATGAACCGAAGTAAAGGATAACAACTACCATTTTGTAGAATCGATACAAAAATCTCAAAGATACTAAATATTGTCAAATTTGTATACCAATAAAACAGAGTAGTGAAATGAAGACCACAAATAAATTATGATAAAATGGCATTCAAGCACAGATTTAAAAATCCTAACTAAGGGAAAATAACTAAAATTTGAGAGGAACAAATACAGATAATAAAGAAAAAAACCCAGATCTGAAAAACTAAATTGAAAATAATGTACCTGGGGAACCAATTTTGCCTGACAAAAGAAAATTAAGAACAAATCTGTGACTCCATTTGCTTTCTCTTCAATATAATTTATTCTACCGAATAATATGAACAGAACAAAGTGATTTACAGATAGTTGTTAGTGTCAACAAAATCTTAAAATTGAACATAAAGAAAAGCTTGTGTTTTTGTTTTACGCACAAATATATGTGAAACTAAACTAAAGAAAGAAGTTGAGCAAAACTCAAGACACAAGAAAGAAGGACAAGCTTGAAACGGTGCCGAATGAAGGGCGGTTTGTTAGAAGTAAAGGTGGCCATCGAGTCGTGCGGGGTCATTTAAGTTTGATTCATTTCCCGTCGGGTTATTTAGAATCCAGGTCGAACAATTTCGGGTTATATTAGTCTTAGGTCATATTGGCTTAAAGTTTAGAGGCAAAGAAAAGCAAAGGGAAAGTCTTAAAAAAACGATTTTTTTTTTTTTTTTTTGTATAAAAAGGAAAAAAAAATGATTTTTCACTTTGTAATCTCGTTTTGGTGTCGACCCCACCGCTCCATTTTTTCCTAAAATCCTCTAACCACCTACACTCACACACACCCGACATCACATTCAAATGGTCTCTCACGGTCTCACTTGCACACACCTGACAAGTCACATCCCATATTAAAAAAAAAATGAATACTCGCATGGGAAAAAGAAAAAGAGAACCATTATTAGCCAAACACCCAAAAAAATCTTGTTTCTCGGTCCTTTCTCTCTCTTTTCACGATCTCTGAAACTTTTCATAGCCACCATCATGTACATATAGTCACTACCTCCCTCACCTTTTCACTTACTGTTCATCTTGTCCAATATTCACACAACCACTGCCATCCCTTTCTCCACCATTCTTAACAGTCACAAACAAGGGCGAAGAGGAAGACACTTACGGGAGAAATAGAGAAATGGATAAGTTGAGACTTGAGTTGAATTGCGTACAAGATTTGGAGGTTGAGCCAAAACAACATACTTGATTGGGTTTAATTATTACTGTTTTTTTCTCAAAAATTTACAAAAAAATATGTCAATAATAACTTAATATTAGATTTTTAATATATTTAACTAACTCATTGCATATTTTTAAGTATGCCTTGAGATTTTGAGCTTTATTACTATTTTCTTGGTGATAAATTAATACTCCGGTAAAATTTAAAAGTTATTATCTGTAATCCAATTGGAATAATAATTATTAAGCTATGATAATTGTTAAATAATTAAGTAGATATTTATAAATGATTATAAGATATATTGTTTGTATATAATATGATTATACGAGTTATATGTTTAAATTTATAAAAAATAATTAATAATTAATCAACAAAGAAATTTTAAAATAATATTTAATTTGTGAATATAATGTTATGATTTTTAATCTTATAATTCAATTTTAATTGAATTTTAAACAGTTGGTTATGCTTTGTTACACAAAACAGTTCGAGAATTAGACATGACCTTTTAAATCGTTAGAAGCAGTTTGGCATGAGGGATTAAGTTGGGATTGACTAACTTAATCTTACATGAACAGTTAATCTCATATTTGGTTGGAGAGACTAATTGTTCATCTGAGATTAAATTGGGACTAAATTAGTCACAATCTTTGAAAATTTACCTCAGTCACACAGGATAGAATCAATCCCAGGTCTGTGGGATTGATTTTTTTCAAAGACCATTTTACCCTTCTCTCTTTCTTCTTCTTCCCTGTGACAACCACCACCCCTAGCCACCTCCCCTCTCCTCCCCTTCGACCCCGCAACTCCTTGCTCCTCCTCTTTTCTCTTCTCTCTCTTCCTCCTCCTCAGTAGATCGCGCAGTCTTCCTTTCTCCTTCCTTTTCCTCCTTCCCCTCCTTGTCCAGATCGTGCCTCAGGACGCATGCCGCCTTTCCCCCCTCCTCTTCTTCCTCCTTCTTCACCAGATCGCGGCCTCACTCCTCCCCCTTCCTCTCTCCTTCCCTTCCCCCTCTTCTTTGCGCCTCATACTTTCCTTTTCTCTCTACATGATATAGCCAAAAAAAAGAAAGAAAAAAGAGAGCTTTCCTCTCTCTCTATAGTTTTATATATATAATAATAATAAAAAAAATTATAATAAAATATAAAAAGGTATTTTAGTATTTTGATTTGTTATCCCATTTTAATCCAAATCCAACAATCTCAAGAACCAAATATAGAATTAAAATAATCACACTTTAATCCTCGTAATCTCATTTCATTATAATCATAATCTTAATCCCACTGTAATCCCGTTTGTGTATCAAACGGACCCTTATAGTTCCTATGAACTTTTATTTTTTATCTTCATCATTGTACCGCAAAGAAATAAGCTTTTTGGCATAAAAGATACTGATAAGATGATAGGCTCCAAGACAAGAAGATTCTAAGGAATCTATAGTTTAGTAAGAGAATGCAAGAGTACCTTCCAAAATTTCACACGTAGAATATTTGTATTGACTAGAATTCATAACAGAAATTTAGTCCTAGCATTGAAACGTAGATCCACTCTTGCTTCCACTCTGCATAGAAATACCATTTCAGGCTTCAAAGATCCCTTCTCCTTTTATCTTCTTGCTCAAAAAAGTCTTTCATTTATAACATCCATACTATTTAGCAAGCATGATCAGCACCAAGAAACTCATCAGAATTGCAAGGAAGTGGCGGGAGATGGCTTCCATAGGGAGGAAAAGAATTTCTTTACGAAGAGTTAATGAAGGCTTTGATGCGGATAAATGTAATGAATCATCGATGGCTGATAAAACTCATTTTGTTATCTATACAACAGGTAAGATGGGTTTGGTGATTCCCTTGTCATATCTCAGTAATGACATCTTCCGTGAGCTATTGAAGACGTCTGAAGATGAGTTTGAACTACCAAGTGATGGGCCTATTACATTGCCACGTGATTCTGCTTTCATGGATTACATAGTCTTGCTTGTTGGCCGACGTTTAGCTAAAGATTTAGAGAAAGCTTTGATCAATTCTGTTACCAGTCGCTGCTTCTTAGCTGGTTCTTCTCATAACGGATACACAGGCCAACAGTCACTTGTTAGTGGTTACTGAATATGTCAGTCTTAGATTTTGTAATAAAATGATCAAAGGTCTTGCAATGTATATTATAATATCTCCGAAATGTTTCCATTGTAAACTAGTTTCTCTTATAGAATGAAACAGCATTTTCTATAACAAGCATGTGTTTTTCTTTGTATATAACTTTCACATGAATCTATTTTGTCTTACAAAGAGATCCTCTTAGCACCATCGATCTAATGCAAAACATTAGAGATGAATACTTTGAAAAACATTAAGCCTAAGTCCTTAGTTTGTTCTGTGATTTAAGGGGTTGTTGACAGAAGAACTGTGACTTTGTGAATCTAAATATTATTTGTTTGCTGGAAAAATAAATTGTCACTGGCTGTTTCATGTCCGATAGCTACATTAAGGTAAACACATGTAATCTGTTAGAACAGGTTCTTTGCATGAAAATCTTGGCACAAGGAAAGCACATATGGCTTTAAACCTTCTAATCTCATTTCTCATAGGTACTAGATTCTTTCTGGCTTATTCGTTTGGAGATTAGTTAAATTTAAGTCCTCGTGCAATTCTGCTCATGCTCTTTTTTTTTTTTCCTTTTTTTTTTATAACAAGCTCACCGGAGGTGGATATCAGCAATTTGGGTTCTGAAAATCTGGGACCGAGATGGACCTTGTGATTGTGAAGAGAGAGAGTAGCATTGCGTTTGGGAGAGAATATAAATAGAGAGGAAAATGGGAGAAAATTCGTGTTTGGAATCCCAAAAAAATTCAGAGATAGAGAGATTTTTGAGATTTTCATGGCAAGGAGGTGCAACTATGGAGGATCTCGTAAGAGGGAAGGGGGAAAGGAGTTTACTAGAGACTTTTTGAGATTTTCTTGAGAAGAAAGATGCGTTTGGTTGGCGAGAAAGTGCAAAGAAAATTCTCTTTCCTCTGTTCTCGATTGATTTTCTTGATTCTATCTATTTTTATTGGTAATCGAGTTGAATAATTGGTTGATCCTATTTTCCCAATGAGATTTCAATATTCTATCTCTTTTTTCTTGGTAATTCAGTTGAATAATTGGTTGATCCTATTTTCTGAACAAGATTTCAATTTTTCCTCTTATATGCAGATACAATATCTTTCACTCTTTGCTAGAAATGAACAGTAAAAAAGTGTTCTGTATTGTTTGTTTTTATTTTGATTTTTTTATATAAGCTTCCATTTTGATCTTGATTTTTTTTCATCCAACTAATGGTAGACGCGTGTCCATTAATTGGTGGGTTTTGACGCTAAATGAGGCACATGCATTTCACATGTGCAATTTCGCTAGAAAATTAAGCCTAAGATAGTTTTGTTGTTGTTTACATTTTAGTCTCAAGCTTTGAAATGTTTCTTTATTATCTTTGTTCTTATAAGCAAACTATCTTTGTCCTACTATTCATAATCTAATTTCTAATTTTTATATTATATGCTCTTCTACTTGGGTTTCTATTAGTTATTTCTCACTCTAATAGTGTACCAAGTTTTTCAAGTTAGGATAAAAGATGTGAACCCCATGGCTGTTTTGTATGTTGAGAGGAAATTGTGTATTATTTTGTTATATACTCTTTGTGAGAATCTGTCTTTTCTTTTATCCTTGCAAATAATGGATACAAGTAGAAAATAACATTTCTTATTTATTTTTCCTGTAAGAGCAGTAATTAAAGTATGGTGTTTTTTTTTATCTAACTTAATTAATGAAATTATTTTATATTACTTTTTGGATTGAGAATCTCTCTAATGATTTTAAGAAATTGTTTTTCAAGTGCGTTATTTGATTAATGTTACGTTAACATTATAAATGTTGATGTATTTATTAAATGGTGTACTTGAAAACTTTTTTTTACAAATTACTGAAAAAGATCCTAACCCTTTTCTGCGGTAATGGGCATGTCATTCCCTAGTAATAATAATTAAAAAAAAATACTCCAACAAACTCTCGTTCTCCTGTGCTATCATTTGTTAAGAGCCTTCGTTTTCCAAAATACCTTAACAATTTTTATAATACGATCCATGTCTTTCTTTCTCTTTCCTTCATCTCTTTTATCTCCCCCTCTATTTTCTATTTCTATTTTTTTTTTAATAAAAAAATGGAGATCGCAAGGCCCATCTAGCAATCGACAAAACGGGGCCGAAAGACCCCAGAACAATCATTCAACAAAAGGCTTTGCATCCCCACAAATGGCTGAAGCCTTTTCTATTTGCAGGGATTGGACTTATATATAATGAAACTTTAGTTTCTTCTCTCAAAAAAAAAAAAAAAGAAAGAAGAAAAAATGGGTTTAAGAGTTCAAAACAAGCCATAAAGGTCCTAGGTTCTTTTCGCCTCAAGGCAATTTGTGCTGTAACTTTCCATGAGACGGCTCAGTTCCATCTCAAACTCTTTCTCTAGCTTAAGCTGTTCCTCCCAGTACCTCCGCATGATCACAGCCTTTTTGTCTTGATGAATCTTTATCAGCTTCTCCCTCTCTGTTTTAAAGTCATCCATGTCTTTGTCTTGGCGCTTTAAAAACCTAGCAATTTCCTCCGTCCTGTTGGCACCAAATGTTCAAACATCCAAAAATATATTAGGTGAAGGTTTAGATGTCATGCATGTCTTAAGGTTTCATCCCAAAACAAAAAAAAAAAACCCTCAATTATAGGGCGAAGAAGTGATGTTCTCACAACTTTTTTTTTAAAAAAAAATGTCTGTTTTTCTAAGGCAATGTTAATTAGCATGGCTACTGCGTTGCACGGAAGGAGCTATTACCTCTGCCCATCATTTACAGTTGAAGAACTTCCATTCAACTGTTCAACTTTTTCTCGTTCTGCCAGCTGCAGCTTCTCAAAAATGTCTTCCTTTGTATCTATAGCTTGTTGAATAATCCTGATTTGATCCTTGAAAAATTGTTCTTGGGCATCAATCTGGAAATGAATGCATTACAAGATTCAAATAAATGAAAAAAGCCATCATCAATGGGTTTGTATATGAAAGTAGATATTGTCAAGAAGGAAAATAGAGGGACAGTAGCTATTCTAGACTATACAAAAACATACCTTAGTTGAAAATGAGCATGTAATGACATGAAACTGTTCTAACAATAAAACCTTTGATGGTCAAATACAAAGATCATAACTAAATATATCCGTGTTATGTAGATATAAAATAGAAATATAAGAATGTTAGAAAGATAGGTTACAAAAACAAAGTAAAATATTGTATATAGGTTCCTTGTAAATTCTTTATCAATTTTTTTTATCAAAGCACAAGCATTTGCGCTTAAGGCCAACACAGTAGAAAATGCAATAGCACCTCACAGTAGAAATTAACTTCAAAAACAATACCTCTTCCTTGTTTTGCTCGTGCTGAAGTTTGGTTCGCTGTCTCACAATGCGATTTTCTTCTTCTGTCTTACATAGCTTCTCCCTCACTCTACCAAGAGACTCCGCAAGGATTTGTGAATTCTTCTGTTCATTAATAACCTTGTTCTTAAGCCGAACAAGTTGCTGACTGTCGTCATTTATTTGCTTGATCTGGCTATCAACCATCTCCTGGTATGATCTCATCTCAAATTTCAGTTTGGATTTCCCTAATAAATTACATAAAGCATGAGATTGCACATTCATCCAATGACAAAAGGCTCAAATTGGGCTCTAATAATGTAAGTACTTAAGATCTCCAAATGATATATGTACATAATTGATGAACAAACATTCACCTGCAATTTACTTCCTACCCAATCGCAGGTAATAGTCAAAATTTAAATTGCAAATACCTGTAATTCTTGGTCTGATGGCGTACAACTCAACTCATGTTCTAAGGCTTAAGAGAGCTTTTTTCATTTTTAAAATCTTCACACACACGCAAACAAAAACACAGAGAGAGAGAGAGAGAGGAGACCTTGAGAGTGCAAGTTAAAATCTTCCAAGTCGTGTTTCACTGCCTGGTAACCATAAAGTATGCGCTTCCCACCAGGGCAAAATAAAACCCGAGTCATCCGACCCCAAGCATCCCTGTCTCGGTCTTGCTCTCTAAAATGTTTATGCAGACGTGCAGCCTCTAAATATCCTCCTGCTGAGCTCTCAAAAATAAGGACACTCGTGCCCCTGTGGCCTTTTGGACCATAAGAGTGTCTAGCTTTCAATGCAGCATATGCACTGAAGTAATCAAGAAGTTCTTGATTTCCCATGCCAAACCACTGATTAAATATTTTCACCAGAAAAATAAAATAAGTAAAATATTACACTCTGTGATGATGACGAAATTTGAGCTTAAAAATAAAACACTATAAAAGAAAAGGTGTGATGAGCATTAAGGTACCTTGCCATTATCATCCTGGTCAAATCTTGTGTTCTCGATGATAACCATCGGTGGCCAAACTATTTCATGATCTTTAACTGTCTCTTTTAGACCTTCCCACTTGTCAAATGCTTCACCATAAGGAGTAATTGAGGTTCCCCTTCTACACATTTCCTCATCCAAAAGTTCAGCAAACTCCCGGTGGAGTCTAGCTTTACGTGTTTGCTTTGTCTTGGCATGAACCATTAGGGGCTGCAATCCTCGGTACCAGTCAATGGCTCCTGGACCCCCCTTGCAAACAGGGCAGTGCCACTCCCCTGATTGTGAATTGATCTCCTCATTACTTAGCTTATCTAAAATTTTGAAAAATGACTTGAACCACTTGCTCTTCTTACGGGTTTCATGGCTCTTTTGACTTGCATCTGAATCAGAGTCCAAATCTACCAAATCATCATCACTATCATACAAAATATCATCATCATCATCACTAACACAATTCTTATCACAACCAACATCACCAGATTGAGGGTTTGAGACAATTTCATCCAGGCTTTTTGTTCTAGTAGAAGAAGCTTCAGAAGACCATTTTGATCCATTAGCCAGAGGAGGAGACACTACATGATGAGAATCAGTAGTTTTAGGCCGCCAGGAAATACTATTAGCCATTCCTGATCCACCATTAGACTTCTGAAGCACACATGGACTTTGTTGTGACCATGGGTTAGGAGCAGAATTCTGGGGAACCCATGGATCTGAAGGAATTCTAGTTTGAGCCTCCCATGAGTTAACCTTGCGGCCATGATCTTGTGCTGAATTCATGGAGCTGTTTCTCCCATAATGATTTAACTGTTTAACTGTCCATCTAGAAGTTTTATATACACTTCCCAACTTGGGAAATGGGTCATAGTTATCAGCCATGCCAAGTAACAAAGTGATCTGCTAGCAAACATGGATAATGAAAAACTAAACATATATAAGGGATTGGACAAAACACTGTGGAGATAGTTCCATAAAAAAAGAGCAATCAATAAATGCAAAATCCATCTGAGCAAAACATTAAGGTTTGATCCGTCCATTTGGACATTTTCTCGAACATATAAAATACATACAACAAAGGCAACCATATTAATCTGACAGTGTACACATTGAAGAATGATTTCAACAGGTAAATAGATAATTCTAATTCTCTTCATTTAAGATTTTATAATTTTCCCACTTGAAAATAGTAAATTTTGAGAGATTTGGAGGAAGAGGGTACCTCAAAAAAATTTCTGATCATTATATACTTTTGGATGGGAAAGAAATGTAAAGATACATATACCTTAATTTATATGTTTAAAACTAAGAAAAAGAAGGAAAATATAATATGCTTTACTATTTCTTTATTAATACAAAGAACTTTCATAAAAATAACAAAGATACAGGAAAAAAAAAATTGTAAAGGAGACATTTACACTAGTAGTTAATGATCAATATGAACAAACAACTTTTTCATTTGATTATCTCTTCTTCATGACATACTAAGGATAACACAAAAGCAATTTTCACAATGTAACTCACGCAAATGCGTTAATTATATTTATTTTTATAATAAAATATGAAAATGAACGTAAAAAAGAAACAGAACGCATAACCAAGAACCAAGAAGTAAAAACAGATAGAGAAAAAGGTTAAAAGGAAATTTTTGACAATGTGTTGCATCCGGAGAGAAAGATTAACATTGGAAAAATAGCATAAAATAGAAACATTACTAAGGAATAATGAAAAGAAGGAGAAGATGCAGAGGTAACACCTGATAGCTTCAAGAAAACGAGAAGATAGCAGCTCGCTAGGTAAATGAAATGAACGGGGCTGAATATAAATAGCAAGTGAGTTAAAGAGACGCGCTCTAGAGGCGTGTGGTCGAAACAGTAGTTTTTCAGTGCCCAGATAAATGGGAGTTGAGTAATCCCCCTCCAAATCTGTTGCCTTCTTCGAATTGGCACTAAAAATTGAAGACACCACTGTCATGCCTATATTCAAACATCTCGAAAACGTCGTAAGTTCCATGCAATGAGAGCAAACAAACATCTGCCCTCACGATCAAGCCTGCGGAAAACAAATTCCACGAACAAGCAAAAATCGCTCCCGGGAAAATCACTTACCAATGCCGAAAATAAGCTTTGCTCCCACACCAACGATGCAGTTTCACATTCAAACAACGCATGTAAGACAATCTCTTCACCATTTAAACAATGCTTACACATACCAATATACACCACATGTCTAGTGACGAAGATTAGCCATTGTGGGGAACCCATTCTAACACACCCTCCGCAATAATTTTTCAACTTTGCACGAGACGGACAACTTCCATATTTCTTTCCAAATTAAAGGCGAACAAAGTGAGCATGACAGACACCATTACTCTTCTCAACCTACTCTTTTGTCAACCGGTATGCACTTTTCACCGTAAAACTCCCCAAAGTATTGTAGTGCCAAACTAGCCTTTCTTTCCAAATCAAAGGCGAAGAATGTGATTCTCTCTTTGACTCATTCACCCAAATATATTTCCATTTATCTTTATCGTAAGTTGCATCTATCCACTTTCTGATCTTTATCGTTTTGTTTTCCTTCTATTTCACTTTTATAAATTGTTTGTGTTGTTGAACTCTTGTTTCATTGTCTCTTATTATCGGTTTCTACTTAAAGGTTAGCTTATTAATTTCATCAGTTAATAAACACTTAACTTATTGTTGGAAAAAATTCTCACCTTTGACGATTAACAAAGTTCCACAATTTTACTAAAAATGACGGATTAAGTATAATTACCAACAGGTTACATGCAAAAATAAAATAACAAACACCAAATAAAGCAATCAATCAAGAACATGGAGATTTACGTGAAAAACCTTTTAGTGTAGAAGGAAAAACCATTAGACAAAAATCAACTACACTATGTAAATAACTATTACTAAGTTTATGTCTCAAGTTTATGCACATGAGACCATAAATAACTTGACAACAATAAAAAAATACAAAAAAAAGAGCTACTTCTCCAAGGAAAAATCATTGTTGTACTACTAACTGCATAAATATGAGAAGTCCATAAGCTTCACCAAAATCAGTTATCGAGATAGGAACTGTAAACCCGGAGTAGCTTGATTCTCTATAACCAAACACTCTGAATATTACCCTAGAGAAAAACCCCAAATTGATGTACCTTTTTCCTCTTGGTAAAAAGAAAGAAAAATTTCAGTTCTTTCAATTGTAGATCTTCACGGCATACAAGAAATAACATTTTCTCTAGATTTCATAAACCTGTTGTCGCACTCACAACTTTTAATAAGAAGAAATTAACCTCTTATATAACTACTGTTTTGAGAAATTATCTCCTAATTTGATAGGGTTTCCATGTACAACAAATATTCCACTTTCTAGCCATCATAATCACACAACTGTACATTAGGTTTTTTTCCCTTTTTTTGCTTTATTAATTTGTAATCTAAAGCCCACCAAATCTAATATCTATGGGATGCCAATTTTTTCTCTATGTTTTAATTTATCATGGGCTGGACCACAAACCCAACAATCTCCCACTCCAACCAATAAGGGAGAGTGCTACCACGTGACTTGGAATCCATCCCGACCATCACTGAACAAAACTTAAGCTTTTCTCTGGGAACAAATTTTATCATTATGTCAGCGACATTTTTATCTTTGTGAATATTGTCAAGATTCATTAACTATTTTTCAATCACATCACAAATCCAATGGTATCTCATGCCAATGTGTTTCGTACGCGAATGATACATAGTATTTTTGCTCAGATCCATAGCATTTTGATTGTCACAAAAAACCACATATTCTTGTTGCTTAAAACTCAATTCTTGATGAAACCTCATCATCAAAGCGTCTCTTTTCTTGCTTTGTTCGCTGCAATGTACTCAGCCTTAGTAGTTGATAAGACAACACATTTTTTCAGTCTTAGACTACCATGAAACAGCTCCCCCTATGAAAGTGAACAATCACATGCCATAATTGAATCTATATAACCCTCAAAAATTGGTTTTGATCTCCTAAAACTCAAACACAACTTGGAGGTACCTCTGAGATATATCAAGATCCATTACACCGCTTCCCAGTGACTTTTACCTAGATTACACAAAAACTTGCTAACCACACCAATGGCATGAACGATGTTTGGTCGCAAGTAAACCATAGCATACATCAAGCTACCTACTGCAGAGGAGTAACGAATTGCTGACATCTCTTCATTTTCTTCTTTTGTTAATGGGCACGATTTCTTGCTCAACTTAAAGTAGTTAACAATAAGAGTACTCACTAATTTTGAATGCTTCTTATTTAACTTTTCAAGCACTTGCTCAATATACATTTCTTGTGATAACCACAACTTTTTGGATTTTCTATCATGAATACTATGCACTCCCAAAATCTATCTTGCTAGTCCCAAGTCCTTCATGTCAAATGACTTGAACAAATCCTCTTTCAACTTACAAATCATCTCAGGATATTGTCCCACAATCAACATATCATCAACATACAGCAAAACGATAATGAAGTTACCATCAATAAATTTTCTCACATAAAAACATGGATTTGTAATTGTCCTCTAGTAATTGTGATCCACCACAATGAATCAAACTTTTTGTACCACTCTCTAGGAGATTGTTTTAATCCATACAAACTCTTCTTTAGCCTACAAACCATGTTCTCTTTCCCTTTCACTTCAAAACTTTCTGGCTTAACCATATAAATCTCCTCATACAAGTCACCATAAAGAAACGTCATCTTCACATCTTACTGTTCAAGCTCAAGATTCAAACTAGTTGTCAAACCAAGTATAACTCAGATAGAACTCTCCTTTGCCACTGGAGGGAAAATTTCATCGAAGTCTATTTGTTTCTTTTGACCAAAATCTTACACCACCAGTCGAGCCTTGTACTTCACTAACTTTTCACCATCTTTCTTCAGCTTGAACAACCACTTGTTCCTCAGTGCTTTCTTTTGGGAAGATCAATAAATTTATAAGTATTATTCTTTTCCAAAGAACCCATCTCTTCCCTCATTGCTTTCTTTCAGAAATCTTTTTTCTAGATGTGACTACACTTCCTGAAATCTTTCCCCCATCTCTTCCCCCATCAGTAAGCAAGATATACTTAGGACTAGGTTCCTAGTTGATGGTTGATGTTCTCCAATATAACTTCTCAACCAAGGCTCTACAATTTTCAATGGAAAAGGTTGTTTCCCATGCTTAACATGTTTTGTAACATGCATAACATCATTATCAACTATTATTGACTCTTTATTACCCATTTGTTCTTCCTTGTGTATCTCTCTTCCATCTGTGACATTGTCTGAAAGAGTAAGATCTGATACAAATTCTTCAACTCTGCCAGTACAATGCTGTGTCTTCTCACTCTTCTCAATGTTAGCCAAATTTTCATTTTCACGGAAGACAACATCTCTTCTTCTTATAATCTTCATATTTTCTAGATCCCATAACTTGTAACGAAACTCAACATACCCATAACCAACAAGCACATAATGAACGATTTTGTCATCAAGTTTTGACCTCTTTTGCTTGAGTACATGAGCAAATGTTTTGCAACCAAACACTTTCAAGTGAGAATAGGAAACATCTTTTGCCGTACAAACTCGCTCTGGAATGTCAAAACCCAAAGGAATAGATTGAGATATATTAATTAGGTAACAAGTTGTACGAATTACTTCACCCAAAATGGCTTAGGCAATTTAGCCATTTTGAGTGTGCATTTAACTCTTTCCACAATGGTATGATTTATTCTCTTAGTCACACCATTATGTTGTGGGGTACCAGAAACTGTCATCTCATGCCTAATGCTATGTGATTCTGCCTTCATGGATTACATAGTCTTACTTGTTGGTCGAGGTTTAACTAGAGATTTAGAGAAAACTTTGATCAATTTTGTTACTACCAGTCGCTGCTTCTTAGCTGGTTCTTCTCATCATGGATACACAGGCCAATAGTAACTTGTTAGTGGTTACTGAATATGTCACTCTTAGATTTTGTAATTAAATGATCAAAGCTCTTGCATTGTATATTATAATATCTCATAAATGTTTCCATTGTAAACTAGTTTCTCTCATCGAATGAAACAACATTTTCTATAACAAGCATGATTTGACGTGTTTTTCTTTGTATATAACTTTCACATGAATCTATTTTGCCTTACAAAGAGATCCTCTTAGCACCATTGATCTGATGCAAAACATTAGAGATGAATACTTTTCGACTTATATCCCCAATGGAACCCCTTTAAGCCTAAGTCCTTAGTCTGTTATGTGATTTAAGGGGTTGTTGACAAAAAAACTGACTTTGCGAATCTAAATATTTTTTGTTTGCTGGAAAAAGAAATTGTCACTGGCTGTTTCATGTTCGATACCTACATTAAGGTAAACTCATATGTAATCTGTTAGAACTGGTTTTTTGCATGAAAATCTTGGCACAAGAAAAGCACACATGGTTTTAAATCTTGTAATCTCATTTCCCATAGGTACTGGATTCTTTCTGGCTGATTCTTTTGGAGATTAGTTAAATTTAAGTCCTCATGCAATTTTGCTCATGCTCTTATTGTTTTTATGTTTATAACGAGCTCACCAGAGGTGGATCTCAACAATTTGGGTTCTGCAAATCTGGTACCGAGATGGACCTTGTGATTGTGAAGAGAGGGAGAGTAGGATCATGTTTGGGAGAGAATATAAATAGAGAGGAAAATGAGAGAAAATCCGTGTTTGGAATCCAAAACAAATTCAGAGATTGAGAGATTTTTGAGATTTCTCATGGCAAGAAGGTGCAACTATGGAGGATCTCTTAAGAATGAAGGCCGAAAGGAGTTTACTAGAGACTTTTTAGGATTTTCTTGACAAGAAAAAGGTGTTTGGTTGGCGAGAAAGTGCAAAGAAAACTCTCTTTCCTCTGTTCTTGATGGATTTTCTTGATTCTATCTATTTTTCCCTGGTAATCGAGTTGAACAATTGGTTGATCTTATTTTCCCAATGAGATTTAAAAATTCTCTCTTTTTTCTTGGTAATTAAGTTGAATAATTGATTGATCCTATTTTTTGAAAGCGATTTCAATTTTTCCTCTCGTATGCAAATACAATATCTTTCACTCATTGCTAGAAATGAACTGTAAGAGGAAACAGTGTTCTGTATCGTTTGCTTTTATTTTGATTTTTTGTATGAGCTTTCATTTTGATTTTGATTTTTTTTTCATCCAATGAATAGTAGACGTGTGTCCATCAATTAGTGGCATTTGACACTAAACAAGGCATGTACCTCTCACATGTGCAATTTCGTTGGAAAATTGACCAAAAATATTTATTGCATCTAATTTTTATTTAGGGGTTCAAATTGTTCTTAAACAAAACTGAAAGCAAAAAGTGTTGCCGACACTCATTCAAGGATAGAATTTGCATTTAAGCCTAACATAATTTTGTTGTTGTTTACATTTTAGTGACAAGCTTGAAATGTTTTATATTATCTTTGCTTTTATAAGTAGACTATCTTTGTTCTATACTCTTTGCGAGAATCTGTCTTTTCTTTTATCCTTGCAAACAATGGTCACAAGTAGAAAACAGCATTTCTTATTTTTTTTTTCCTGTAACAGCAGTAATTAAAGTATGGTGTTCTTTGCATCTAACTTAATTAATGTAATTTATATTCCCTTTCGGATTAGGATCATTTACAATAAATTTGAAAAAAATTATTTCAAGCGCACCATTTAATTAATGTCACGTCAACTCTATAGATAACTTGACATTCATTAAATGGTATACCATTCGCTAGTAATAATAATTAAAAAAATACTCCTACAAACTCCCATTCTCCTATGCTAACATTTGTTAATGGCCTTTGTTTTCTAAAATACTCTTAACAATTTTCACAATACCATCCATGTCTTTCTTTATCTTTCCTTTTCTCTCTTTTATCTCCCCCTCTATTTTCTCTTTCTATTTTTTTAAAAAATAAATAAATTGGAGAGTACAAGGCCCAGCTAGCAATTAACAAAACGGGGCCAAAAGACCCCAGCACAATCATTCAACCAAAGGCTTTGCATCCCCACAGATGGCTAAAGCCTTTCCAATTTGCAGGGATTGGACTAATATAATATATATAATGAAACTTAAGTTTCTTGTCTCTCAAAAAAAGAGGGAAAAAAGGAGTTTCAAAGTTCAAAACTAGCCATAAAGGTCCTAGGCTCTTTTCGCCTCAAGGCAATTTGTGCTGTAACTTTCCATGAGACGGCTCAGTTCAATCTCAAACTCTTTCTCTAGCTCAAGCTGTTCCTCCCAGTACCTCCGCATGATCACAGCCTTTTTGTCTTGATGAATCTTTATCAGCTTCTCTCTCTCTGTTTCAAAATCATCCATGTCTTTGTCTTGGCGCTTTAAGAACCTAGCAGTTTCCTCCATCCTGTTGGCACCAAATGTTCAAACATCCAAAAAAATATTAGGTGAAGGTTTATATATCATGCATGTCTTAAGGTTTCATCCCAAAACAAAAAAAAACCCCTCGATTATAGGGTGAAGAAGTGATGTTCTCACAACATATTTTCAAAAAAAATGTCTGTTTTTCTAAGGCAATGTTAATTAGAATGGCTACTGCGTTGCACGGAAGGAGCTATTACCTCTGCCCATCATTTACAGTTGAAGAACTTCCATTCAACTGCTCAACTTTTTCTCGTTCTGCCAGCTGCAGCTTCTCAAAAATGTCTTCCTTTGTGTCTATAGCTTGTTGAATAATCCTGATTTGATCCTTGAAAAAAATTTCTTGGGCAATAATCTGTAAATAAATGCATTACAACACTCAAATAAATGAAAAAATCCAACATCAATGAGTTTGTATATGAAAGTAGATATTGTCAAGAAGGAAAATAGAGGGACAGTAGCTATTCTAGACTATACAAAAACATAACTTAGTTGAAAATGAGCATGTAATAACATGAAACTGTTCTAACAATAAAACCTTTGATGGTCAAATACAAAGAGCATAACTAAATATATCCGTGTTATGTAGATATAAAATAGAAATATAAGAATGTTAGAAAGATAGGTTACAAAATCAAAGTAAAATAATAAGTGGTATATAGGTTCCTTGAAAATTCTTTATCAAAATTTTTTTTAGCGTTTGCGCTTAAGGCCAACACAGTAGAAAATGCAATAGCACCTCACAATAGAAATTAACTTCAAAAACAATACCTCCTCCTTGTTTTGCTGGTGCTGAAGTTTGGTTTGCCGCCTCACAACCTGATTTTCTTTTTCTGTCTTCCGAAGCTTCTCACTCACTCTACCAAGAGACTCCGCAAGGACTTGTGAATTCCTCTGTTCATTAACAATCTTGTTCTTAAGCCGAACAAGTTGCTGACTGTCATCACTTATTTGCTTGATCTGGCTCTCAACCATCTCCTGGTACGATCTCATCTCAAATTTCAGTTTAGATTTCCCTAATAAATTACACAAAGCATGTGAGATTGCACATTCATCCAATGACAGGCTAAAATTGGGCTCTAATAATGTCTGAATGTACTTAAGATCTCCAAATGATTTATGTACATAACTAATGATCAAACATTCACCTGCAATTTACTTCCTACCAAATCGCACGTAATTGTCAAAATTTAAATTGCAAATACCTCTTTTTCATTTTTAAAACCTCACATGCATGCAAAAAAAAAAAAAACAGAGAGAGAGAGAGAGGAGACCTTGAGAGTGCAAGTTAAAATCTTCCAAGTCGTGTTTCACAGCCAGGTAACCATAAAGTATGCGCTTCCCACCAGGGCAGAATAAAACCCGAGTCATCCGACCCCAAGCATCCCTGTCTCGGTCTTGCTCTCTAAAATGTTTATGCAGTCGTGCTGCCTCTAAATATCCTCCTGCTGAGCTCTCAAAAATAAGGACGCTCATGCCCCTGTGGCCTTTTGGACCATAAGAGTGTCTTGCTTTCAATGCACCATATGCACTGAAGTAATCAAGAAGTTCTTGATTTCCCATGCCAAACCACTGATTAAATATTTTCACCAGAAAAATAAAATAAGTAAAATATCACACTCTGTAAAGAGGATGTAATTTGTGCTTAAAAATAAAACTCTATAAAAGAAAAGGTGTGATGAGCATTAAGGTACCTTTCCATTATCATCCTGGTCAAATCTTGTGTTCTCGATGATAACCATCGGTGGCCAAACTATTTCATGATCTTTAACTGTCTCTTTTAGACCTTCCCACTTGTCAAATGCTTCACCATAAGGAGTAATTGAGGTTCCCCTTCTACACATTTCCTCATCCAAAAGTTCAGCAAACTCCCGGTGGAGTCTAGCTTTACGTGTTTGCTTTGTCTTGGCATGAACCATTAGGGGCTGCAATCCTCGGTACCAGTCAATGGCTCCTGGACCCCCCTTGCAAACAGGGCAGTGCCACTCCCTTGATTGTGAATTGATCTCCTCATTACTTAGCTTATCTAAAATTTTGAAAAATGATTTGAACCACTTGCTCATCTTACGGGTTTCATGGCTCTTTTGACTTGTATCTGAATCAGAGTCGAAATCTACCAAATCATCATCACTGTCATACAAAATATCATCATCATCATCACTAACACGATTCTTATCACAACCAACATCACCAGATTGATATTCTGAGACAATTTCATCCCGACTTTTTGTTCTAGTAGAAGAAGCTTCGGAAGACCATTTCAATCCATTAGCCAGAGGAGACACTACATGATGAGAATCAGTAGTTTTAGGCCGCCAGGAAGTACTATTAGCCATTCCTGATCCACCATTATACTTCTGAAGCACACCTGGACTTTCTTGTGACCATGGATTAGGAGCAGAATTCTGGGGAACCCATGGATTTGAAGGAATTCTAGTTTGAGCCTCCCATGAGTTAACCTTGCGGCCAGGATCTTGTGCTGAATTCATAGAGCTGTTTCTCCCATAATGATTTGACTGTTTAACTTTCCGTCTAGAAGTTTTATATACACTTCCCAACTTGGGAAATGGGTCAGAATTATCAGCCATATATGCCAGGTAACAAAGTGATCTGCAAGCAAACATGGATAATGAAAAACTAAACATATAGAAGGGATTAGACAAAACACTGTAGAGAGTTCCATAAAAAAGGAGCAGACGATAAATGCAAAATCCATGTGAGCAAAACATTAAGGTTTGATTAGTCCATTTGAATATTTACTCAAACATATAAAATACGGCAGAGATATTTCCATAAAAAAAAGAGCACTGAATAAATGCAAAATCTACATTTGGACATTGATTAAAGTTATGGTCGATCAGTCCATTTGGATATTTTCTCGAACATAAAAATGCATATAACAAAGGCAGTTATATTAATCTGTACACTTTTAAGAAAGATTTCAACTGGTTAATAAATAACTCTAATTCTCTTCATTTAAGGTTTTATAATTTTCCCACTTGAAAATAACAAATTTTGAGAGATTTGGCGGAAGAGGGTACCTCCAAAAATTTTCTTTTGGATGGGAAAGAAATGTAAGGGTAGATATTCCTTTATTTATATGTTTAAAACTGAGAAAAAGAAAGAAAATATAATGATTCTCTCTTTGACTCATTCACCTAAATATATTTCCATTTATCTTTATCTTAACTTGGATCTATCCACTTTCTGATCTTTATTGTTTTGTTTTCCTTCCATTTTACTTTTATAGATTTTTTTGTGTTGTTGTTGAACTCTTGTTTCATTGTCTCTTATCATCAGTTTCTAATTAAAGGTTAGCTTATTTATTTCATCAGTTAATAAACACTAACTTATTGTTGGAAAAAATACTCGTAGTCAACAATTAACCAAGTACCATAATTTTACTAAAGATGATGGATTAAATATACACTACAAGATAAATGGTAAACGTCATCGTTTTTTTTAGCATATTTCAGCACTTTAAAGTGCTGCAATATGCGATATCGGCGCTTATAGTATGCGCCGGTATGTGTGGTGTCGAAGTACCAGTACCGGCGCTTAACGTAAGCACCGAAATATGCAATTTTTTTTTTGCGCTTCTAAGCGCCCCAATATTGCGGCGCTTCTAAGCGCCCCAATATTGCGGCGCTTAAATATACCCCACTTTGCAATTGCAATGCTTGATTCTGATGATGCGGATGATGATGAATACCCGTATTCTTGTACTGGTAATATTGAGCAGCAGAAGAAGGAGAAGAAGAAGAACCCCCTCCAGCTCGTTGATTATTGTAATACAATAAGCCTCCATCTCCCATCCTCAATTCTTATACTTTCATTGCTTCCAAATGCTGCAAGGATTATGATAGCGATAACAAAAGGCCTTGACCTTCGAAAACGCCTCCGATTTCATTGGGGTTAGCAGAAATAGTGTTGCCTCCTTCGTGGGCACTGTTGTTATACCAATCGTAGCTGGGTAGGGGCCTTATTGTTGTTCGATAATTTGACTGAATGGGTTGTTCTAGCAATTCACTAGAGGTGGCCGCACCGCCACCTTCAGGAGAGAAATTAAACGTTTTTGATAACATACTGGCGGTTTCATATACGGGAAGGCCATCGGATTCTTCCTCTTTTGTTCATGTGTATGGAAACCCATTGAAAGAAATGAGACTTATTTAATTAACTAAAACTATAGAAAAAACGTAACAGCAAGATTTAAACTTTTACTATATGTATATAAAACAAAGAGAAGAGAATTCAAATAAAGAAGAAAACTACCTTTGCTTTAATGGCTTTCTCACAAACACTTTGGCGTCCAAGACAAAAAGAACGGGGACAGCTAGAGGAAGAAGCAAGAAGATTATGGAGGAAGATGCAAGAACAGCCTTGAAAATTCGGGGGAGCTAAGAGCGCGCATGACTTAATTTTTTTGGGGAAAAACACGCGGTAAGGAATGTGATGACAATATGTGAAATTTATGAGCATATTCCACCGCTTGGAAGCTTCGGAATATGAAATGGAGCATATTTCAGCGCTACCAAGCGCTGGAATATGAAATGGAGCATATTCCAGCACTTTCAAGCGCCGGAATATGAAATGGGTTTTGATCATATTCCGACGTCTAGAAGCGCCAAAATATGCAATAAGATTCGCATATAATGGCGCTTTGAAGCGCCGATATATGTTCTTTAAATATTATCGGCGCTTCAAGGAAGCGCCACAAATAAAGCACCAGCGGTTGATATATTGCGGTGTTTGTATGAAGCGCAAGAATAAAGCGTCGGCAGGTGTCATTTACCTTTTAGTGATAATAACCACCAAGCTATGTGCAAAAAACAAAATAACAAGAACCAAATAAAGCAATCAATCAAGAACATAGGAATTTATGTGGAAACCCCTCTAGTGTAGAAGGAAAACCACGAGGCAAAAAACAACTATATTATGTAAATAATGATTACTAAGTTTATGTCTTAAGTTATGCTCAAACATGAGACCATAAATAACTTGACAATAATAAAAAAAAATACCTCTATAGGGAAAAACTACTACTGTACTACCAACTGATGAAATCTGAGAAGTTCCTGAGCTTCACCAAAATCAGTCACTGAGACAGGAACTGCAAATGCTGAATAACTTGATTCTCTATAACCAAACACTCTGAATAATACCCTAGAGAAAAACCCCAAATTGATGTACCTTTTTTCTCTCGGTAAAAAGAAAGAAAATTTAATGTTTCCTTCAATTGTAGCTCTTCACGGCATACAAGAAAGAAAATTTTCTCTAGATTTCATAGTCCTGTTGTCGCACTCACACCTTTTAGTAAGAAGAAATTAACCTCTTATATAACTACAGTTTTGAGAGATTATCTTCGAATTTGATAGAGTTTCCATGTACAACTAATATTCCACTTTCTAGCCATAACTGTACATTAGATTTTATTTCCTTTTTTTGCTTTATTAATTTGTAATCTAAAGACCACCAAATCTAATAACTATGGGCGGCCAATTTTTTATCTATATTTTAATTTCTCATGGGCTGGACAACAAACCCAACAATCTCCCCCTCCAACCTATAAGGGAGAATGCTACGCGACTTGGAATCCCTCTTGGCCATCACCGAGCAAAACTCAAGATTTTCTTTGGGAACAACTTTTGTCATTATGTCAACGACATTCTTATCTATGTGAATATTTTCCAGCTTCATTAACTGTTTTTCAATCACATCATGAATCCAATGGTATCTTACCTCAATGTGTTTCATACGCGAATGATACATGGTATTTTTTCTTAGATCTATAGTACTCTGACTATCACACAAAGCCACATACTCTTGTTGTTACAAACCCAATTCTTAAAAAAACCTCATCATCCAAAGTATCTTTTTTCCTCCTTCTCTCGCGGTAATGTACTCAGCCTCAGTAGTCGATAACAAAACACATTTTTGTAGTCTTGACTGCCATGAAACAATTTCCCCTGCGAAAGTGAACAAAAACCCTGATGTAAACTTTCTGGCATCAAGATCTCCTGTCATATTTGAATCTATATAACCCTCAAGATAAATCCAAAATCATGGAAAACACTTCTCCAATTACCTCTCCCTTCACTGAAATCCCCTACCCTGCTGTGGTCCCCAGTAGCACCATAGCTGATGTCACCCATGTGCCTAGCGTCGTACATGACTCCTCTGTCCCCTCTGTTCCATCAATTGGTCCTATCATAATCATGCCTACACCTACAGCCAGTCCTTCACTTGGTTCCTCATTCTCCCTCTCACCTGCCAGCTGTCCTATTCTCCCTACAGTACTTGGTCCCACACCCATCACCTCCCATCAACACACTCTCTCTCACCTGGTCACTCTTTCTCTAGCACTCGGTTCCCCACTCTCCCTCTCACCTGCCACTTATTCTCCACAGACCCATCAATTTCCTACAACACCCGGTCCCACACACCTCCTTCCCTATGGCACCACACTACCACAAATACCACAATTTCCTATTTTTCCTACCCCACTGACTAACACAATGCCCAATACACAATTCATTCCTCCATTAGGGTTTGTATCCTCCCTCATTAATTCCCCAACTCATCTATATTTCCCTAATCTCCCTCTGTTCTCCGTTCCTAGTATCACCCACCTGGTTAATATCAAACTTGATAATTCTAATTATATTCTTGGCTCCGTATGGACCAATGCCTTCACTCTTGGATTAATGCAACCCTTACTTCAGACATACTTTAAGACATCCATGATCTTCGTACTTCTCGGGATGTTTGGCTGGCCTTGGAACAACATTACCTTGATCAGCCTAATTTAAATGAGTTTGACCTTCGCTTGAAGCTTTGTCAGCATACTAAAGCTGACAAATCTATGGAACAATATCTTCAGGAACTCAAAGCCGTAGCTGATTCTCTTGCTGCCATCAATTCACCTCTCTCCAGCAAAGACCTTATCTCCTATGTCGTAGCAGGTCTACCTACCGAGTATGAAAGTTTCATCACTACGGTTACCAACACCAATATCGCTCTTACTTTTGACAGTCTGCCCACTAAGCTACTCCTCTAGGAACAACGCCTGAAGCATCTTCAAGTCCCTTCTTAGCTTTCTGACCCTCTCAGCCTTTGCCACCGCCACCACCTCTAGCACTTCTCGTGGTCGTGGCAGGGTCATTCTGGTTATTGGGATCGTGATCGGGGACATGGCCGTAATACTGGTCGTGGTGCCTCATCCCAACATGGCTCAGGTACTAATCAGTCCTCTCACTTCTCTCCTATATTTAATTGAACTGCTAGTATTTCCCCTTATAGTCGTGAAGGTTTATTGGGACCGCATCCTCCACATCATGTCAAATTTGTCACACCACTGGTCACCTTGCCTTAACTTGTCCTCATCAATTCAATCATGTTGTTGTCTCTCATGACTTGCCAAAATCGTTTGCTACCATGTCACTTGGTGAGTCTAATGCCACTCAGTGGTACCCTGATACGGCTGCCTCCGCTCACATGACTCCTCAGTCAGGTATACTTACTAACCTTACACTTTATTTTGGAAAAACCAAAATTTTGGTTGGTAATGGACAATTGCTTGATATTAATAATGTTGGTTCTACTTTCTTACGCACCTCTACCAAACCACTTCACCATAAAAATGTCCTGCATATCCCACAATTATATCACAATTTAATTTCTATTAAACGTTTATGTTCTGATAACAACTGTTCCGCTAACTTTGATGCATCTCATGTTGTTATTAAAGAGAAGAGTACGGAGAGAACTCTTCTCAAATTCTCCAGTAATGGTAACCTCTACCCTCTTCCACCCAGCTCAGTCACTCTCTCTCCTCTGGCACAAGTCTCTCGTCAAGTCTCTAGTAATTAACATTGCCTTAGAAAAACTTACTCTTTTTTTTTTGAAAAAAAGGTTGTGAGAACATCACCTCTTCACCCTATAATCGAGGGATTTTTTTTTTTTGGGATGAAACCTTAAGACATGCATGACATATAAACCTTCACCTAATATTTTTTTGGATGTTTGAGCATTTGGTGCCAACAGGACGGAGGAAATTGCTAGGTTCTTAAATCGCTAAGACAAAGAGATGGATGATTTTGAAACAGAGAGGGAGAAGCTGATAAAGATTCATCAAGACAAAAAGGCTGTGATCATGCGAAGGTACTGGGAGGAACAGTTTGAGCTAGAGAAAGAATTTGAGATGGAACTGAGCCGTCTCATGGAAAGTTACAGCACAAATTGCCTTGAGGAGAAAAAAACTTAGGAACTTTATGGCTAGTTTTGAACTTTGAAACTCCTTTTATCCTTTTTTCTAGAGACAAGAAACAAATAGAAAAGGCTTCGGCCATCTGTGAGGATGTAAAGCCTTTTGTTGAATGACTATGCTGGGGTCTTTTGGCCCCGTTTTGTTGATTGCTAGCTGGGCCTTGCACTCTCCTATTTATTTTTATTTTTTTAAAAAAAAAATAGAAAGAGAAAATAGAGAGGGAGGTAAAAGAGAGAAATGAAAGAGAGAAATGAAAGAGAGAAAAAAGACATGGATGGTATTGTGAAAATTGTTAAGAGTATTTTGGAAAACAAAGGCCATTAACAAATGTTAGCATAGTAGAATGAGGTATTTCTCTGGTTACTCTCTTTCTATATAACTCACAATAGAAAAAAAAAAGAAAAAGAAATTAGGCATTTTTATATAACCATTGAGTAGAATATATCATTTTTTAATAAGTATAGAATTTTAATTCTTATAAGGACTACACCAGCCAACACATTTAGTTTTTTTTATTTTTTATTTTACCATGCTTATGTACTGGATCCTACAAACTCAACATAAATATAGATCAGATCCATCGTTATATTAGAAAAAAAATTGATATCAGTAGCCAAGCCCGATCATACTAATTATAATCAACACTTTTGCATAACTTACGAGGGTTAGTAAGAAAACCGCACCATGATTATACACGAAGGTGTCATTTTCTGAATTGATTTTTCTCTCACATTAAGCAGAGAAAGAGAACTATTAAAATTTCTGAATGTCAACATGATGAATACAATAGTAATAACGAACATAAATATTTTTAGCAAAAAAAAAGAAAAAAAGTTATTGTAGCTAGTTAATTAGCTCAAATTAAGCTCTTCAGGAATGCTCCGAAGTGCAGTAAATTTAACTTCATGAATGCAGTAAATTAATCCTAAGGAACCGCACCAGCATTATTTAGAATTTGGACCAAAATATTTGAGTCACTCTCAATGCAATTGGGCCGAATATTATGTGCACGGGCTAGCTTCAAATCCACCAATAGCGCGTGCGCCTCATCCTGCATGTTAGTGCAAGGCCCAAAATACTGGGAGTAGGCTAAAATCAATGAGGGGTTACTTCTGAAGACCTCACCACCTGACCCACCTACTCAAAAAAAAAAATCAAAAAAATCAATTATAAATAAAAAAAAATTGTTTAGTATTCGATGAAAAAAAAAATCAATTTGATAAACTATTTTTTTAAATGTTTAAATTAATTTATATTTATGATAAAAAAAACAAAATATAAATTATCCCAAACAGGACCAGATTGATTTTTTTTTTCACTGGATAAATGCTTAAAGGCATGAATTAGAATATTTTACACATACACAGCCACCCAGTAGAGAATATATAGCTGATATATGGACTTTTATTTGGTCCACACATTTTATGGACCATCCCATGCGGTTCAATATTCTGCCCACAAAGGCATAAACTTTTGAGACTTTATACTCCCATCAATTCAGCCCGGGACGTATCATGAAATATTGTAAGATGGGGACCAAAAGCATAAATAAGAAGGAATACTAACTCAAGATAATTGGGTCACATAAAGAAATTAATAAATTTTTACAATCTTTTATCATCCAATAAAATAATTGAAGTGACATTTTAAGCTTTTAACTGAATAGGCTTTTATTAGTATAAATGAATTTTTTTTTTACTTTATTGATTATCTTTTTAAATTTTAAATAAATAATATGATAGTATTATAAATTTATATATATATATAGAGGTTATGTAATAATTTTATAATTTTATGCTATGATCAAATTATTATTTTATTATTATACTTGGTGTTTTTTCGCTTCAATCATTAAAAATCCGTTCAATTTTCTAATATTTTTTTATTTTTGTTTTTCTTTGATGAATCATTACTACATGTTTTTTTATAAATATTTGTTAAATATCTTTAGCGGGGCCGTGGTCCCCGCCACCCCCGCTTAAGTCTGTAGCTATGTGTCTCATTCTGCATCAGAATCCACTGCGTCTGCTCTTTTTTGTCATTTGCACTTTTTTTATTGTCACTAGTTTTGAAAAACAAATATATAAATAATAAAAATATTTTGTTATAATAAATAAATATATTTAAATAAAATAAATTATTATGATAATATGAATAGGTAGAAATTCTATTACCTGCCTGCCAAACCTTTTAACATCACTAGTGACTAGCCAACATATCTTATCCTCAAATGAAATTTATGTCAAGAATAAATTAATAACCAATATATAAATCAAACGTATAACCTTGATCCCAATGCCTTAGCTTTGGTTTATTTTACCAGTGAACCAAAACTTTATTGGCTGTATTGCAATTTCTTTTAATCTAAACAATAAATGAATGTAAAGAGAGCAACAATATCACTAATGTTACAATTAATAGTATGATATTGAGGTATTGACATTAAAATCATGTGAAACTATGACTTTTTCATCAATAAAATTGAAGATAAAACTTTCATTTCAATACAATTCGATTTTCAAAATGTTAATTTTGCTTTCGGAAAACATCAATTTCATACTGTTAAACGTAAAAGTTCAAATTTAAAAACAAAATACTACAATTGAAATATAGGGTTTTTACTCAAACTCTCATCTATCAAAACATACGAGTTTAGGTAATGAGATTTTGGTGAATTGAGATTACAAAATTTTAGATTCGATTATCATGATATACGAGATATTTGTTTAATTTTATATTTGTTATTTTTTTTATTTTAAATAAGTTGTGACTGTATTTTAAGTTTTACGAGTTTTAATATGAATAATGTGATAATATAAATTTATATTATAATTAAATAAATTATTATAAAAAAATTCCAAATGACCGCATTATTGCATACATTTCTGAATTTTATTATGTACATTAAAAAACACTTAATTTGATTGGTTTGTGTTTTATCTCCACAAGAATTCAGAGAAGTGCAGGGGTTCTCTCATTTTCCCTCGGTATTACGTCAGTTTATTATAGTAATTTAAAAACTCCAAAAGTGAAAAAGACATGCAAGAATCTTTCTGTCAAGATCTCAATTAATTAAACAGACAGAATGCAACAAAACCTCTGCGTCGCAAAACTCTAATAATAACCAAACAGACAAATTAAATTAGCGGAGCCCACCAATAATTCCATGGGGCAAAAAGGTCAAGCCGCTATACATTAAGTAATACTCAGTATGAAATTTATGAAATTGATGTATACGACGTTTCTCAATAAAAAATTACCTCCAAATCTTAATTTTCAATTAAATTATTTTAAAAATATTGATAAAGGTCTAAAAAACCAAGTAGATATTTTTTATTAACTTTGAAAAGAAACTTTGCCTCTCATTATTGATGAAAATACTCTAAATTCGTTTATGTATGTAACTAAAAGTTGATCGTGACGTTTTTACATTTGATATAAGTTTTAAATTTTTAATTTTTTTTTTGTTAATTGATTCTTTATAAAAACTATTTTTTTTTTTTTGGTAGTGAGCGGTCAAAACCGATTTGAAAATTAAGACAAACTGTATTTTGTTTTTTTTTTGAACGGTATCTAACCGCAAACAACTTTTACAGATCATAATTTCTGTGCAAGGGGTATTTGTGTGTACCATGTTAATTAGCATGAAAAGGAAGTGCAAAAGCAAGTGGATCCGTGTACTTAGCTATCAGTAGCACTGTAGCAGTTATGCAACTTTCAAGTGAAAGTCTTTTCACTCTCCCAACACTTGCTTATATAGATCCTAGCTTTACCTTCTTTCCTTGAGAGAGATCACAGAGAGAGAGAGAGAGATGGAGACCTTATCAAGTTTAAGCCATCTCTTTGTGATAGTGTTCCTTTATGGGTTTGCTTACCACATGGTGATTCCAGCCATTACTGATGTGACCTTGTTGGCACTTTGTCCTGGTAAAGATGAATGCTCTCTTGCCATTTACCTCACCGGAATCCAACAATCGGTATGCTTTCTTAATTTAAACCTCTCTTTTCTTTATATAACACTCCTGTCTTAAATTTTTTCCATTTTCTCTTCAAATTCTAGCATGAAAAAATATAAGTTTTGTTTTTGTTTTGGCTAAAATGAATTTTTTTTTTATTCCCAACCAGTCTTTGTAAACCTGATTTTGATTAAGTACTAGAACAAGATTATCAATTCATTGTTATATATAGTATATATTTTGAATAATTAAGAATCAACACAAATATTTGAAGTAACGCATACTGTGAAACTTGTTTAAACTTTAATTTTCCGCCTTTTCCCCTTTTGGGTTAATCTGTATCCATATCAGTTCCTTATAGGATTACTTTGGGAAAGTTGCCAATCTTTACAAATGACTAATTGAATGCAGATCATAGGGATGGGGACGGTGATAATGATGCCAGTTATCGGGAATTTATCTGATAAGTACGGGAGGAAAGCTTTGCTCACAGTTCCTCTGGTTTTATCCATTATCCCCCCAGGTATTCACCATTCATACTTTTTCTACTTATGGCTTGTGTCTCATTAATGCTTAATTTGGTTGGCCCCAGAGCATTTTAGTCTTAATAATAAGCTATTAAGTTCCATGGTTTGTGTGCTTATTGGTGATCCAATTTATAGTCCTATATTCCTATCTATTTAGTATTTCAATTGCAAAGATAAAAAGAACACAACTTTTTGTGAAGATTAGTTTCTGGAATTATATCTGTATATGTTATACAGTCTTCTCTGTTTTTTATTGCTTGCATTGCTTTTACTCCTGCTCAAGTAAGATGAATTTTCATTTCTCACCATGCCAAATTCTCAAGGTTGAATTGGTGTTTTAAGTTATAACACTGCATTTTTTGCAGCTATATTGGCATGTAGCATGGAAACCAACTTCTTTTACGGGTACTACGTACTCAGGATTCTCACTGGCTTAGTTTGTGAAGGCAGTGTTATCTGCCTTGCTCATGCTTATGTGGTAACCTCAAATCACTGATCCCTGATCATTGAATAATATTTGTAATATTCAAGTTGTTTGATGTGACTTCACAGTATTAACTCGATATTGGAAATGATCGATTGCTATAAAAGATGACCAAAGTCCTTGGGAGTTGTGACACAGTAGCTTAGGGAAAGAAGAGATGAGATCAAAAGTTTATTTGTAGAAAATTTTCTAGTTTTCCAGAAAAAAATTGTATTTGGAAGTCATTTTCTGAGAAAATTTTCTACAATTAAAAGGCACCGTTACAGTTGATGGTATCGTGTGAATAGTTAAGACTTGCAGATGCGTGATACATGCAGCTTTCAGCTCTATCTGCTTAAGTTGTGATTTTTCTTAATCTACAGGCAGACAAAATTTCAGAGAGACGGGCATCAGCATTTGGGATTTTGTCAGGTGTATATACAGCCTCTATCCTTTGTGCACCCATAGCAACTCGTTTCCTTTCCGCTGCCTCTACATTTCAGGTCTTTTTTTTTACTCAAGCCTTCTGTTATTGTTCCTTCCTATACTCCTAATTTTGGACCATCATGTGGTTGTGATTTTGTTAAATCCTTTACAGGTTGCAGCACTTGTATCAATCCTTGCAGCAGTGTACATGAGAGTTCTCCTTAAGGAAAGTCTACATGATAGTGATGGTCTCACACAGCCAATGTTGAAAGGAGGATCAGATGATGGTGATCATCCAACAAGGACAATAAAGGTCTTCAAGAATATTCCATCAATAAGGGAAATTATTCACTTGCTGAAGAGTAGGTAAGATTTTTTATATATTTTTTTTCTTGTGCTCATTCAGTTTGCAAACTGTATTCTATGGCAAGGGCAAGTTCATCAGTTAGTTATTTTTTTCTTACTGCCTGTTTGATTGGCTTGAGAGAAAAGACTAGAAATTGGTCTTTGAAAACTTCCTTTTTTTATATCAGTAATTGCATTAAAGAGAAGAAATTAGGGCTTTTTGTCATTGGCTAGCCATTGTTTTGGGATTCTTTGTTCTGTGGCAACCTTTTTTATCAATCTGAAGCCTTTTTTGGGATATGAAAATATATAGCATTACCTGTTTTGCACACATAATGGCAAGATATTTTCGTTTCAGCAATGGATGTACTGATTCGATTAGTTTTTATTTAAAAGTTTTTATCATCTGTTATGTATTCTTCTAGTCAAAACGGTTTAAGAATTAAAGGTACACTTTCTAAGACCCCATATTGCAGCACAATATTTTTGCAAGTAGTGGTTGCTGCATTCTTCTTCAGTCTTGAAGATGGTGGGAAGCAAGCTTCAATAATGGTAAGTGTTTGAGAGAGTATAAAAATATCCATCGTTTAGATTCATGACCTTCGAGTTCTGTTCTGATTAACCAAATCGTGGTTGAAAATGATAGAATAGAAGAGATGGTTGAAGCACCAAGAACTCCTGAAAAATCTATGTTCAAAGTTAAAAAAATATAATATTTAATACAAATAGGAAGCAAAGATTAAAATAAATAATAAGACAGCAAATGCTACTAAAATATAAAGGAGTCCTCCATAATTTATGAACCTGAATATATATTACTTTCAATGAAAAAACCATAAACAGCTATTAAGCAGATGAATGACAAAGTTTAAAAAGAACATAGCTGAATATGCAAAAACTCTTCTTTCAAATTATGTTATATGTTATTAGTACTTCAATCTTATACTCAGGCACCTTAACTATGTATCGAATTCTAGTATTATTAACTCCTTTTGTACCATACAGTACTTCTTGAAGGCCCGTTTTCACTTCAACAAAAACCAGTTTGCTGATCTAATGCTAATTTTTGGGGTTGCAGGGGCCATTTCACAGGTATGTCTTATGAAACCCCAGGTTCAGCTATTTTGCTAAAATATTTTTTTCCTGCCTTTTCAATTTCTGTATCCTAAAAGCTTTTTCCTAATAATTGCCGTTCTCATATGTTTGATTCTTTAATTATTGTATTTATGCAGTTGCTTTTCATGCCCTTGCTGGTTCCGAAAATTAGAGAAGAAATATTGCTTTCAATAGGACTCTTCATGAGCTGTATGAATGTAAATACAATTCTTTCAGCCAAATATTTTCATACAATTTTTATTCCATTAATGTTACTCAGTTTATAACCGTTAAATGGATATGAAGATGACGATGATTTACCTGATATCATGCAGACGCTTCTCAGCAGTATAGCGTGGTCAGTTTGGGTAATTACTTAAACATAGTTTCTATCTTCATCTTCCATTTTATTACTAGATGAAAACATCATTTTACAATTTGTTGTTAATCTAGAAACTCTGTTTTTACCATCTGCATTTTTTATGTTGAGGAAGGCTTAATAGTAATTAATTGTACCGCATGTAAGCTATGATTGATAGGAGAGAAAGGAAAAGTGAGAGGAAAGAAAAATGAGAAGAAAAGAAAAGAAAAGATTGATATCTATGAGTTTGGTAGAGAGGACAGAAAAATAAAAAGAAAGAAGAAATAGACAAAAAAAATTAGCTCATTTTACTTTCACTCTCCAATCCTCCCTGTTTGGGAGAATTGACAATTATAACTTCAAAAGGAAAAGTTGGAGAAAAAGGTGAATCTTCACATCTTCTTTCCTTTCACATAATTATCTCTTATCAATAAACATAAAAGTGTTTTTCTCTCCCTTTTCTTTCCCCTCACTCTTCCTTCCTCCTACTTTCCCCCCTACCAATCATAGATGTAGTGTATTGTTTGTGTTCCTTCAAATGATCTGGTATTTGCTTCATATTTACTACCTTTTGTTGCCTGTAATTCTTTAAGATGTTCTGCTGCAGGTTAACTATTTCAACACCTCACTTGCTCTTTTCATTGGTTTTACAACCCCATGTGTAAGTTATTTACTTCTGACTTTCTAAAACCTTTGTTCTCTTGATCAAAACACTATAATTGTGGATGAAATTTTCTAAATTCACAGTTACGCAGCATTGCATCAAAACAAGTTGCACCTAATGAGCAGGTAGGCTTCAACATTACTTTGTGGCATCCTTTCAAATTTGTTAAGAATTCCAAGCTACAACTGCTCAAGTCATTTTAACACTCTTAAACTGATTAAATCACCTGTCAGGGGAAGGCTCAAGGGTGTATCTCAGGCATAACTTCCCTCGCGAACATCATTTCTCCATTGATTTTTAGTCCTCTGACAGGTATGAGATTTTTGTTAAGTTCTTAATATATATATATATATATATATATATATACACACACACACACACACACATATATGGGTATTGACCATGTCTCTTTTTGTCCATCTAGCTCTATTCCTGTCTGAAAAAGCACCATTTGATTTCCCTGGCTTCAGTATTATGTGCATTAGCTTCACAGGGGTACGTCTCTTACTTTACATACAAATAAGTTAATGTTTTATAACCTTCATGGCTTCATGTTAGTTGAAGATTGATGGTCTGCAACTGTGCGTAGAACCTAAATGAGTTATTAACTTTTAATTAAAAAGGTTTTTAATGCATGTTTTGATCCTGGAAAATTTGGAAATAAAATAATTGAAACGAAAAATAAAAATTAGACAGGCTTTGCATTTGCAGCAAATTAACAAACTCAATTGATAGTAATACATATCATCAATTATTCATCCCCATAACTTCTTAAATTGGTGTCTTCTGTCATTATTTGTTCTAGTGTTAACCGTGACAAACTTGTTATTGGCTCGAGGAACTAAAATGATATAATTTTCTGCAGATGATTGCCTTTGTTCAGAGCGTTCTGATAAAGTCGGTTCCTCCTACTTCAAGTCACAAAATCAGCAATGTCAGCATGGACGTGGACGCATAGTTATTATGATCGTTTATCTTATCCCAATACTAGAAACCTTCTGTTTACTAGCTCTTCATCTAATCTAAATTCTATTGCTGCCCGTCATACATGTAAGCACAAAAGAAAGCTATTACCTCAAGAATATCTTTTGATTCTTCGATGGGGGAAAACTTATAAAATCCTGGCTAAGGTTCCAAAATGTTTAAAGGCAGCTGATACTTGGAATCAGTTTGGTCCTTAATTATATGCATTTTTTCTTATTTGGAATAGCTGAAACTATGTTCTCAAGCTATGTAAAGGTTAGTTCTGTAAAACAAGCTTTTTCTCCACCATTGGAGGTAGCACTCCTATATGTATTATTTCTTCTGATGTTATCTTGATTATTGGGATTTCAGTTAATTGGTTGTAGTTGGCCATTAAAAATCGGACAAATAACTTACACCGCGCAAATTGAACCTGAGATTTTGTAGTTCCAACACTTCAACCTTGTCCTTCAATCTTGTCCACTAGACTAAAACTTATCGAAGCTTTTAGTGTAAATTTTCATCCAGAACTACAAGCAGACCTTATCCGCAAATCTAAACTAGCCAACAACAATCAAGAAGCAAAATGTTTGATGTACTATTCGTAATATCTCTCGTGGTAGGGCCTGAACTATTCTCTCAATTTCTATGACCAATGGTATAGCCCATTATGGATAGAAACTAGTTAAATTTTATTTCAAGGGGAGCCAAGATAAATATTGTAATTGGCTATTATTTACTTTTAAAGAAAAGAAAATAATTAATTATTATTATTTTGTATCAATGACAATTAATCAAACTCGATAAAATTTCCATCACACAGAAAAATTTATACATGAAAATTTTACTTATGTTATAGTTCATTAGTTCAACGCAATGTGAAAAGAGTTTTATAAGAATAAAGATTGTGAGAAATTTTTATAAAACACTATAAAAAACACCATGAATCTTAAGTGATAATTGTTTGAAAAATTTATAAAATAAATATTTTATGAAGTGTCCCAATGACATAGCTGGTTTTATAAAACTACCTCATACTTATGAAAACTATAAAGAATGTTGATTGTGATTGTCAAGTGGGCCCTGGCCCCAAGGCTCAACTTATCGTTCCCTTCATTCTCTCAACCTCCAAGGTTCTCTAAATTATCTAACTAAAAATATAGACAGAGAGAGAGCGAGAGAGGATGGAGAAGTTAACAGGTTTGAGCCATCTCTTTGTGACAGTATTCTTTTCTGGGTTTGCTAGCTACATGGTGATTCCAGCAATTACTGATGTGACAATGTCGGCAGTTTGCCCTGGTAAAGATGAATGCTCACTTGCCATTTACCTCACTGGAATTCAACAAGCGGTATGCTCTGTTTAAATTTAGATTTCGTTTAATTAGATAATGGGTCTTTCTTGTTCTTTTCTCTTCTTTTTCTCTGAACATTACAGGTTATACACCTTAATACTACCAAAGTTGTTCATGTTGTTAGTAAATGGAAATATTTATGTGTAAAAGCAAATTTGTTAGCTCATAATTCTTAGCAGTATCTATATATATTTTTTTTGTCTTGTTTGTTGCTAAGAAAACAAAAATTCAAAATTTCTATTGGGTCAAGCTCATTCAATAAGCTCCGTTTGGTTTGCAAAAAGAATGAAATGCAAATGAAATAAGATTAATGGTCTAAAAATGAAGCTTGATTGTAATTAATATGGTAATCCTATTCCTGAGGTATCCGGACCTTCGTCCCAACTGTTTCTTGGGTACATGCAAATCATCTCATCCATCCATATGTACCTGCTATTTAAAAAACCAGTTTTCAAAAACTGTTTTCTAAAAACTCCAAATTAGCATTTTTGACATAATTTTCAAAAAATAACAATGTTCGTTTATCTGTTTCATTCTTCTTTCATGATATATAAAAAATATTAAAAAATTTGAAAATAAAATAATATTAATCATTTTTAAATATTTAGTAAATATGAGAAATAAAATTAATATACATTTTAAATTTAAACTAAAAATAATTACAAGTGTATCAAAACAGTTTTCAAAATAACATTTTATTGTTTTCTGTTTTGAAAACAGTTTTCATGTTACAGTTATCCAAACATGTTTTCTTCAAAAAAAATCAAAATACTGTTTTCAGTTTTCATTTTCGAAAACAGTTTTGAAAACTGATACTCAAACATGCACCAGAATTTTATTATCATCTTCACCAAAATGGGTATATTTTTGGCAAAGTATGAAATATGCTTGCCTTAATTAATGTCTGATTTTGATGTAGATCATAGGGTTAGGGACAGTGGTGATGATGCCGGTAATTGGGTATCTATCTGATAAGTATGGGAGGAAAGCTTTGCTCACAGTTCCTATGACTTTAACCATTATTCCCCCAGGTGTGTATCATCATTCTTTTTGTTTTGCTTTATGGACCCAAAAACATTTGTTCCATAAGATGTTAAGTGATAATGTGGCATGATTGTGGCATTTAGGATTGGATATGTAAATGCAATGTAAGACTTAATTGCCCAAAATTATGCTAGAATTTTGCTGTCTAGGAACTTTGACAAGGTTCAGGCCAACATTTTGGTTACTCTGTTCCCATCCATTAGTAAATTTTGTGCTGATTATTTTGTGGGCTTGTTCTATGGAAGAATTCAGCTGTTTTTTTCCTTGCCTCCATGATTGCTTTACTCTTACTTCTGCTCAAGTAAAACAAAATCTTCTTTCTCATTATACCACATGCTTGAGGTTGACATGATAAGTTATACTACTGCGTATTTTTACAGCTATATTGGCATATAGCAGGGATACCGGATATTTTTACGCCTATTATGTGCTCAGGACCCTCACTGGCTTGGTTTGTGAAGGCAGTGTTAACAGTCTGTCTCATGCTTATGTGGTAACCTCAAATCATCCCTACTTATTGAATAATATAATTCGCACCAAGTTATTTGATTTGAAACCATGGTATTGTTAGAGTTAATTAATATAATGTTGGGCTCGTTTTCTATTAGCTTAAACCTTTGGGATTCTCAGTTACTCAACATGGTATCAGATTAGGAAGTCTTATGACTGGAATAATTGGTTTCTCCATTAGTTTGATTTTTGCAACAATTAATTGATTATACTAATTAAGATCATCGTCCTTGGAACAAAAATGACTTAAAAGAAAAGAAGGGATGGGTCAAACATTTTTTGTGAAAGATTATACAGTTATGACTTCCAAATACTTACAGACCTTTCAGCTCTGTGTGCTTAAGTTGTGTGATCTTCCCTTCTTTACAGGCAGACAACATGTCAGAGCAACAAAGGACATCTGCATTTGGAATTCTATCTGGTGTGTATTCAGCCTCCTTTCTCTCTGGAACCTTAGCGGCTCGTTTCCTCTCCACTGCTTCTACATATCAGGTTTATCCTTGGCCTTTTTCCAGTATTGCTTCTTCCATTTTTGGACTACTAATGGGTTGTGATTTTCTTCTCTCCTTTTTTTTTTTTAAAAAAAAAATTATTTTTTTCAGGTTGCAGTGGTTGCATCAATCCTTGGTGCAGTGTACATGAGAGTTTTCCTTAAGGAAAGTGTACGTGATAGTGATGAAATGACACGTCCAATCTTGAAAGGAGGACCAGATGACCAAAATGATGGTGATCACTCATCAAGGAAAATACCGATATTCAAGAATATTTTATGCATAGGGGATATTATTTACTTGCTAAAACGCAGGTAAGATTTTGTGTATATGGTTTTCTTGAGTTTGTGAGTTACATAGTATATTCTATGACAAATGCAAGTAAACTGGTCTTCTTTTTATTGTCCTTTGGGTTCGGGGTGGGGATTGTTTCAAGAGGGAGGGCTAATTGAAAAGTTATTTGCTATGTAATGACTTTTATAAATCAGCACTTGCATCAATTAATAGTAGAAATCTGAGGCAGAATACCTCTAAAGCTTAAGATATCAGGGGTTCTTGTCACTGGCAAGCCAACATTTTAAAATTAAAATATAGCTTGGCCTGTTTTGTGGGCTAAATGCCAATACAGATTCACTACAACAACGGAAAATCTGATTTGATTAGTTATTTATGCTAAAAAAGTGGATACAACTCCTAAAATCAAGCTTTATTATCTGCTATGTATTATTGTAGTTAATGTATGTGGTTTGTGATAGCTACCCTTTCTGAATCCCTATGTTGCAGCACAATATTTTTGCAAGCAGCCGTTGTTGCATTCTTTTTCAGTCTTCAAGATAGTGGGGCTCAAGCTTCATTACTGGTATGTCTCCCTTAATTTTCAATGTGTAAATTCTCCATCAATATTTACACTCATTCCCTTACTATATGTTTGGATGGAGGGAGAGTAGAGGATAAATGTGGTGTGTGTATCCTTCCCCTTGTTTGGATGCATTTTTTTAAATGAATGGAGAGGATTTGGAGGGGGTACACTTACCCTTCAAATCCCCTCAGACCCCATTTTATCAATTCCCCCAAATTGGAGGTACAAGGATGGAGGGGTACCTCACCTTTCTTAAGCAATATATACTTTTGCAGTTAAACATGTGGAGTATCAAATTCCCTTATGATCAACTTGGAAATTTTGAATTATGCAGTACTTCTTAAAGGCCCGTTTTGAGTTCACACAAACCCAATTTGCTGAGCTAATGCTAACTTTTGGGGTTGCAAGGGCCATCTCAGTGGTATTTCTTATAAAACCGCATGTTTCTATCTTCTGCTATATATTTTGCTCAGAATCCTTTTTTATCTTTCCAATTTCTTTATCCTACTCTGCTTTCTCTAATAATTTAAGCTATCATATGTTTATTCTTGAACCCTTGTATTCCTGCAGCTGCTTTTGCTGCCCGTATTGGCACCTGCTGTATCAGAGAAAAGATTGCTTTCAGTTGGGCTCTTCATGACCTTTTTGACTGTAGGTCCAATAATTAGTACTCAGAGCTACTTAAATTATGACTTTATGTGGATGTGAAAATGGTGATGATTTTCCTGATATGATGCAGATGTTTCTCTTCAGCATCTCGTGGTCAGTTTGGGTAAATTCTTTGGCCAAGTTTTGAGATTATATTTTCACTTAATACTCTATGACAACTACATTTTCCTGATTTGTTGTTAATTTGTGAACTCTGTCGCAGTTTTAAGATTCAGAAAGTCCCAGCAGTAATAATTAGTACTTCATGTGTTTCCTTCCAATGTTCTGTTATTTCCTTGTCTATGATTCTAGATGTTTTCATGCAGGTTCCATATGCCGCAACTGTGTGCACTTTTTTCGTTGGTTTCGTACCCCCATGTGTAAGTTATTTGAGTCTATGTTGCTATGATCTTTGTTCTGGTGATTAAAGCACCATGTTGATGGAACTTTCTAATTTATAGTTACGCAGCATTGCATCAAAACAAGTTGCGCCTAATGAGCAGGTAGGCTTCTTCACTTCAGTGTTACTCTGCAGCCTTCCTTCCCTTTACCATATGCTGTGTTTTCTCTATTTACATCAATAACTTTCTGGAAATTAGAGTTCAAAGCAATTATCCAAGCAAATCTTCAAATTTCTGTCTATTTTATTATGCTTTACTATTAAAATAAAAGAATTTGTAGAGCTTGCTAGAACAATCCAAACTGCAATCCAAATATTTGGCAAGTTCAGCTGTATCGTTACCGTTATTTATTGTCCTCTTTAGAACAGCTTTTTTTTTTTCTCCCTTCGTTTTCATGAATCAGAAGTTCTTTCCAGTTTCACTTAGTTTGATTAAAACTCCTATCAGGGGATGGCTCAAGGGTGCATCTCGGGCATAGAATCCTTCTCCAACATCATTTCTCCATTGATCTTTAGTCCTTTGACAGGTAAGTGAGGTATCGGTAAGTTCTTGTTTTCTTTTACGTATATAGATTAACCACTTCTCTGTCTGTCCATCCAGCTTGGTTCCTGTCTGAAGGAGCACCATTTGATTACCCTGGCTTCAGTCTTCTGTGTATAGCACTCACATCGGTACGACCTTGAACTAATACATTATGTCACTTTTATATTTCTTTATGTTCCTCAGTAAAGATTGACCATCTACAAAACTGTAATTGTAACCAAAATTACATAATTTTGTGCAGATGATTGCCTTTGTTCAAAGTGTTATGATAAAGGCTGTTCCTCCTAGTTCAAGTCACGAAATCAACTATAGCTGCGTGGATGTGTAGTTACTGTATATGATTGGTGATCCATCACAATTTAGAAGAAGCTTCTCTTTACTAGCTATTGCTCTTGGTCTTATCTAATTCTATATGCAGAAGAAACTATTGGTCTTATCAAATTTCAATGCTTAATTATAGGCTGTTTTAGATAGGGAATAACTGGAAATCTGTTTTCCAGCTATATAAGGGTTTGGTTCAGTAAATTGGAAGTATATAGGTGTAATTTCTATAGGTATATATGTGTAATTTGTCATGCCATTAGACAGTACCGATGTCTTCAGTCCAAGCATGTCTCATGGTTCTGATTTAGACAAGAATTATCATTTGTCTCTGAAGATTAACGAATACAATGAATTACCACGTTAACTTTCATATAATCTCCATAACAAACAATGAGAGAGAGAGAGATCTGTTTAACACAAAGGGGTACCGATGATTTTTTTACGCTTGTGAATCGAACAAGTGATTTGATAGGTAGTCTTGAGAGTATGTCTAATAATATATCTTCAGGGAAATCACTTGTCATTGGTTTAATCAAATTTCCTGAAGTTTGGTTCTCATTGAAATTCATATTGGAAAATGAAGGAAATTTTTTCCTTTTTCTCTTACTTTTAGCTTATATTTCAAGATCCAGCTCAACGGTTCTGCTGGAAATGTAACCAAAACTCTCTTAATTATCTGGGATACTGAATAATGACAAGAAGCCCAAAGAATAGGGGGAACAAATGTATATACTACTATAATAGAGGATGTGTAATTATCTCTCTCATTTCTACTAAATATATGAAAGAAAAATCAATTGACTTGCTTCTTTGTCAGTTTAGTTTTCTACTCTCTCACTTTTTTTTCCCTTACTTTTCTATCATTTCACTTTTTTTTACTCTTATTTTTCTCTCTTACTAAACGTATCCTAAGAAACTAAGCTTCTTGATCCCAACAAATTCAATTGAGTGTTTATGCAAATTTAAAAGTAGATGATTTCTGACTCGCATTGGATTACAAGCTTCTAGTTGGAGTCAAGCTTCTTGTGATTAATCACTTGAATTATTGAATTCAAAGAAAAACAACAGGACGAACACGAAAAAAAAAAGAGACAAGTTTTATTTTGGTCGGACTATATTCATGGGCACACAAAACGAAAATGTTTCATTATAAAAAAGAGATTACGGTTGTGATGGAAATACTTAAAACATTCAAATCCTAATTTTAATTACACTTAATCTCATCTCTAAGTATTTGAAGTTTAAATATTAAAAGTATATAAATAGGAAAATACTCCTATTATACCCAAAAATCACATTAAAAGAGAGATTTTTTAGTAATCTCAAAAAATTTTCGAAATTAAAGTCAAAACCTGTTCACAGGGTCGACTCCCACACAAACCAGTAATGCTTACAACATCTCAAGAGACGATTCAACGTGAGATATTTATGGCTTGATATATCGATCAAAATCTGATTTGATGGTGACGTTCGACAATAGTCATTGAAATAGTGTGGAACTAAAACATGGCAACAAAACTCACATTAAAATAGAGATTTTTTTAGGAATCTCAAAAAAATTTCGAAATTAAACTCAACAAAACCTGTTCACAAGGTGACTCCCACACAAACCAGTAATGCATACAACATCTCGAGAGACGATTCAACGTGGGATATTTATGGCTTGATATATCGATCAAAATCCGATTTGATGGTGATGTTCGACAATAATCATTGAAATAGTGCGGAACTAAAACATGGCTCGCATGTGGTCTAAACATACTAATAAAAGTGTTTTTAAAAAATTGAATTCATGGGATTTATATTAATTTAATTGCATTAATTTGAAGTTTTTTCTATATAAAAAAGTATTCAAAAAACCCTCATGTTAATTGTTTATTTCAACTTATTTCACAATAAACAATACTTTAAGCAGATGTATAAAACGTTCATTTATTCAAACATTAAAAAAACCGTTTAACCTAGTATTTAAACCAAATATCAATAAATCAACTTTAAAACATAATCAGTTAATTAAACATTTGACTATAATATTAAATTGAAAGTAAGTAAAGCCAACAAAAGCTAGTGATTGTTCTTTTCAGACTGCAAAATTTTTTTATACCAACGAAAAATGATAGGATAGAGACGAAAATCACTTATTATTTAATATTTTATTTTTATTTTTTTATACCAACAACAAATCATTGGTATTGTACTAAACTTAGGTGCAAACTTGTAATTCTTAATATAATATCTTTTATTAGTATCATAATTCATAAAAAAAGTATATAATAAAACTATCGAGTGATGGGTCCTATCCGGTAGACAGCGAAGGTGGTGAATGAAGACAAGTTACTGAGGGCCATCATATTGGATAACAATAACGAACTCTACGCCATATATTTTTTTTATTAGTATCTTAATTCATAAAATTACTGATGTGACAATGTTGGCAGTTTGCCCATTCTTTTCCTCTGAACATTCTAGGTCAGTTGTGCATGTTGTTAGTAAATGGAAGAGCTTAAGTACAGAAGCAAATTTGTTGAAAGCTTTTTTTTTTTGGGACCTATCATCAATCAAATAAATCTCATTCAAACTTTTTATTTTTGGAATGGGATATTTACATAATCCCTTAGGATCATACCTTATTCCATGGTATTTATATAAGCTTTTTTTTTTCTTTTATTCTTAAGAAAGTTTTTGAGAGGATTTAGTTGATCTATGATTTATGTTTCGTCTTTGTTTCTATTAGAAATGGATCGTGACAAAATCGTAATTTGATCGAGTATAATCACAAAACAATAAAGTAAGATAAATATGGAGACAATAAATTTACGTGGTTCGGCTTAAAGCTTACGTCCACGGGCAGAGGCCAACAGGCAAATTTCACTATAGTGAGAAAATATACAAATAGTGTTTACAAAATTGGCTTTAGCCAACACACACAATCTCACAATTTCTCTCTTAACTTCTCTTTCACTTGATGATTCTTGATGTTACTTGATGATGGAATGCTTCACATTGGAATGCCTTTTATAGGCTCACAAAAGTTCCAAAGGACAAACATCAATGAATGTTCATCATTTTGTTCTCCAATTATACCAAAGTGAACTTTGTCTTCCACCATGGCCTAAAGTAGAAGATGCTTTTGACCCACAAACAAAAGCCACAAATTATGCAAGAAGTGGACTCAACTTTAGACAGTTTTTGGTCCACCACTAATTCAAGGCATAATTATTCAACAAATCTCCACCTTGACTTGAATTTGACAATAGTGAAAATAAAAGCTTCAACCTCTGCCAAACAACCCCGAAGGGTCTAATGCAAATGCTGTGCAACACCAACCAAGTCCATGCAGTGTGTGAACTTGGTAATGGGAAGAGATTTTGTCAGCATATCAGCTGGATTATTCAGAGTGCCAATCTTTCTTATAATAACATCACCTTGAGCCACAATATCCCGAATAAAGTGATATTTCACATCAATGTGTTTAGTTCTCTCATGATGCATCTGATCCTTCGTCAAATGTATAGCACTCTGACTGTCACAATAAACTACAGTTTTATTTGTTTCCAAACTAAGTTCATTAAGTATACCTCTTAACCAAATGGCTTCTTTGGTAGCTTCTGTAATAGCCATAAATTCTGCCTCTGTAGTAGACAATGCAACTGTCGGCTGCAAGGTAGCTTTCCAATTGACTGCACAAGTCCCAATAGTAAATACATAACCTATAATTGATCTTCTTCTGTCCAAATCACCTGCAAAATCTGAATCCACATATCCAGCTAGATTGTCAGAAGTTTTACCGAATTCCAAACAAGCAGTAGAAGTACCCTTCAAATATCTCAAAATCCACTTGACAGCTTGCCAATGAGTTTTTCCTGGACAGGACAAATATTTGCTAACTACACTGATAGCATGTGAGATATCTAGTCGAGTGCAAACCATTGCATACATAATACTTCCCACTGCACTAGAATAAGGAACTCTAGACATATTCATTATCTCTTCTTCTGACTGTGGTGACATGGATGCTGATAATCTAAAGTGAGAAGCTAAAGGAGTACTCACAGGTTTAGCATCATGCATACCAAAACGTTTCAGGACTTTCTCAATATATTTCTGTTGTGACAGAAATAATCTACCTGCACCTCTGTCTCTGTTGATCTCCATTCCCAAAATTTTCTTTGCTGCACCTAGGTCTTTCATCTCAAATTCATCATTTAACTGAGATTTCAATCTATTAATTTCATATATGTTCTTTGCTGCAATCAACATGTCATCAACATATAGCAACAAATATATGAAAGTACCATCATCAAGTCTTTGATAGTAGACACAACTATCATACTTGCATCTAGAAAATCCAATACTCAGCATAAAAGAGTCAAACCTTCGATACCACAGGCATGAAGACTGCTTGAGTCCATACAAGGATTTCTTTAGAAGACAAACTTGATCTTCCTTTCCTTCAACTTCAAAACCTTCTGGTTGCTGTATATAGATTTGTTCATCAAGATCACCATGAAGAAAGGCTGTTTTCACATCAAGTTGCTCCAACTCCAAATTATGCATTGCAACTAGAGCAAGTAAGACACGAATAGAAGTATGTCTAACAACTGGAGAGAAAACATCATTAAAATCAACTCCCTCCACCTGGCCGTAGCCTTTCGCTACTAATCGTGCCTTATATTTGGTGTCTTCAACACCAGTGACTCCTTCCTTCTTCTTAAATATCCATTTACACCCGATAATTTTCTTACCATTAGGTGGTTCGACCAATTTTCAGGTGTCATTTTTCTTTAGAGATTCCATCTCTTCATGCATCGCAATGAGCCATTTGTCTGAATCAGATGAACTGATGGCCTCAGAGTATGAGGTTGGATCGGCGACATCAATGGTTTCTGCAACATTTAATGCATAAGCCAACATATCTTCAAAACCATACCGTTGGGGTAGTTTTATCTGTCTCCTTTGTCTTTCACCAACTAGAGTGTGATGCTCAGCTTCATGTTGTGTCTCTCCACCTGGAGACGAACTTCCTGGCTGAATAGGATTAGGATTTGCAGATGATGAGGTATCAACCTCAAGCTCCACCTTCTCTTGTGCATTCTTCTTTCCTGTATCACACTGAACATGCAATTCTTTTCTAGGGTGAAGCATAGCAGATTCATCAAAAGTAATATCTCTGCTAATCATAAACTTATGAGTATCATGACACCATAAGCGAAAACCCTTAACACCAGAAGCATAACCAAGAAAAATACATTTCTTCACCCTAGGCTCCAATTTTCCTTTATTCACATGAGCATATGCAGGGCAACCAAATATTCTTAAGTTAGAGTAATCAGAAGGGCTACCTGACCATACCTCTTCAGGTGTCTTAAGTTCAAGTGATCTGTGAGGAGAGCGGTTCACTAAATGACATGCCAAATTGACTGCTTCTGCCCAAAATTCCTTGCCAAGACCTGCGTTAGAAAGCACACATCGAGCTCTTTCTAACAGTGTTCGATTCATCCTCTCTGTGACACCATTCTGCTGTGGTGTCTTTCTCACCGTACGATGTCTGACAATGCCTTCATCTTTGCAGAATTAATTAAACTCTGAATCACAAAACTCAAGACCATTATCTGTTCTGAGTCTCTTGACTAGCTTCTCGGTCTGCTTCTCCAATAAGGTCTTCCATTGCTTGAAAATGCCAAATACCTCATTCTTGTGCCTGAGAAAATAGATCCAAGTCTTTCTAGAAAAATCATCAATAATCGTTAGCAAGTATCTGGCTCCTCCTTTGGAAATTTCACGAGAAGGCCCCCATAGATCAGAATGAATGTAATCAAGAGTACCTTTGGTTCTGTGAATTACAGTGTTGAAGCTGACTCTTTTCTACTTTCCAAAGACACAATGCTCACAAAAATCCAGCTTTCCAATCTTTCTTTCAGGCAGAAGACCTCTTTTACTAAGTACAACTAATCCCTGCTCACTCATATGCCCTAGACGCATATGCCACAACTTGGTAGAGTCTGAATCTGACATGGATGAGGAAACTGCTGCAGAGCCTGTAACTGTTGAACCCAATAAGGTGTATAGACTGTCAAACTTCTTTCCTTTCATGAGAACAAGAGCACCACGGGAAATTTTCATGTTCCCAGACTCAATCACAATTTTGCAGCCATTGGCATCCAGAATGCCCAAAGAAATAAGATTTTTCTGACATCAGTCAATGTCCTGACAACTCCATCATGCATCTTGATTTTTACTGTGCCTACACCAACAGTTTTGCAAGTGGCATTATTGCCCATTAGCACAACTCCACCTTCAACAGAATCATATGTAGAGAACACATATGATAAGAACATCCAGAATCAAGAATCCACTCGTCATTGGATCTGGACTTGTTGGTTGCAAATAGAACATCATCACCTTTTTCTTCTGCTACATCAGCATCAGCTGTTTCTTCCTTCTGCTTGCCCTTGTCATTTTGCCATTCATTCTTTTTTTGTTCTGCAGCTTGTAGCATTCCGCTACGATGTGTCCCTTCTTCTTGCAATAATTGCAAGTCAAATTTTTGTGCTTTCCTCTTGACTTTGATCTTTTTCTATTCTTGCCACCATCAAAGCCTCTGTCATTAGATCTGCCGCTTGCAACAAGACTAGAGCCCTGATCATCAGACTTACTAGACAAAAGTTCATTATCTAATTTCTCCTTACTCATAAAGGAAGATGTTACATCATCAAAATTTAATTCTTCCCTACCATAAATTATAGTGTCTCTAAAATTTTTATATAAGAGTGGTAATGAACATAATAATAAGAGAGCTTGATCTTCAGACCCAATAATAACTTCAAGATTTTTCAAATCATTAATAATTGAGATAAACTCACTGATATGGGACTTGAGAGAGGAACCTTCCGTCATGTGGAGACCATAAAGGCGTTGCTTCAAAACCAACCTGTTGGCCAAGGATTTAGTCAAGTACAACTCCTCTAGCTTAGCCCATAAGTCTGCAGAAGTCTTCTCTGACAGAACTCGTTGTAAGACATCATTTGAAAGACTCAGTTGGATTGCAGATAGAGCCTTGTCATCCAGGTCATCCCAATCTTCATCACTCATGCCGGCAGGCATCTTGGGTTTCCCTAGTAGTGCTTTCTTCAAGCCATTTTGGGTTAGAATGGCTAACATACAAACTTGCCATAGACTGAAACTGCTGTTTCTATCAAACTTCTCAATATCAAACTTCATTGTTGACATCTCGATCGAACAAAATGATCCTGAACAAAATGTTACTATTCACGAAATTTACTATTCACGTAAACAATAACCTCACAGAAAAACAGACAGAAATTAGCTCTGATACCAGTTTGTTAGAAATGGATCGTGACAGGATCGTAATTTGATCGAGTAATAATCACAAAACAATAAAGTAAGATAAATATGGAGACAACAAATTTACATGGTTCGGCTTAAAGCCTACGTCCACGGGCAGAGGCCAACAGGCAAATTTTACTATAGTGAGAAAATATACAAAGAGTGTTTATAAAATTGGCTTTAGCCAACACACACAATCTCACAATTTCTCTCTTAACTTCTCTTTCACTTGATGTTACTTGATGATGGAATGCTTCACATTGGAATGCCTTTTATAGGCTCACAAAAGTTCTAAAGGACAAACATCAATGAATGTTCATCATTTTGTTGCTCATCATTTTGTTCTCCAATTATACCAAAGTGAACTTTGTCTTCAACTTTGTCTTCCACCATGGCCTAAAGTAGAAGATGCTTTTGACCCACAAACAAAAGCCACAAATTATGCAAGAAGTGGACTCAACTTTAGACAATTTTTGGTCCACCACTAATTCAAGGCATAATTATTCAACAGTTTCCTTTTCGTTTTGAGAAATAAAAAAATTAATTTCAATATTTTTTTCCGATTTAATGTCAGCAAAAATGGGTACAAACCATACAAATTAACGATTTCATGTTGATGGAGTCTCAAGCCAACAGTCCTTATCATGATTAGTTTGGTTTTGATAGCAGATTTTTATATGGATCCTATCAGACAAATTTTTTTCAATAGATGATCCATGTAAAAGTGTCTTCAGGGTAATTCAAGTGTCAAGAGGATATCGTACCTAATAGTAATTTAAGGTTAATGGATATTGATGCTCACACTTTTAACAATGGCATCATAGATTGACCTTTTATTTTATTTTTTTTACATGAGTATTTCTTGTTTTTCTCTTCACATTCCATGGGTTATACACCTTAGAAGTTAAAACTACTCTAGTTGCTGTTGTTTTTTAATTTTTTTTATTTCCTATTTGGTGGTAAATGGAAGTATTTTAGAACAAAAACAAATTTGTAAGTTCATGAATTTTAGCAGCATATTTTTGTGTGTCTGTCTTGCACATTTGCATGCTGGTAAGAATAAAAAATTTAACATTTCAATTGGGTTGAGCTCATTCAATAAATTATTAGTTGTAAGGACAGTCAGGCCTGAGTTGAAGTGCCATTTTCTTCTTGTTTGCCATAATTGATTCTATAGGGATCAATTTTAATTAATGTACAACAATACATAAAATACATTATATCTTATTTGCTAATTTACATGGCTAGAAAAGTTAGAATTTTTTGTTATCATCCTCACCAAAATGGTCATATTTTGGCATAAGTCTCAAATATGATTGCCTTAACTAATGTCTATGTTAGATTATGTATAGCATAGTTATTGCTTAGTTAGTTTAATCCCACATTGGTTGTGTATATCTTTGGCTCTCTTATTGGCTCCTATACATAGGATAGCTCACTTGTAAGTAAATCACACCATTCAATACAATTCTCTTCTTTGTATTGTCTCACTTCATCTCTTAAACCTTTAACATGGTATCAGAGCCTTCGTGATTTTCGGTATATTAAGAGTTGAGTATGCTCTGTGATTGCTACTATTAGTGGATCTTTCACATCAGAAAAACTTCTTGAAGGTTATCGGTATATTAAGAGTTGAGTATATTTTGCGATTGCCACTATTAGTGGATCCTTCACATTAGAAAAACGTCTTGTATATCCTTTTCATATCTGTCGCACCACTATAGTCGGAGTCTCAATCTCCATCGACGTCATCTCAGCCGCTGCTCCATCGATGTCACTATTCAACCGTTGACCATTGACTGACGACCAGATTTGACTAGATGGTAGAAAAAGATATTTTTCGTCATGTTCAGTCTATATTGGATGGTACAAACTATATTGTTTGGTCTCAATCTATGCGAAGTTTCCTCAAAAGTCGTAAGCTTTGGTCTTACGTGGTTGGTATTGTCGAGAAGCCAGTTAAAGGGGCTGCTGAAACTAATGACGCTCTTCTCACTCGTCTCATTGATTGAGAAAGTAATCATCATCAAATTCTCACATGGTTTCGTAATACTACTATTCTATCTATTTCTGCCCTATTTGGTAGCTTTGATGAAGCTAAGGGTGCTTGGGATATGCTTGCTTCTCGTTATTCTGTTGTTGATGGTGCTTGAGAATATCAGCTCCTGTTTGAGCTCTTCTGCCTGAAGCAAGAACCGGGGTAGAGTATTAATGATTTTCTTGCTCGTATGCAATTCTTATGGAATCAAATTGATCTCTCTGATCCTATTTGGAAGGATCCTACAGATGCCAAAATGTTTGCTAAACGAAGGGATCAACATCGTCTTCACCATTTTCTTATGGCATTACATGATGATTTTGAGCCTATTCGTGTGCAACTTTTACATCGCTCTCCTCTCCTTACTTTGAACAATGCTATCTTTGAACTTGTTCGTGCAGAAAGTAGATCACAGACTATGCACTCTCAACATAGTCCTTCAGTGTTGGCTGCTCCATTATCTAGTTCTTCATCATTTCAGCTAAAGCATTCTGACAGGTTTGGTACTCCTCGACCTTCTCCTAAGCCTCGTGACAACAATTTCTGTCGTTTTTGTAAACATCGAGGGCACACTATTGATAAATGTTGGCAAAGGGGAAGATCTAATGCTTCCACTGCAGCAGTTGCTCATCCTGAGAGCACTCTCTCTACAGTTGTTCCATATCCATCTATAACTACAGCTTCATCTTCAGTTGCACTCTCTGACGGGTCATCAGGATCTATTGTCACCTTATCTGCAGCTGATTTCGTGGCAATAGATAATCAGGTCATCGAGTCTCGTTCTGGTAATGCATCTTCATCTGCCCTCTCAGTCCTGCCAGGTAATTCTGCCTCTTGGCTTTTTGATTCCGCTTGTTGTAACCATATAACACCTTTCCCAGCTTCATTTACTACATCTGCACCTTCACCTCATTCCTCATTCATTCGCACAGCTGATGGCTCCACTATGACTGTTAAAACTATAGGCACCATCAATAGTCGTTCTCTTTCTATTCCTGAAGTTTTTCATGTGCCAGAATTATCCTATAATCTTCTTTCCGTTGGGCAAATATGTGAACTTGGATATAGAATTGTCTTTGATTTTTCTGGTGTGAATATGCAGGATCCTCGTACTGGTCAGACCCTTGGGACCGGGCGTAAAATTGGGCGCATGTTCGAACTCTCATCCTTACACTTGCCCAACCTTCCTGCCTCTAACGTCTCTGCTGCTGCCTCCTTGTCACCATCATCCCTTGCACTTTGGCATTCATGTCTTAGTCATGCATCTGCATCTCGGGTACAACTTTTAGCTTCAAAGGGGTTGTTAGGGTCAGTGTCTAAAAGTTATTTTGATTGTATTTCATGTCAACTTGGAAAACAGCCGGCTTTGCCTTTTAATAATAGTGAGTCTCATGCTACTGCTTCATTTGATTTAATTCATTCTGATGTTTGGGGACCTTCTCCTGTTGCTAGTATGAGTGGTTCACGCTATTTTGTAATTTTTGTTGATGATTTCTCTCGTTATACTTGAGTATTTTTAATGAAATCTTGTTCTAAATTATTGGATATTTATCGTACTTTTGCCAAAATGATTGAAACCTAATTTTCAAAACCCATCAAAGCTTTTCGTTCTGATAATGCTTTAGAATATACTCAACATGCTTTTAAAGACATCCTAAAAAATTATGGTACTGTTCTTCACTTGTCATGTCCCGGCACTTTACAACAAAATGGTCGAGCTGAACGTAAACTTAGGCACATTTTAGACACTGTTCTAGCCCTCCTCATTTCCACATCTGTTCCTACCCCATTTTGGGGTGAAGCCACTCTAACAGCTATCTACACGATCAATAGGCTGCCTACCCCTATCCTTGATAATTGCACTCCTGACGAGCGGTTGTTTGGCTATGTTCCCTCATGCTACCATCTCCGTGTGTTTGGTTCTGCTTGTTTTGTTTTACTCCAACCTCATGAGTGCACCAAACTTGAGCCTTGTTCTCGAATGTGTTGCTTTCTTGGATACGAAATTGAACAAAAAGGCTATCGGTGTTATGATCTTGTGTCTCGTCGTCTTTGCATCTCCCGTCATGTAGTTTTCTGGGAGTATAGACTATTTCATGAAATTGGAAAATTCAGCATGCCATCTTTTCCTCCTTTTACCACACTTATGGAGCCTCCTATTTCTCATACTCACACTAGTGATGTCTTGCCCGAGTCTCCCTCACCTCACACTAGTAATGTCTTGCCCGAGTCTCCCTCACCTAATACTCTCGATTCCACTCCACCTGATACTCTCGACGTCGCTTCGCCTGAGCCCCCAGGGTCTGTTACATATGAGGATCATGTTCACATTTCCTCTCCAGACCTTCGCCGATCCACCAGAGTAAGATCTCTTCCATCCCATCTCCAGAATTTTCATTGCTTTCATGCTTTAGCTACTTTACATGAGCCCCACTCCTATCATGAGGCTTCCACTAACCCTTTTTGGCAGACTGCGATGAAAGAGGAACTTGATGCCTTACACAAGAATAATACATGGGATTTGGTTGACTTGCCTTCTGGAAAGTCTGTGGTTGGTAGTAAATGGGTTTACAAAATTAAGACTTGTTCAGATGGTACTGTTGACAGGTACAAGGCTCGACTTGTTGCCAGGGGTTTTACTCAGGACTATGGTGTGGACTATAAGGAGACCTTTGCTCCAGTTGCTTGTCTATCTTCTATGCGTGCTTTACTGGCTGTTGCAGCCTCTCACCATTGGTCACTTTTTCAAATGGATGTTAAAAATGCCTTCCTTAATGGTGATCTTAATGAAGAAGTCTATATGCAACCACCTCCTGGACTATCTAATCCAACAAACAAGGTATGTCGTCTTCGTCGAGCTCTATATGGACTTAAGCAGGCTCTTCGAGCATGGTTTGCTAAGTTTAGCAACACTTTGTCTAGCCTTGGATATTCCATCAGCTCCTATGATTTAGCCTTGTTTGTTCGCCGCACAGACCGGGGCATCATACTTCTTCTGTTACATGTTGATGGCACGATTATCACCGGGGATGATCCCATTGGTATTCAGGAACTTAAACAGTTTCTCAATCAACATTTTGAGATGAAAGATCTTGGTCCTCTAAGCTATTTTCTTGGTCTTGAGATTTCATCTTCTTCTTATGGTTATTATTTGACACAAGCCAAATATATCTCTGATATACTTTCTTGGGCAAATCTCACAGACAGTAAGGTTGTTGACACACCAACTGAGATTAGTGCTCGTCTTACACCCCATGATGGCGAACTTCTTCGTGATTTTACTTTATATCGACATTTGGTTGGCAGTCTTGTCTACCTTACTGTTACTCGACCTGATATCTCGTATGCTGTCCATCAGGTGAGTCAGTTTATGGCTGCTCCTCGCTCTACTCATTTTGCTGCTGTTCTTCTCATCCTTCGTTACCTAAAGGGGACATTGTTTCATAGGCTTTTTTTCTCATCTCAGTCTCCTTTTCAGTTGTGTGTTTATACCGATGCAGATTGGGCAGGTGATCCTACAGATCGTCGTTCTACCACCGGTTATTGTCTCTTACTTGGCACCTCTCTTATCTCTTAGCGTAGTAAGAAACAAACTATTGTTGCTCGATCTAGTGCAGAGGCAGAATATCGTGCTTTAGCTGACACTACCTCTGAGCTTCTTTGGTTATGATGGTTGTTACAAGATATGGGTGTATCACTTTCTGCTGCCACTCCTGTATACTGTGACAATAGAAGTGCTATTCAGATTGCTCATAATGATGTGTTTCATGAACAGACCAAACATATTGAGATTGATTGTCATTTTGTCCGTCATCATCTCCCTTAAGGCTCCCTACAGCTTCATTCTGTCACATCCAAGGATCAAGTCGCAGACATCTTTACCAAGTCACATTCTCCAGGGCGTTTTCGTGATCTTGTTTTCAAACTCAAGTTGGTTTCTCATATTCCACCTTGACTTTGAGGGGGGCTGTTAGATTATGTATAGCATAGTTATTGCTTAGTTAGTTTAATCCCACATTGGTTGTGTATATCTTTGGCTCTCTTATTGGCTCCTATAAATAGGATAGCTCACTTGTAAGTAAATCATACCATTCAATACAATTCTCTTCTTTGTATTGTCTCACTTCCTCTCTTAAACCTTTAACAGTCTAAATTTGATGTAGATCATTGGATTGGGGACAGTAGTGATGAAGCCGGTAAAGGTATCTGCCTGATAAGTATCGGAGAAAAACTTTGCTCACATTTCCTATGACTTTTTCTTTTCTGGTGCTTAATAGTTGGTGTTTGATTGCTGCTCTTATGGCCCCAAGAACTTGTCTCTTAATAATTTAAGTGCCAACGTGCCATGATTGTGGCATCAAGGATTTGATGTAAACGTAATATAATACTTAAAGACTCAAAATTATTGCGAAGTTTGCTATCTTGGAACTTTTACGAGGTTCTGGAATTGGCAAACATTTTGGTGCCTGTATAATCCCCATCACTTAGTAATTCATTTGCGAAGGTCAAAAGAACGTCTTTTTGTGCAGATTAGTTTGTGGAGCTCATGACCCTTGGTTGATATTCGTCTGGGTTTTCCTTTCCTTTACTCTTACTTCTTCTCAAATAAAACAAAACCTTATTTCTCATTATACTCCATGCTTGATGTTAAGATGATGTCTAGTTATCCTACTGAATCTTTACAGGCATATAGCAGGGAGACCGGATATTTTTACACCTACTATGTACTCAGGACCCTCACTGGCTTGGTTTGTGAAGGCAGCGTTAGCAGCCTGTCTCATGCTTATGTGGTAACCTCAAATCACACCTAGTTACTCAATAATATAATTTAATCTGAACCCGCAGTATTGTTAGAGCTCAAATATAATGTTAAGCCCATTTTTTATCAGCTTAAACTTTTTGGATTATTCGTTACTCAATGTCAATGGTATCCAGACTTGGATATCCTATGACTGAGATTATTGGTTTCTCCATCAATTTGATTTTGGCAACAACAGATCATACTAAATATGATGATCAGACAATGTAACAAAAGTGACTTGGACAAAAGAAGAGATAGGTTAATTTTATTTTTTTATTTTTTTTGTGATCAACAGTTCATACTGTTATGACTCCCAAACACTTATTACAGCTTTCAACTCTGGGTGATTAAGTTGTGATCCTCCCTTCTTTACAGGCAGACAATCTGCATGCGGAATTCTATCTGGTGTATTCTCAGCCTCCTTTCTCTCTGGAACCTTAGCAGCTCGAATTTCCTCTCCACTGCCTCTACATTTCAGGTTTTTCCGCAACCTTTTCTAGTATTGCTCCTTATTATACTTCTAAATTTGGACTATACGAACTAATTGTGATTTTGTTAATCTTTTTCAGGTTGCAGGAGTTGCATCATTCCTTGGAGCAGTGTACATGAGAGTTTTCCTTAAGGAAAGTGTACGTGATAGTGATGGTATGACACTTCCAAAGGTCATCCAAAATGAAGATGATCACTCACAAAGGACGATACCGATATTTAAGAATATTTTATGTTTGGGGATATTATTTACTTGCTAAAAATCAGGTAAGATTTCGAGATTATATGGTTATCTTGTGATTTTTTGCTCATTGAGTTTGTGAGATAATCTATGACAAATGCAAGTAAAGTGGTCTTTTGTTTGGTGGTAACCTCTTTTAAATTTGATCTAATTTCTAGATGAGAAAATTAAAATATAGTTTGACCTATTTTATGGGCTAAATGCCAATATAGATTCACTACAACAATGGCAAATCTGATCTGATTAATTATTTATGTTAAAGGAGTAGATGCAATTCCTGAAATCAATCTTCATTATCTGTATGTATTCTTGTAGTTAATATGGTTTGAGATAGCCACCCTTCGGTCCCTTTCTAAGGCCCTGTGTAATGCAGCACATTATTTTTACAAGCAGCGGTTGTGGCATTCTTCTTCAGTCTTCAAGATGGTGGGATGCAAGTTTCATTACCGGTATGTCTCCCTTATTACTTTTCAAAGTATAAATTCTCCATCAATTAGACTCATGCCCTTAGAGTTCTGTTCACCCGGTTTATCAAATATGCATGATTTGGAAACGACTCACAACCCAAGTGCAGTGGGGAAGATCTTGATTCCTGGTGTATATGTAAAGACCTATGACCTTAAAGTAAATTCAGCTAGCACTTTTGGGGTATAGGCTCACCCCACAAATTCCTCAAAAAATCGAAGTACTTAGATTGTATATAATGTTAAAGAGAAACAGGGAGTAAAGGATGAAATAAAGAAGACAGTGAATACTACCAAAAGAACAAAGAAGACTTCACCTACCTTATGAACCCCATATATAGATCCATGGATCTTGTGCAATAAGTAACTACTAAGCACAGATGTATGACAGACCCTAAAAAGGACAGCTATAACATACTAGAAACTCATGCTTTATGTTGATGCCAAAAAATGAGTGTTGCTGAGCTGGATGGATGTTCTGTAGAAGTACCTGCACAGAGAAAGGGAGATTTGCTATTGGGGTCGACGGAGGGGATGCCTCCGAGGATGCTCCGATGCTTAAGTTAGCAAAAGTTTAAGATTGTAAGTGTTTGAAACTGAGAAGCTCTCTCCCTTTTGGACCGCTTACCAAATCCTTTTATAGAGTTCCGGAGGCGGTGATGGGTCGGGGCAGCTGTAACAGGATACCCCAACTGGGTAGGGTAATGATGCCTATGAGGCCCAGCTAGGAAGCTGAGAACCGTTCAGTAGGGCTTTTGCCTTGTTGGCTTATTCCAGAGCCGTCTATGCGTAAGACGGTGTTTAGTTCTGACGCTCCAACTTGGTTGGTAATGATGATTCGAAAGGCGGTGGTGACGTGGAGGCCCAGCTGGAGCCAAGATATTCCTGAGGGCGGTCATGACCTGGAGGCCCAGCTGGAGGCAATGATGCCCTGAAGGGCGGTCATGACCTGGAGATCCAATTGTCTGGGCCTGACCTGTCCGCGTGTCACTTTGAATTCAGGGCTCACGATAATCCACGTGTCTTCCTCCTACTGGAGTGACATATTTTGGTAGTATCAGAGGCCCCCCACTTCCTTAAGTGCAGCACTGTGGTTAAGGAAGTAGCATAACTGGGTTGGCGTTAGGCCCTGTGGAGACATGAAGTTGGGTCGAAGATGTGCTCTAAGGCAAAACAAAGTGAGCCGAGGACTTGTGGAACAGTCCATCTCCTCGGACCTTAAAGAGATTGGGCCGAGGCCCAGTGGAGCAATCCATCTCCTCGGCCAAGAATACCAGTGGTTCGAGGACTAGTGGAGCAATCCATCTCCTCGGGCCTTGAAGAGAGTGGACCGACGACCAGTGGAGCAATCCATCGCCTCGGACCGTGAAGAGAGTGGGCCGAGGACCAGTGGAGCCATCCATCTCCTCGGCCAAGAATGCCATGGGTCCGAGGACACGTGGAGCAATCCATCTCCTCGGACCTTGAAGAGAGTGGGCCGAGGACCAGTGGAGCAATCCATCTCCTCGGCCAAGAATACCAGGGGTCCGAGGACACGTGGAGCAATCCATCTCCTCGGACCTTGAAGAGAGAGGGCCGAGGACCAGTGGAGCAAGCCATCTCCTCGGCCAAGAATACCATGGGTCCGAGGACACGTGGAGCAATCCATCTCCTCGGACCGTGAAGAGAGTGGGCCGAGGACCAGTGGAGCAATCCATCTACTCGGCCAAGAATACCAGGGGTCCGAGGACACGTGGAGCAATCCATCTCCTCGGACCTTGAAGAGAGAGGGCCGAGGACCAGTGGAGCAATCCATCTCCTCGGCCAAGAATACCAGGGGTCCGAGGACACGTGGAGCAATCCATCTCCTCGGACCGTGAAGAGAGTGGGCCGAGGACCAGTGGAGCAATCCATCTCCTCGGCCAAGAATACCAGGGGTCCGAGGACACGTGGAGCAATTCATCTCCTCGGACCTTGAAGAGAGAGGGCCGAGGACCAGTGGAGCAATCCATCTCCTCGGCCAAGAATACCAGGGGTCCGAGGACACGTGGAGCAATCCATCTCCTCGGACCGTGAAGAGAGTGGGCCGAGGACCAGTGGAGCAAGCCATCTCCTCGGCCAAGAATACCAGGGGTCCGAGGACACGTGGAGCAATCCATCTCCTCGGACCGTGAAGAGAGTGGGCCGAGGACCAGTGGAGCAAGCCATCTCCTCGGCCAAGAATACCAGGGGTCCGAGGACACGTGGAGCAATCCATCTCCTCGGACCGTGAAGAGAGTGGGCCGAGGACCAGTGGAGCAATCCATCTCCTCGGCCAAGAATACCAGGGGTCCGAGGACACGTGGAGCAATCCATCTCCTCGGACCGTGAAGAGAGTGGGCCGAGGACCAGTGGAGCAATCCATCTCCTCGGCCAAGAATACCAGGGGTCCGAGGACACGTGGAGCAATCCATCTCCTCGGACCGTGAAGAGAGTGGGCCGAGGACCAGTGGAGCAAGCCATCTCCTCGGCCAAGAATACCAGGGGTCCGAGGACACGTGGAGCAATCCATCTCCTCGGACCGTGAAGAGAGTGGGCCGAGGACCAGTGGAGCAAGCCATCTCCTCGGCCAAGAATACCAGGGGTCCGAGGACACGTGGAGCAATCCATCTCCTCGGACCGTGAAGAGAGTGGGCCGAGGACCAGTGGAGCAAGCCATCTCCTCGGCCAAGAATACCAGGGGTCCGAGGACACGTGGAGCAATCCATCTCCTCGGACCGTGAAGAGAGTGGGCCGAGGACCAGTGGAGCAAGCCATCTCCTCGGCCAAGAATACCAGGGGTCCGAGGACACGTGGAGCAATCCATCTCCTCGGACCTTGAAGAGAGAGGGCCGAGGACCAGTTGAGCAATCCATCTCCTCGGCCAAGAATACCAGGGGTCCGAGGACACGTGGAGCAATCCATCTCCTCGGACCTTGAAGAGAGAGGGCCGAGGACCAGTGGAGCAATCCATCACCTCGGCCAAGAATACCAGGGGTCCGAGGACACGTGGAGCAATCCATCTCCTCGGACCGTGAAGAGAGTGGGCCGAGGACCAGTGGAGCAATCCATCTCCTCGGCCAAGAATACCAGGGGTCCGAGGACACATGGAGCAATCCATCTCCTCGGACCGTGAAGAGAGTGGGCCGAGGACCAGTGGAGCAATCCATCTCCTCGGCCAAGAATACCAGGGGTCCGAGGACACGTGGAGCAATCCATCTCCTCGGACCGTGAAGAGAGTGGGCCGAGGACCAGTGGAGCAAGCCATCTCCTCGGCCAAGAATACCAGGGGTCCGAGGACACGTGGAGCAATCCATCTCCTCGGACCGTGAAGAGAGTGGGCCGAGGACCAGTGGAGCAAGCCATCTCCTCGGCCAAGAATACCAGGGGTCCGAGGACACGTGGAGCAATCCATCTCCTCGGACCGTGAAGAGAGTGGGCCGAGGACCAGTGGAGCAAGCCATCTCCTCGGCCAAGAATACCAGGGGTCCGAGGACACGTGGAGCAATCCATCTCCTCGGACCGTGAAGAGAGTGGGCCGAGGACCAGTGGAGCCATCCATCTCCTCGGCCAAGAATACCATGGGTCCGAGGACACGTGGAGCTACGTGAAAGATTCTCGTGTCTAGGACGGCGGCGATAGAGCCACGTGGTCTCACCATATGGATGCCGCGTCATGTTACCCTTTTTAGGGAAAACGGTGGCCGCCTCGAGGGACGTAACGTCTCCTGGGAAAGAGTGTGGGTCGTTTGGGAGGTCTAAATTGTCCCCTAGATTCCTGCGACCGCATTAAATGCTCCTCGTTGGCCGTGATACTTCTGCTATATAAGGGGCTTTGGTTTCTTCTTCTTCCACACACCTGCCATAATTTCCTTCTGTTTTCAGAGAGTTGCTTTCCTGAGAGCCTTCGGCCTCGCCCAAAGAAGCTTTGGAGTCCTCGTCCTCGTCCACTCAGTGAGAAGGTTGGTGTGATCGTTGCAATCGCGAGACCTTGGGAGGAAAGCTCTAGGAGAAATTCAAGTCCGAATCCTTCGGACGTTGGTGAGTTCGTGTTCTTTTTTATTTTCATACCATGTCTTCTTCGTTTGATACATACCGCGATAGGCCTAGTAGTAGTAATGGTAGGAGTAGTGTAGATGGTACGAGTGGTAGTAGCTCCGAGGGCGCAGAGGCGTCCTCGTCTTCTTCTGGGGGGGATGCCCTCAGATTGGGTACGCCAAGGGCAGGCCTCATGGCACTAGTGCCCTATATTCCTTCGGGGGTTGGGAGAGAATATCAGGAAAAGTCCTCGTCTAGTGAGGAAACTCGTAGAGCTGTGACCGATATTAGGGAGACCTCGGCTGGAGAGGAGAGGGAGGAATGGTACTATTCAGCCAACGACATTCCTAGCCAACTGAGGGAGGAAGATTTGGAGGTAATTAGGAAGACCTACCGTATTCCGGGCGAGTACGTTCTTCGGCCGGCCAGGGTGGGGGAGAGGGCCTGTGATGTCCTCCCTGACCGAGCTCCGTTCGAGCTCTGCGTGTATGAACATCACATGCAGGCCGGGCTTCGGTTTCCCCTCCACCCCTACTTCTGTGCAATTTTAAAATATTTTGATATAGCGCTGTGTCAGTTGGTACCAAACTCGGTACGACTGATCATGGCCTTTATCTGTGTTTGCTTAGAAGTGGGCCGTCCAATGACGATGGACATTTTTAAGGCCCACTTCTTGATCAGCCGGCATGGCCAGACAGGGTGGGTGGTCTTCAGTACTCGGCCGAAGAGGAGGTTGCTGAAGAAGACCCCTTCATCTATCAAGAGGTGGAAGAAGAATTTCTTTTTCATCCGATCTGTCGAGGACTTCGGCTTGCCTCGTGCGTGGAGTATGGACCGCACCGGGAAGTGCAAAAAGGTGGGCCTTCTTCCGTACGAGCAAGAGACAGTGAATGCCATGCTGGCCTCGCCTTTGGACGTTGGGGTCCTATATGACAATGAAGAACTGGCCCGGCGAGGTCTTTGTTCTTCGTGCCCCGAGCCTTCGCTAGAGAGCGGTAAAGGCTTTAGTTTACCTTCTTTTTATTCTCATTTTGCATTGTTATCTTGCAATTTATACTTAACGCCATTTCCTTCATTTGTTTGTTTGTGTGCTCTGCTCAGAAATGGAAGCGGCTGCCCGTGCTCGTGAGCATGCCAAGAAATTGACGATGGAGCAGAGAAGATCGGCTCGGTCTGAGAAGCAATCGGCTTCGACTTCGCGGCCGAAGAAGAGGCCACGAGCCCCATCTCCGGCTCCGATTGACTTAGGGACTCCTCCGAGGCCACCGACCCAGTCAGAGACAGCTCCAGCAAGCAGTGCCCCGGCTCCGATCCCAGCGACTGCAGGGACTCCCATTCTCTCGGGCCCTAGCCAAGGGGTGGCTTCGGAAGCCTCGATCTTTATGCCCAATTGGGCCATCCGGACAGACGACTCCGTCTTCGCACATCCTCGGGTGGCGAGAGAACATTTGTTTAAGGGAACTCCCCCTCGTGATATCGCTGAGTTGGGTCGAAAGACCACGGAGTCTCTATGTGCGGCGACTGAGGCTCTTGCTTCCCAGGTTAGATTTCGCTTTCGCTTTACTTTACGTTGTTTTCATCGCCTTTTGTTTCATACTTGGCTTCTGGTATCAGATGGGTGTTCTGGTGGGCGCGGCTACTCGTCGGTGCATGGAGACAGCGGAGCTCCTTGGGCGAACCCAACGCCAGCTGGAGGAGAGGAACGAGGCTGTTTGCCGGCTGCAGGTTTCTCTAGAATCTGCTGTCCGGGCCAAAGCCGAGGCTGAAGCCACTGCTCGGGCAGCCGTCGAGGGGGTCGAGGCTCGCCTTGGAGCCGCAGCGGAGGAGGCCGAGGCTCGTCTTCGAGCCGTTACAGAGGAGGCTGAGGTCCGTACTAGGGTTACAGTGGAGGAGGCCTTGGCATCCTTCCAAAACTCGGAGGCCTATCGCCTAGCCGTGGTGTCTAAGGGTGGCCAGCAGTACCTTACGGGGTTCATGGAGGCCAAGGAGAAGGCCGAGTCCATGTATCCAGAGCTGGATTTCTCCGCGTTGGACCTGCTTGGGCCGGAGGATGAGGAGCTGCCGGCTTCGGATGACGAGGCTGCTGACGGACAGGATCGTGACGGGCGCTCGGGCACGGGATCTCCTGCCATTAGAGATCAGTAGGGTTTAGGTTGAGGGCGATCCATTGTAGCCCTTTTTTGTTGTTTTGACCCGGTCTGTGCCTTAGGGTTGTATTTTGAGGCCGCTAGCGCCCTACTTAATTTTGTTTCGTATTGGACGAAATGATGTAAGTAAAATCTTTTCATATATATAAAAACAAGAGTACTTACATATGTGTAACACTTATTTATTGATAAAAACGTCGAAGATGTGCCGCATTCCAAGTACGAGGAAGGGCTTTTCCGTTCAACTCTTCGAGTTCAAAAGAACCGGGGCGGCATACCTTTTTGATTCGATAAGGCCCTTCCCAATTAGGGACTAATTTGCCTGAGTCTCGGGGCCTAGATACTTCATTTTTTCGCAAGACGAGGTCGTGAAGACAGAAAGGTCTTGCTTTTACTCTTGAGTTGAAGTACCTGGTGGCTCGCTGCTGGTAAACGGCGAGTCGAATTTGGGCTTTGTCTCGGGCTTCGTCGAAAAGATCAGCGTTCGCGCGAAGGGCTTCCTCATTGCTTCGTTCTTCGAAATTCTGAACTCGTAAGGAAGGTATTCCTATTTCCAAGGGGATGACTGCCTCGGACCCATAAGTCATGAAGAAAGGGGTTTCCCCGGTAGGTGCTCGAGTCGTGGTTCGATATGCCCAAAGTATGTTGGGCAAATGGTCTGCCCACTGCTTCTCTGCTTGGTCTATTCGCCTTTTAATGCCTTGCAAGATCGTTCGGTTGGTAACTTCGGCTTGTCCATTTGCTTGCGGATATCCAACCGAAGAGAAACGATGGTCAATGTGTAATTCATCGCAAAATGCTTTGAACCGAACGCTGTCAAACTGTTTGCCGTTGTCTGTTACTAATACTTGTGGTACTCCAAACCGACACACGATTGATTTCCATACGAAAGCTCGGGCTTGGAAGTCCGTGATGCTGGACAAGGGTTCGGCTTCTACCCATTTTGTAAAATAATCTATGGCAACTATGAGGTATCTTCGCTGGCCGGTTGCTCCGGGAAAGGGCCTGAGAAGGTCCATTCCCCACATAGCGAAAGGAAGTGGACTGACTATTGGTGTCAAAAGGTTCGCTGGTTGTCGTGGCACAATGGCATACCGTTGACAGCTTTGGCATTTGGTTACCAACTCCATGGCTGCTTCCCTCATCTTCGGCCAATAGTATCCTTGACGGAGAATTTTGAATGCCAAGGCACGGCCTCCGAGGTGATTTCCACATATACCTTCGTGGACTTCTCGAAGGGCGTAGTTAGCTTCGGTCGGATCAAGACACTTTAAGAAGGGCATTGTCAACCCCCGCTTATACAGGTGATCATCCAGAATAGCGTAACGGGCGGCTCGAGACACAATCTTTCGGGCTTCGCCCTTATCATCGGGAAGAATACCGTCACGTAGATATTCCAGGATAGGACTCATCCATGTTCTCTCACCAACCACGGGTAAGACCATTATTTCGTCGATACTCGGCACGGCTAGGGTTTCGAGGTAAACTGCTCGCCTGGACTCAAGCTGGCGAGACGAAGCAAGTCGGGCCAATGAGTCGGCCTTTGCATTTTCTGCCCGGGGAATCTGGTTTAGAGAAAAGACTTCAAACTGCCCGGCTAATGCCTTTGCTGCTGCTAGGTAGCGAGCGATTTTTTCTCCTCGGGCCTCGAATTCGCCGTTCACCTGGTTCACCACCAGTTGGGAATCGCTATATACATGTAAGTTTTGTACAGATATTACCTTGGCCAATTTCATGCCGGCGAGTAGAGCCTCATACTCGGCTTCGTTGTTTGACGCTGGAAACTTAAATCTCAGGGCGTATTCAATGGAAAAGTTGTCAGGACCGCTTAGAATGAGCCCGGCTCCACTTCCAGAGTCAGTAGAGGACCCATCCACATGAAGAGTCCAATGCAGAAAGGAATTCGATTGACTAACATCCTGTGGAGAGTCTTCCTCCGGTAAAGTAGTTTCCATGACAAAATCAGCTAGGGCTTGTGCTTTGATAGCAGTCCGAGGCCGATAACGGATGTCGAACTCTCCCAGCTCTATCGACCATTTAACCATTCTACCAGAAACGTCTGGCTTGTGAAGTATTTGTCGAAGAGGCTGGTTGGTGAGGACAGTGATGGTATGGGCTTGAAAATAAGGTCGAAGCTTCCGGGCCGAAGTTAACAGAGCATACGCCATTTTTTCTGCCGGGGAATATCTTGTCTCAGCATCATGGAGTACTTTGCTGACATAATACACCGGCTTCTGCACGCCCTCTTCTTCTCGTATTAACACGGAGGCTACCACTTCGGGCCCAGTCGAAAGATACAAAAAAAGTTCTTCTCCGACCACTGGTTTGGTAAGCACGGGTGGTGTCCCCAAATATATTTTCAACGTCGTGAATGCTTCTTGGCAAGCTTCATTCCACACGAAGTTCTGCGTCCGACGAATGGCTTTAAAAAAGGGCAGGCACTTCTCTGCTGACTTTGACATAAACCGGCTGAGGGCCGCGATTTTTCCAGTAAGTCGCTGGACTTCTTTCACGGTCCGAGGCGGACTCATACGAAGAATGGCGTCAATCTTTTCTGGGTTGGCTTCGATGCCCCTATGGGTGACTAAGAAGCCGAGGAACTTCCCCCCAGTAACTCCAAAGGCACACTTTGTAGGATTCAATTTCATATGATAATGACGAAGGATAGTAAAAGCTTCTTGGAGATCAGCTTCGTGGGTTTTTGCCTCGACGCTTTTAACCAGCATGTCGTCCACATATACTTCCATATTACGACCAATCTGTTCTTTGAATATTTTGTTTACTAACCTCTGATAAGTGGCCCCGGCATTTTTCAAACCGAATGGCATGACCCTATAACAATAGAGGCCTTGTTCTGTGATAAATGCTGTCTTTTCTTGGTCGAGCGGGTGCATGAGGATTTGATTATACCCGGAGTAAGCATCCATGAATGTTATCAGCTCATGGCCGGATGTTGCGTCCACGAGTTGATCAATCCGAGGCAAAGGAAAACTGTCTTTTGGACAGGCTTTATTTAGATCAGAAAAGTCTATACAGATTCGCCATTTGCCATTGGCCTTTTTTACCATTACAACGTTAGATACCCAATCCGGATAGCTCACCTCTCGGATGAAGTCAGCCGAACGTAATTTCTCAACTTCTGTCCGAACGACTGCCTGTCGCTTGGAAGCAAACGACCTTTTCTTCTGAATAACCGGTTTGTGGGTCGGGTCGACACTTAGGCGATGTACAATGACGTCAGGGCTGATTCCTGGCATATCTGCAGCAGTCCAGGCGAATAGATCTTGGTTTGCCCGGAGAAGGGCTAATAAAGATTCTTGGGAAGAGCTGGACAGGTTGGAACCAATTTGCACAGTTTTGGTGCTATCTTCGCCAAGGGGGATTGTGAGTACATCTTCTCCGGGCCTACCTCGTAGGTTGCTTGCTTCATCCCTAAGGTCATCCAATTCGAGTGGTAGGGCTTCCGTCTTTTTACCTTTTATTGCACTGAGATAACAGGATCTGGCGGTTTGTTGATCTCCTTTGATCTCGCCTACTCCGTCTGTCGTGGGGAATTTGATTTTGAGATGATAGGTAGAGACAACAGCTCGGAGTTTATTCAGTGTGGGTCGTCCGAGTATCATATTGTAGGAAGAGGGTTGTCGGACGATTAACAAAGTGGATTGTACTGTTGTTGTTTGAGGTGCCGTTCCCGCAGTTACCGGGAGAGTTATGCTGCCTTCTGTAAAGACCGGTCCCCCTGAGAAGCCATAGAGTGGGGTGGAAACCAGCTCCAGATGTGCATCGCCTAACTGCATTTGGTGAAAGGCATCATAAAAGAGGATGTCGGCCGAGCTCCCGTTGTCGACTAGGACTCGTCTTATCTCATGGTTAGCCACAAGGAGTGAAATTACGACAGCATCGTCGTGTGGGATCTGCACTCCTTCCAAGTCTTCGTCCGAAAAAGAAATAATCTCTCCGGTCCTAGGTCTTTTCTGAGATCCAGCAACAGAGGCTATTGACCTAGCATAAGACCTACTGCGAGCACGGGATCCCCCTCCAGCAACGAGCCCTCCGTAAATGGTTTTGATAATCTTCGCCACGGGGACCTCCGTTTTTTTCTGGCTGGGCTCTCTATAACTTGGCCTCGGGCTCTTCTGGGCTGTCCTTGCAGGTCTGTTTCGTTCATAAGAACGTTCAGGGCCTCTTCGCGATCGTTCATCATATTTCTCTTGTCGTGGCCTGACATATTCTTTTAGATACCCTCGATTGATGAGGGCCTCGATCTGATTTTTTAAGGCCTTACATTCTTCCGTATCATGGCCGAAGTTTTTGTGAAACCTGCACCAAGTATTGCGATCCGGGTTGAGGTTTGGCGGCCTTGGAGGCCATTGCAAGAGGTCCCTATCATGAATCTGCATCAGAATGTTGGTTCTGGAGGCATTCAGTGGTGCATAGCCGTGGATTTGCCTCGGAGTTCTGGCTCTGGTTCCATAGGTTGCAAGAGTTCGGGACCTATCCTCGAAAGGCCTGAGGGTTCTGGGTTTCTCCTCGCGGAACGGCCGCTTAGAGGGTTCAAGGCTGGGACTAGTGGGGCCTTTCTTCCTCTTTTCCGTATCTCCTTCGCGTTCTCTTCGGAATGCTTGATCATCTTCTGCTAGCATGTATTTTTCGGCTCGGGCCAAGACCTCATTCATGTCCGTAGGCGGACGTCTGATGAGTTTTGAGCTGAAGAATCCGGATCTTAATCCATTTTTGAATGCCAGGAGCTGAACATTGGGATCAAGGTTTGGAATCTCCCAGGCTGCAGTGTTGAATCTGGAAATATAGGCGCGAAGCTTCTCTCCTTTCGACTGGACAATGTTAAACAGAGACTCCGAAGTTTTCTTGGGTCCTTTGCTGCTGATGAAATGTGAGGCGAAGGCATAACTTAGGTCTTTAAAGGTGCGAATACCCCCCGGTTTCAAACGGGAATACCACGTCCCAGCCGCTTTTTCTAGGGTTAATGGAAACGCTCTGCACATTATAGGGTCCGAATGTCTATGGAGGGTCATTGTGGTTCGGTAGTGCTGGAGGTGATCTAAGGGATCTGTGGATCCATCATAAAGTTTGATTTGTGGCATACGAAAATTTTGGGGGAGAGGGGCGTCAAGGACTTCTTTTATGAAAGGTGGGTCCTGTACGTCGAGATCATCGCTAATACTGTGGCCGCGTTCTTTAAACGCTTCATTGATGCGTCCCTCTATGTCCTCGATCCGTTTGCCAAACCCTTCGCTGTTATTGGGCACGGGACTCTCTCTGAACTTAGCTGGGGAAGGTGAGTGGGTCGCTGAGCAGACATCCGCTGGTGGGCGACGGTCAGTGGAAACACCGTGACCTGGTTCCAGCGATGGGAGTGGCAGCGTCTGCTGAGGTCTCCTACGAACTTCGGCAGCCAGATCGGCCACCAGGTGTGCAAGCTCTGTGAATTGCGCCTGGAGCGTGCCTTCATTCGGGTGAACGCCGGGTTCGGCTGAAGAACTGTCTCCCGACTGTAGCGCGCGAGCGCCTAGATCTCTGGCGGGTGTTTTTGGAGGCATGCTAACAGATGAGTTCTTTTGACTTCTTCGCTGTTACTGTCAGCGAGAGATGTGGATTCCCACGGACGGCGCCAATCTGTTGATGCCAAAAAATGAGTGTTGCTGAGCTGGATGGATGTTCTGTAGAAGTACCTGCACAGAGAAAGGGAGATTTGCTATTGGGGTCGACGGAGGGGATGCCTCCGAGGATGCTCCGATGCTTAAGTTAGCAAAAGTTTAAGATTGTAAGTGTTTGAAACTGAGAAGCTCTCTCCCTTTTGGACCGCTTACCAAATCCTTTTATAGAGTTCCGGAGGCGGTAATGGGTCGGGGCAGCTGTAACAGGATACCCCAACTGGGTAGGGTAATGATGCCTATGAGGCCCAGCTAGGAAGCTGAGAACCGTTCAGTAGGGCTTTTGCCTTGTTGGCTTATTCCAGAGCCGTCTATGCGTAAGACGGTGTTTAGTTCTGACGCTCCAACTTGGTTGGTAATGATGATTCGAAAGGCGGTGGTGACGTGGAGGCCCAGCTGGAGCCAAGATATTCCTGAGGGCGGTCATGACCTGGAGGCCCAGCTGGAGGCAATGATGCCCTGAAGGGCGGTCATGACCTGGAGATCCAATTGTCTGGGCCTGACCTGTCCGCGTGTCACTTTGAATTCAGGGCTCACGATAATCCACGTGTCTTCCTCCTACTGGAGTGACATATTTTGGTAGTATCACTTTATATGTTAAAATATTACTTCAAAACTTAATACTCAAGCACCTCACTTTTCTTGAGCAATACTTTATACTTTTGCAGTTGAACGTGTATCAAATTCTCTTATCATTAACTTTGAAATTTTTAACTACGCAGTACTTCTTAAAGGCCCATGTGTAAGTTATCTGAGTCTATCTTGCTAAATCTTTGTTCTGATGATTAAATCGCTATAGTTGACGAAGATTTTTAATTCATAATTAGGCTTTATATTAGGATTTTGACTCAAATCTTTAAGAAGTGCTTAGGTTTTGGAAAAAGTGGTAATCTATTTTATACTTTGCTTATTCTAGTAGGAGTAGTAATAGTTTTTTATTAGATATTGTTTGTTCTAGTAGAAGTATTAATAGTTTCTTACTTTCCCATATTGTTATTGTTCTTTTTGTAATAGTATTAGGAAAATATCATCTATATAAAATGGGACTTAATTAAAGAAGGCTTGAGACACATTCATAATTCCAATATACATTATAAATATATACCTGACGTAAAACGCTAGTGGAAGAAAAACTAGGAAGAAGAACTGTGCCTTCAACCTTTGATATAATAGTTCTTACGAAGAGAAAAGAAACCCTAATTTTTATTCAGAAAATAATAATCCCTAATATTACATGACCTCCTTATTTATAAGGTTAAAGTAAAAAGAAAAGGAAAATCGAAATTAGGCAAGTACAAAATAGGAAATTTCCCAAAAACTGAAAACTGCTAAATTGGAGACCTAAATGTCGTTTTTTTGGCTAAAATCTCGCCACGTTGATTAAAAAAAATCAGTTTTGCTCGGTGGCCCGTTTCCAATCAGACTAGGGTCTCCGGGGCCCGATCTGGCCCGGTACATAAAACGATGTAAACCATACCCTTAGATTTGGAGCGATCCAACCGTTTTAGGTAGTCTAGGGCTATCTGTTCTGCTTTGTCTACCTATTCTGCATCAATACCTTGTAAATTAGAGGGGTTTGCTACTAAAGTTAGCACGAGAGCTTTTGGTGTATTAAGATTTTGGGTTGTAAAGTACAAAGAGCACTTACAACTAGAGCTAGGTTGATAACTTTGGTTGTATTGTGGCTTTTGAGTTGTAAGGTAGTGAGAGTTTAATAACTCTGCGCTTCCTAAAGTTATAATTGAAAATTAATAAGCTGGTGGGGTTTTTTGTTGGACGTAGGCAAAGATGTTGTTAAACTACATTAAATTGTTATGTTCTTAATCTTTGTTTGTTTTGTCTATCTAACTGTGTGGTTGTGTTTTTTACCTAAAATTTGAATAGATAAATTTTAGAGATAAAATTCTAACATTTCAAGTTGCATCTAATAAGTAAGTAGGCTTCAGTAATATTTTGCAACCTTCCATTACTTTATGTTGCTTCAAAACATGTTTCCATCTATTTTATTTTGCTTTAACTGTTAAATAAATAAAAAAGTCAAAAAGCTAGTACCATATCGTTCATTATATATTCCTTCTTTTTCATGAATCAGAAGTTCTTCTTTTTTCTTTTCCCCCTATTTTCACTTTGTTCGATTAAAATCCGTTTTCGGGGATGACTCTGAACGATTCTAGACCTGTCAATCACACGAATTATAAACAAAAAGAAAAGAAGATAAGATTTACCTAGGTTTACCCTAAATAGAGCTACATCGTGCCAGAAGTGTACAAATATCTCGTTACAATGTATGCTCAGTACATAAAGAGTATTTATAAGCAACTTAAGACGTTCTAATTAGGATTTCCGTTCTATTGCAAAACTACTGCTATTCATGGGCCCAAGCCCAAATCATCAAGCAAAAAACCAGGTTCCCTGGGAAGCGGGACCCGTGTTGGTCTAGGGTCTTATAAAGAGTATTTATAAGCAACTTAAGACGTCCTAATTAGGATTTCCGTTCTGTTGCAGAACTACTGCTATTCATGGGCCCAAGCCCAAATCATCAAGCAAAAAACCAGGTTCCTTGGGAAGCGGGACCCGTGTTGGTCTGGGGTCTTACAAATCTAGTCCCGTGAAGTATGTACCAACTCTAACAGGCTCAAGGGTGCATCTCGAGCATAGAATCTTTCACCAATGCCATTTCTACATTGATCTTTAGTCCTCTGACATGTAAGTGAAGTATTAGTAAGTCCTGTTTTGTTAAGCATATATAGATTAACCACTTCTCTCTCTTTTAATCCAACTTGGTTCCTCTTTGAAGAAGCACCATTTGATTTCTCTGGCTTCAGTCTTCTGTGCATAGCACTCACATCGGTATGACCTTGAACTAATACATTATTGTCACTTCATAATTTTTATGTTAGTAAAGATTGTGATAGGTTCTTGATATATAAGGAGCCTACCAATTCTTGAACCGGTAGAGAAAGAGAAAGAGTAGAGAGAAGACTTATACTGATTCGAGCTTAGTATGGCTCCCAAATATGCTCAATTATTCATTTAATATCTCTTGCATTCTACAAATTACCTATTTATAGCTTTGATCCTTAGTCTAACTGCCTTACAACAGAATTAACAAAATTATAAAGTAAAGAGAATTGTTAACTAACTATTAACTAACTCTCTAACCATCTCTTAGTATTACAATCAATGTAAAGCATAGTCATTCGGAAGAAGATCAAACAAAGGAGCTAAACATATGATATATAGAGGAGGAAGAACAAGAGACTGCCACCGTGGAGTTAAGTATTGAAGAAGAAGAAGAAAATGAGGCTGTAAATGAAGAGGAAAGCTTCAGAAGAAGGGGTGACAGAAAGATGACAGCACCTTACTGGCATAACACTAGTTATGAATCCAAGACTATTTGTAGTCTCTCTGTTAGAAATGGATCGTGACAGGATCGTAAATTGATCGAGTAATAATCACAAAACAATAAAGTAAGATAAATATGGAGACAACAAATTTACGTGGTTCGGCTTAAAGCCTACGTCCACTGGCAGAGGCCAACAGGCAAATTTCACTATAGTGAGAAAATATACAAAGAGTGTTTACAAAATTGGCTTTAGCCAATACACACAATCTCACAAATTTCTCTCTTAACTTCTCTTTCACTTGATGATTCTTGATATTACTTGATGATGGAATACTTCAAATTGAAATGCCTTTTATAGGCTCACAAAAGTTCCAAAGGACAAACAACAATGAATTCTCATCATTTTGTTACTCATCATTTTGTTCTCCAATTATACCAAAGTGAACTTTGTCTTCCACTTTGTTTTCCACCATGGCCTAAAGTAGAAGATGCTTTTGACCCACAAACAAAAGCCACAAATTATGCAAGAAGTGGACTCAACTTTAGACAATTTTTGGTCCACCACTAATTCAAGGCATAATTATTCAACAAATCTCCACCTTGACTTGAATTTGACAATAGTGAAAATAAAAGCTTCAACCTCTGCCAAACAATCCCGAAGGGTCTAATGCAAATGCTGTGCAACACCAACCAAGTCCATAAAGTGTGTGAACTTGGTAATAGGAAGAGATTTTGTCAGCATATCAGCTAGATTATTCAGAGTGCCAATCTTTCTTATAATAACATCACCTTGAGCCACAATATCCCGAATAAAGTGATATTTCACATCAATGTGTTTAGTTCTCTCATGATGCATCTGATCCTTCGTCAAATGTATAGCACTCTGACTGTCACAATAAACTACAGTTTTATTTGTTTCCAAACTGAGTTCATTAAGTATACCTCTTAACCAAATGGCTTCTTTGGTAGCTTCTGTAACAGCCATAAATTCTGCCTCTGTAGTAGACAATGCAACTGTCGGCTGCAAGGTAGCTTTCCAACTGACAGCACAAGTCCCAATAGTAAATACATAACCTGTAATTGATCTTCTCCTGTCCAAATCACCTGCAAAATCTGAATCCACATATCCAGCTAGATTGTCAGAAGTTTTACCGAATTCCAAACAAGCAGTAGAAGTACTCTTCAAATATCTCAAAATCCACTTGACAGCTTGCCAATGAGTTTTGCCTAGACAGGACAAATATCTGCTAACTACACTGACAGCATGTGAGATATCTAGTCGAGTGCAAACCATTGCATACATAATACTTCCCACTGCACTAGAATAAGGAACTCTAGACATATACATTATCTCTTCTTCTGACTGTGGTGACATGGATGCTGATAATCTAAAGTGAGAAGCTAAATGAGTACTCACAGGTTTAGCATCATGCATACCAAAACGTTTCAGGACTTTCTCAATATATTTCTGTTGTGACAGAAATAATCTACCTGCACCTCTGTCTCTGTTGATCTCCATTCCCAAAATTTTCTTTGCTGAGATTTCAATCTATTAATTTCATATATGTTCTTTGCTGCAATCAACATGTCATCAACATATAGCAACAAATATATGAAAGTACCATCATCAAGTCTTTGATAGTAGACACAACTATCATACTTGCATCTAGAAAATCCAATACTCAGCATAAAAGAGTCATACCTTCGATGCCACAGGCGTGGAGACTGCTTGAGTCCATATAAGGATTTCTTTAGAAGACAAACATGATCTTCCTTGCCTTCAACTTCAAAACCTTCTGGTTGCTGTATATAGATTTGTTCATCAAGATCACCATGAAGAAAGGCTGTTTTCACATCAAGTTGCTCCAACTCCAAATTATGCATTGCAACTAGAGCAAGTAAGACACGAATAGAAGTATGTCTAACAACTGGAGAGAAAACATCATTAAAATCAACTCCCTCCACCTGGCTGTAGCCTTTCGCTACTAATCGTGCCTTATACTTGGTGTCTTCAACACCAGTGACTTCTTCCTTCTTCTTAAATATCCATTTACACCCGATAATTTTCTTACCATTAGGTGGTTCGACCAATTTCCAGGTGTCATTTTTCTTTAGAGATTTCATCTCTTCATGCATCGCAACGAGCCATTTGTCTGAATCAGATGAACTGATGGCCTCAGAGTATGAGGTTGGATCAGCGACATCAATGGTTTCTGCAACATTTAATGCATAAGCCAACATATCTTCAAAACCATACCGTTGTGGTGGTTTTATCTGTCTTATTTGTCTTCCACCAGCTAGAGTGTGATGCTCAGCTTCATGATGTGTCTCTCCACCTGGAGACGAACTTCCTGGCTGACTAGGATTAGGATTTGCAGATGACGAGGTATCAACCTCAAGCTCCACCTTCTCTTGTGCATTCTTCTTTCTTGTATCACACTGAACAGGCAATTCTTTTCTAGGGTGAAGCATAGCAGATTCATCAAAAGTAACATCTCTACTAATCATAAACTTATGAGTATCATGAAACCATAAGCGAAAACCCTTAACACCAGAAGCATAACCAAGAAAAATATATTTCTTCGCCCTAGGCTCCAATTTTCCTTCATTCACATGAGCATATGCAGGGCAACCAAATATTCTTAAGTTAGAGTAATCAGGAAGGCTACCTGACCATACCTCTTCAGGTGTCTTAAGTTCAAGTGATCTGTGAGGAGAGCGGTTCACCAAATGACATGCCAAATTGATTGCTTCTGCCCAAAATTCCTTGCCAAGACCTGCGTTAGAAAGCATACATCGAGCTCTTTCTAACAGTGTTCGATTCATCCTCTCTGCGACACCATTCTGCTGTGGCGTCTTTCTCACCGTCCGATGTCTGACAATGCCTTCATCTTTGCAGAATTGATTAAACTCTGAATCACAAAACTCAAGACCATTATCTGTTCTGAGTCTCTTGAGTAGCTTCCCGGTTTGCTTCTCCAATAAGGTCTTCCATTGCTTGAAAATGCCAAATACCTCATTCTTGTGCCTGAGAAAATAGACCCAAGTCTTTCTAGAAAAACCATCAATAATTGTTAGCAAGTATCTGGCTCCTCCTTTGGAAATTTCACTAGAAGGCCCCCATAGATCAGAATGAATGTAGTCAAGAGTACCTTTGGTTCTGTGAATTACAGTGTTGAAGCTGACTCTTTTCTGCTTTCCAAAGACACAATGCTCACAAAAATCCAGCTTCCCAATCTTTCTTTCAGGCAGAAGACCTCTTTTACTAAGTACAGCTAATCCCTGCTCACTCATATGCCCTAGGCGCATATGCCACAACTTGTTAGAGTCTGAATCTGACATGGATGAGAAAACTGCTGCAGAGCCTGTAACTGTTTTACCCAATAAGGTGTATAGACTACCAGACTTCTTTCCTTTCATGCGAATAAGAGCACCACGGGAAATTTTTATGTTCCCAGACTCAATCATAGTTTTGCAACCATTGGCATCCAGAATGCCCAAAGAAATAAGATTTTTCTTCAAATCAGGTACATGTCTGACATCAGTCAATGTCCTGACAACTCCATCATGCATCTTGATTTTTACTGTGCCTACACCAACAGTTTTGCAAGTGGCATTATTGCCCATTAGCACAACTCCACCTTCAACAGAATCATATGTAGAGAACCAATCTCTGTTGGGGCATATATGATAAGAACATCCAGAATCAAGAATCCACTCGTCATTGGATCTGGACTTGTTGGTTGCAAATAGAACATCATCACCTTTTTCTTCTGCTACATCAGTATCAGCTGTTTCTTCCTTCTGCTTGCCCTTGTCATTTTGCCATTCATTCTTCTTTTTGTTCTGCAGCTTGTAGCATTCCGCTACGATGTGTCCCTTCTTCTTGCAATAATTGCAAGTCAAATTTTTGTGCTTTCCTCTTGACTTTGATCTTCTTCTATTCTTGCCACCATCAAAGCCTCTGTCATTGGATCTGCCTCTTGCAACAAGACTAGAGCCCTGATCATCAGACTTACTAGACAAAAGTTCATTATCTAATTTCTCCTTACTCATAAGGGAAGATGTTACATCATCAAAATTTAATTCTTCCCTACCATAAATTATAGTGTCTCTAAAATTTTTATATGAGAGTGGTAATGAACATAATAATAAGAGAGCTTGATCTTCAGACCCAATAATAACTTCAAGATTTTTCAAATCATTAATAATTGAGATAAACTCACTGATATGGGACTTGAGAGAGGAACCTTCCGTCATGTGGAGACCATAAAGGCGTTGCTTCAAAACCAGCCTTATGGGCCAAGCACTATAATTTATGGTAGGGAAGAATTAAATTTTGATGATGTAATATCTTCCCTTATGAGTAAGGAGAAATTAGATAATGAGAGTGGTAATGAACATAATAATAAGAGAGCTTGATCTTCAGATCCAATAATAACTTCAAGATTTTTCAAATCATTAATAATTGAGATAAACTCACTGATATGGGACTTGAGAGAGGAACCTTCCGTCATGTGGAGACCATAAAGGCGTTGCTTCAAAACCAACCTGTTGGCCAAGGATTTAGTCAAGTACAACTCTTCTAGCTTGGTCCATAAGGCTGGTTTTGAAGCAACGCCTTTATGGTCTCCACATGACGGAAGGTTCCTCTCTCAAGTCCCATATCAGTGAGTTTATCTCAATTATTAATGATTTGAAAAATCTTGAAGTTATTATTGGGTCTGAAGATCAAGCTCTGATACCAGTTTGTTAGAAATGGATCGTGACAGGATCGTAAATTGATCGAGTAATAATCACAAAACAATAAAGTAAGATAAATATGGAGACAACAAATTTACGTGGTTCGGCTTAAAGCCTACGTCCACGGGCAGAGGCCAACAGACAAATTTCACTATAGTGAGAAAATATACAAAGAGTGTTTACAAAATTGGCTTTAGCCAATACACACAATCTCATAAATTTCTCTCTTAACTTCTCTTTCACTTGATGATTCTTGATATTACTTGATGATGGAATGCTTCAAATTGGAATGCCTTTTATAGGCTCACAAAAGTTCCAAAGGACAAACAACAATGAATGCTCATCATTTTGTTCTCCAATTATACCAAAGTGAACTTTGTCTTCCACCATGGCCTAAAGTAGAAGATGCTTTTGACCCACAAACAAAAGCCACAAATTATGCAAGAAGTGGACTCAACTTTAGACAATTTTTGGTCCACCACTAATTCAAGGCATAATTATTCAACACTCTCCTCTGTATCATTCCTTACTCCTTCAAAACCAACCATGTCCTTAAGGTTGAGACTAGGGTATAATGTTGAAGATTTTTAAGGGATTCCCATTAAGCATCTTCTGGTAGTGATCCTTGCCAGTAGAGTAACACTTGAGGGATTACTTGACATTGCTGCCAAATTTGTCTTTGACTGACTATGGCCATAGGAGTGACAATAGGTTTATTTTTGTAACTCATATGTGGTAAAGACAATCCAAAAGTTGGATCTGTACCCTTGAATGGTTTCAGCAGAGAGACATGAAAAACAAGATGAATCTTATTGTAATCTAGAAGGTTGAACTTGTATGCCACTGATCCCACTCTTTTTGTGATTTGGGATGGCCCATAAAACCTCTTATTTAGCTTGTAGTAAGATCTTCTAGCTAAAGAGCATAGTTTATAGGGCTTAACCTTGACAAATACCCAATCTCTAACATTGTATTCCATGTCATGTTTATATTTATCAACAGTGGACATCATTTTACGTTGTGTTCTGGATAGGTTGTACTTGAGCTGCTTCAGTAGTTCAGTTCTCTATCTGTTAATTTTTGGTCAATAGCTTCCAACTTGGAGGATCCTGTGATATAAGCAGGTATAACCGGAGGAGTTACCTCATAAAGGGCTTGAAATGGTGTCAAACCAATGACAGAATGAAAGGATGTATTATACCAAAACTCTGCCGGTTGAAGGAATTCATACCACTGACTAAGTTGTTCATGAACAAAACATCTCAAGTATTGTTTAAGACACCTGTCGAGCATCATCAGTTTGAGGATGGTATGTTGTACTCATTTTAAAAGTAGTATCACTCAATTTAAACAGTGTTTTCTATAATAAACTGATAAATTTTTGTTTCTATAAGAGATTATTTAGAAAAACTATGTGACTTGACCACCGACAAATAATTTTGCCATCTTAACAACAGTAAATATTGATGTCAATACTCCAAAATGAGCATATTTAGTTTGTCCCTACAACCGAGTACACTGGCAAAAAACCGGACTAGTGGAGCAATAAAACATAGCAGAGATACAAAAAAAGTGATGGTAGATCATGGCAATGTGATGGTAGGTGGCAGTGGAAGCTTATTCTTCACGTGCTCTAACACTCTTGGTCTTATCTAATTCTATGCACAGAAGAAAGGGAAACAAAGAAAAAGAAATTGAAAATGGAACCCATGGGCCTAATGATTGATAAGCAATGTTGTAGAAACTAAAAAGTACCCAGCATCTTTCAAATGTTGGGTTACCCAAATTTATTCTGTCGGGTTAGCTTTTGGTCCCGTTGAAGAAAAAGAATCGGCTAAATTTTTAAGCTTTTAAGTTCATTCATGATATTTTATTTTTTTTCAATGTATTCCCTAATGTTACAAAATTTATCAAGTACATATGTTCTCACTAAAAAGTAACAAAATGCTCACTTGGCCAATTTTTTTTCCACTTGGCCTATTATTTGAGGACAAGTGGCATAATTAAAAATTATAAAAAAAGAATTGGTAAATCATCAAAACAAACATTTTTTAATGGAAAAAAATTCTATGTAGTTCTAGGGATTACACGCTCCCAAAGAGGTGCAACCCTAAGGTTTGTGAAATCCAATCTCAAATATGAGGCTCAAGATATCGAAAACCCCTTATGGGCCACAACTAAGGGGGTGTGGAGTTTCTTCCACACACAGTCAAGCCAATTAATTTTTTTTTGTAATTAATAAAAATATTTTCAATTTTTTATTAGAAAATTTTATAATACATAATATATTTTTTTATTTATATCATTTGATTATGTCATATGTCCTCAAATAAAAGGATACCGGATAAAAAATAACCATGTGAATATATTTGTCAGATTTAATGGATGTTCTTAAGTAAAAACTTAGTTGGATCAAGTCTTGCAAACGTCAAAGAAGACATTGAAAATAATCATTTAACTAAGAAGAATCGAACAAATCAAAGAAAAGGAAAAGAGAGTTGAGTTGAGGGGTTGGGCGTTTTGGTGTGGGGGGTGTCGTAATGGGAACATGGAAACACAACTACTAGAGTTATAGTCATACCAACTGAAATGGGTAAAGAGTCGTGTAAATTTAAGGACCACCAATTCAATTTGGTAAAATTCTATAGTCACTTTAGGAAATAATCTATTTCAACAAAATTGTGGTAATACAAAAAAAATCTTTATATGTATATATAAAAAAAAATATGGTCATTAATACATAAATAAAAGAAAAACATAAATCTTTATAAGTATATATAAATAAAAATATTGTGGTAATTAATACATAAATAAAAGAAAAACTTAATTCTTTATGTGTAAAACTTTGTTGGCCATAAGCATTGCTCTTGTCATGCTAACCAAATTTATATTTGCTTCAATTATGACCGTAAAGGACTTCAGTCTTAGAAGCTACGTATCTACAGCCCTCACTGCAAAAGCCAAAAAGTCCTTTACAAATTAACAGATATACCAAAAGTCTTTTCATTATTCTAACCATTACTTAATTTTATATATATATATATAGCTTATGAATCTAACGGATTTTCTATATTGGCAGAGAGAGAAAGAGAGATGGAGAAGAAGTTAACAAGTTTAAGCCATCTTTTTGTGACAGTCTTCCTGTCTGGGTTTGCCAGCTTCATGGTGATTCCAGCCATTACTGATGTCACCATGTTGGCAGTTTGTCCTGGTAAAGATGAATGCTCTCTTGCTATTTACCTCACTGGAATTCAACAAGCGGTATGTTAAGTAATTACTTTTTGTTTTTAGAGCTTGCTTTTTTCCTTTTGTTTAACATGTCTTTCTTATTCTCCAGTCCTTTTGTTTAAAAGCAACTCTTTCCATGAGCAAAAGAAAAAAGAAGAAAGTTCCTAAAACATGTTGTCTCTCTTCCTCTTGCAAATTAACATGCATGTCTACAAGCATGTGAGAATAGAATTTCTTTGGTTTTTTTAAAGAAAACTTTGTATTAGAAGGTATTTTTTTGGGAAAAAATTATGAGAAACTGAAGATTTTTTTACAATGGAGAACTTTCTACAACTTTATGTTTTTTTTTTTTTATTAATAAGATTTGCAGCACTAGTCCAACTCAAAAAGTAATAAGGTATTCATGCAATATTGTCTTAATCCTTTTTTTTTACTTTTCCTTTTAGCTTTCTTGTTATTAAAATAAATTTCTTTTCTATTTTTGCTTTTTAGGATTCTTTATTTTAGGAGTGGATTCCTGTTTGGTTTTTCCAAGTTACATGTAACTTATTCCTTTCAAGGTTACGGATATTCTCAACCTACACTTCCAACCTACCATATTGAATCTCCATGACCAACCAATCATCCAACCACTAGGATTATTCAAAGATTTTTTTTTTTGACGAATCTAAAATTTTTATTTTGCGGGACAAAGATAAATAAGTATTTAGTAATTTTTTTTGTCAGAAAAGAATTTTTCTAAAAGAAATCATATTTGATATTCGATATCTTTTTAATTTTCTGACATGTCTGCAATAGATAAGAAAACATAGTTAATTAAATTGATTTTTCTAAAGGAAATCTAAGATTGATTTTTCTCTTTTTTAGGAAAAAAATATATATATTTTCTCTATTTGGAACAAACATAGTTAATTAAATTCTAAATAATTTCCACTACATGTCTGCAATAAATAAGAAAACAAAATTGAATAGAAGTTGTTACCATCATTTTATTCGAATGATGAATCGATCCAAAAGAGTCAATAAAGTTGAATTAATGTGCATTTGTCACTTTTCCAATAGACAAGAAACCAAAATTGAAAAGGAGAGAAAAAAATAAAGCATGTACTGTAGAAAACAACAACATAACGTAAAGCAGAAGGGCAGCTTTATGGGCCAATAATTAAGAAATTATAATTCGGTTTTTGTTTTTAAAAATTGAAATTATGCCAAACACTTTTCAAAAACGGATTCTGAAAATAAATTAAAAGTTTGAAAAGAGTTTTAAAATTTGATTTGTGTAGGAACAATTGTTTTGACGACCGTTACATAAAAAAAAACAAATTTTAGTTCCTTAATTATTTTACAACGGTTCCTTAATAAGAGAGATTATATTTTTCAACTTACAATGAAAATTAATTTCACCAAAATGATTTTTTTTTCTCTGTTTATTATTACTAATGCTGTTGATTTGATTATACAGATAATTGGTTTGGGGACAGTGATCATGATGCCAGTAATTGGGAATCTGTCTGATGAATATGGGAGAAAAGCTTTGCTTACACTGCCTATGACTTTATCCATAATTCCATTAGGTAATGCATTTTTCATTTTTCCTCTATGTAATGATTAAAAATCGTTAATGGGATTTTGACTGTGAAAATCGTTTGTCAATGTCAGATTTTAATTGTCAATTTGTTTTTATAGTTATTAGCGATAACTAATGGCCCCATGGTAGATGAGTCACCACCATATTAATTATTAGTCTCTGTAAGTCACTTTCATGTCTTCATTTTATTCCATTTTTTAGAAAAAAAGAAAAGGGTCTCTCTTTATTTCTCCATCTTTTGAGTGTTAACAGTCCGTTTTTAATGACCTCTCTGTTCTCTCTTGTACAGAATTTCAAAGGAAAAGGCATGTTTGATAATAACTCATCAGTCAGCAGACACCAGGAGGGATTTGATTCTCTTCCAGGAACAAGCCATATGAGTTAGACAGAGTGCACCTAGATTTTAGACAAGACACATGTACTTTTTTTTTATGACGGTTGGTAGGACTAGTGTAAATAGATCGGAATGATTAAAAAAATAATATAAAAAAATTGGTTAAAATTTTTTGCATTAATTTGAATATTCCTATTATTCGATTGTTGAGCAGTAAAATATTTAAAATGGAACACTAATAACAAAAGAGACATGTAATAATCTTTAAATATGTTTTTTTTAAAAATATATATATATAAATGATTAAAGAGGATATAATGAGAATATGAAATTAAGATTGAGTTTTGACTACCGGAATCTGGAGAAATGTGGAGAAATGTTTTAGGTGTTGGGCCTTACCATTACATGACCTGTAGTGTTGTATGCAAAAATTAGACGATGTTCAGTGTAATTTCTTTATGCTACTTAGTAGGGGACTGTAATTTACTCATATTTTTTCATTCAATACATTCATAGCAACTTATATAGATTTCAAGATCTTCACTTTATAACTTACGCTATTGCATTTTTTTTCTCCAGCTATATTGGCATACAGCAGGGAGACAAACTATTTTTATGCCTACTATGTGTTCAGGACTCTCACTGCAATGGTTTGCGAAGGGAGCATTAACTGCCTGGCTCTTGCTTATCTGGTAATTACCTCGACTAATCAATCCATAATAACTAGTAGATAATACTGCCAAAATGTTGTTATTACTAGAAAATAAGTTGATTTTGGCAACGATTGATTACTAAATAAGATCACAAAAAAAGTTCTCGAAAGTGAAGTACACAAGAAAACACTATGTTTGGATATCCGAATGGACAGGAAGGGAGAGGTTACAGATGAAATGAGCGGATTTAGTTGATTATCTCTTCTTTTTGCTTGAATGTTTTATATAAAGGAAGAGAGAGGAAATGAAAGTATGATCATGTGGATGGTACACTCTCCATCGATATTCCTCCGACTTGGAAGTTTTTGAGGGAATTTGAAAGGGTAAGTGTACCCCTCGAATACCTTTCCTCTTTTAAAAAAACTCCCAAACAAAGGGAGGGCACACATCCGACCCCTTATCCTCTACTCTCCTCACATCAAAACATACCCTTAAGGAAAAGAAGGATAGAGAGCTTACAATTGATCATATTGTGACAGTTTATACAGTTGGGACTTTGAAACACTTACTGGTTACTACAGCTTTTAGCTCTATTTGCTGAAGTTGTGATCATATCTTCTTCCCCAGGCAGATAACATTTCAGATAGACAACGAACATCAGGATTCGGAATTCTAGCTGGTGTAGGTTCAGCCTCTTTGGTCTGTGGAACCTTAGCGGCTCGTTTCCTATCTCCTGCTTCCACATTTCAGGTTCTGACTTTAAGCCTTTTCTATCACTTTTTTTTCATTTTTGTTTTTCAAATTTCTCTAACTTTAGCTAATTACAAATTGAATTGAGATATTTTGATCTTGGTAAGGTTGCAGCTGTTGCATCAATGCTTACAGCAGTGTACATGAGAGTTTTCCTCAAGGAAAGTGTACCTGGTGCTGATGGTTTGATACAACCAATCTTAAAGGAAGGAGTGGATGTGATTGAAAATGGTGGCAATTCACCTAGGAAGATGTTGGTGTTCAAGAAGATTCCATCAGTAGGGGATCTTATTTGTTTGCTGAGAAGCAGGTAAGACTTTCTATAAGGTTTTCTTTTGCATTTATGCTCATCAATAGTAGGACTAATAAAATTATGTTGATCTTTGCATATGATTATGTGTCATATTCTGTTCTGTTTCTTCCCTCTTTCCTTTCTTTTTGGACGAGGGATGGAGAGGAACAGGGGACTATAATCTGGTGAGGCTTTAGAAATCAAAGCTTTTGGTAGCCAACATGTTAGAATTATTTTCACATTAGCAATCATTTTGGAATCTGAACCCATTTTTTATGTTAATGGATTAGGTATGAATTCTTGAGTCAATTTGATTATATGTTATGTATTCTTCTAGTTAACATGGTTTTTGACAGCTACATTTTGTTAAATTTCTGTTGCAGCACAACATTTTCGCAAGCAGTAGTTGTTGCATTCTTCATCAGTCTTACAGATGGTGGGATGCAAGCTTCACTACTGGTACCTATTTTTTCTTTTAATAGTGTAACATTATATATTAATTAGACACGTGATCACAGCCTTTTGTCCTCTCGATTAGCCAAACATGCATTCGATAAAAAAAACGTAGAAGATCTGATGCTGATTGCTCGTGTTGCATAATTTTTGAATTGTGCAGTATTTCTTAAAGGCTCGTTTTCACTTCAACAAAAACCAGTTTTCTGATCTGATGCTGATTGCTAGTGTTGCAGGGACCATTTCACAGGTATGCTTTTCTTTTTTTTACATAACTGTATAGTGCAATTTTCTGCTTTTTTTTCTTCTCAATTTTCTTACTCTTTCATATTTTACTTTATCTATAAGCAGATGTTTATTCTTAAATTATCATGAATTCTGTAGCTGCTTTTAATGCCCATGTTAGCACCTGCCATAAGAGAGGAATGGCTGCTTTCAATAGGGCTTTTTATGAGCTGCATAAGTGTAAGTGCCTAGGTCTTACTCTGCTACATTATATCCATTCTCTTTTCTGCTTGTGCCTTGAATTCTAGTGAGGTTAAAACCATTTTAATTGAGCCCAAAATCCTAATGATTTACTTGATAATTACAGATGTTTCTCTACAGCATATCATGGTCAGTTTGGGTAATTTCTTGAGCCAAGTTTCCATTTTCTTTCCTCATACATCACTAGATTAACTTCTTTCCCTTGATTTAGTGTTAATCTTTTTTCACATCCATTGTTTATTACCACAATTTTTAATATTAAAGAATCCTTAATTGTAAGATTTAGAGGTATGGTTCAGGTTTTCCTAAATGTTCTGATATTTACTTCTCTAAGCAGCTTTTTGTTGTATGTAATTCTTCAAGATGTTTTCATATGCAGGTTCCATATGCCACTACAGTGTTTGCTGTTTTCGCTGTTTTTACAACTCCATCTGTAAGTTATTTATCCTTATCTGCATTTGGATTGAGGGGAATGGACCATTCCATTGATTGAGGGGAATGGACCATTCCATTCCTTTCCCTCCATTCCCCTCAATTCAACCACACTGTAAAAGCTTGGTTCTGTTGACTGGAGTAGTAAGATTGTTGATGGAAATTTTTAACTCGCAGTTACGCAGCATTGCATCAAAACAAGTTGGGCCTAATGAGCAGGTAGCCTTTACAGAATTACATCAACTGAGTCATGAGCAGTTGTCCTGTACTCTATAGAATTCCCTATCTGCCTTCAACTTCATGTATCAGAACTTGTTTTTACCTTCCTTTTTTTCACATTTTTAATGTTGAAAATTTCTATCAGGGGAAGGCTCAAGGATGCATCTCAAGCGTAACTTCCTTTGCTAACATCATTTCTCCGTTGATTTTTAGTCCTCTGACAGGTAATGCAAGATAAGGGTAACTTCTTAATTTTTGTTGACATACATATATATAGAATCAGATTAATTAACAACCTCTCTTATTTTTATCCATCCAGCTTTGTTCCTGTCCGAAGGAGCACCATTTAATTTCCCTGGATTCAGTCTCATGTGCATTGGATTCGCATCCGTAAGACTTTAACAATTTGTACTACTATTTTTCTTTTAAAAAAATGTACCTCTTCATAATCCTGTGGTACTAACTGTTGCAGTTTTTAACCTCTTGCAGCCTGCTGATTGCTTGATACTTTTATCATATATTGTTATCTACCAATTTCTTCTAGTGCTCAATTTATTGGCTGGTAAAGGAGCTAAAATAATTTTCTTTTTTTGTTCCAGATGATTGCCTTCATTCAAAGTGTTATGATAAGGGTTGTTCCTCCTATTTAGCAACAGATGCAATGAAGCATAGTTTATAATGAATGACTTCCTCTTCACTAGTTCTTGAGACTGATCTTATTATGCTCTCAAGATATACTTTGACGCGATCCACGCGCGACAAAGCTCATGACGTCCTAGCTGAATTTCCAATGTTTGAAGGCACGCAGATGGTAATTGGAATCAGTTTAATCCACAACGTTTGCGAGTTTGATCCTTAATTATAAGTTTTATTTTAGATTAAGAACAGAGCAGGAACACAATGTTGTAAACACTTGGAGGAAGCACTCTTATGGGAATATATGTATAGTTTTTTTCTGATGTTATATAGTTTAAACAACTATGTTATATTTGGTGGTGATTTATTTTATACTTGGGATGATTTAGAAAATTGAACAAAAAGAGAAAGAAGAAAAATTTGATTTTGATCAATGACAGTCGGAATAAGACAATTGACCGTAGGATCAGATAGAACTTTTTACAGTCAACTGTAGAATGGTAGTGTAGACGGTAAGAACGCAACCTTTTTAATTTTTTTAATGTTTAAAATAGTTGTGACAGTTGAACTTTGAATCATATCTCTTGTGAATAGATACTTAGTAACTCTATAAAAAGGGTTGTCAACTATATATAGTTTTTTCTGTTGTTATAAGAGTTGGCAAACAATCATGACAAAGTCTCCATAAAAATAAATTGATTTTATTAGGCAATTGCAAGGACCAAACATATCTCCATATTGAGATATATAAGAAATCACATGATGTAGTTTCCCAATTTCCTTGGGAAAAAAGTAAATAATTTCAAAGAAAGTTAAAGAAATTTTGGGACATATATGGTTCCTATACCTTGGTTTTTTAAGCCAGTTTCGCCCAAAATTGATGTTGTGGCCAATGCTAATGTTTCTATAGATCATATGAAGTGGAGAATAGATCAATTGCATGTATTATTCATGACACGTGAGGTGGTGTTGCTAGCTCAAATCCCTGAGTTTCACAGCCAGAGAAGATAAGATTATTTGGCACTATAATGCAAATGGTGTCTTCTCGATGAGCAGCGCCTACCAGGGTGAACGAGCAGTAAGATTAAGAAAGGTGACTGCAACAGCTGCTTCTTCCTCGAAGAATGGAGGTCCTGAAGGTGGTACAAACACAATATGGAGATATGTTTGGTCCTTGCAATTGCCTAATAAAATCAATTTATTTTTATGGAGACTTTGTCATGATTGTTTGCCAACTCTTATAACAACAGAAAAAACTATACATAGTTGACAACCCTTTTTATAGAGTTACTAAGTGTTAGTTATTTGCATCAGAATCAGTTGTACCATAATTGCATCAGAATCAGCTGCATTTACTACCCTATGTTCTCTGTCATTTACTACCCCATGTTTGCTGTCATTACAACCCCATGTGTGCTGCACCAAAAGTTATTTTTTTTGTTTACTTTTTCTGCCGTTTACTTTTCAGTTTGTTATATAATGTAGGCTTGATGCATTATGATAATTGAATTCAGTGAGTTTGAATTCCAGTTTATCTTCCTCCTATTTCTCTCCTTGTCCTAAGTAAACTCTTGTTCTTTCATTCTTTAAAACTAACAATTGGTATCAGAGCTATCTTCTTGAGCGATCTGTGAGTTTATTTGAGTGTTTTAATGGAAGGAGAATCCAGTTTTTCGTCAATGGCTCCACTAGTTTTTGATGGAGACAACTATCAAATTTGAGCTGTGAGAATGGAGACCTACCTAGATGCAATGGATCTTTGGGAAGCTGTAGAAGAGGACTACGAAGTTCCTCTTATGCCAAACAACCCCACAATGGCCCAGATTAAGAATCACAAGGACAAAAAAACAAGGAAGTCAAAAGCAAAAGCCTGTTTGTTTACTGGCGTCTCTTCGACTATCTTCACCCGAGTCATGTCACTCAAATCAGCAAAAGCAATCTGAGATTATCTCAAAAAAGAGTATGAAGGAAATGAGAGAATCAGAGAGATGCAAGTGTTGAATTTGATCAGAGATTTTGAACTGCAGAAAATGAAGGAATCAGAAACCATTAAAGAGTATTCTGAAAAACTTCTAAGCATTGCCAATAAGGTAAGACTGCTTGATTCTGATCTACCCGACTCAAGGATTATCCAAAAAATCATAGTAACGGTGCCTGAAAAATTTGAGGCAACCATTATAACCTTGGAGAACACCAAGGTTCTGTCCAAGATTACCTTGGCATAGCTCATAAATGCTTTACAAGCACAATAGCAAAGAAGGGTCATGAGGCAAGAAGGAGTCATTGAAGGAGCACTGCCAGTCAAGCATCAAGAAGGTTGGAAAATGAGGAACAAGAACAAGACTGGAGGTACGAAGGGAAATCATCCTCCATGCCAACATTGTGGCAGAAAGGGTCATCCTCCTTTCAAATGTTGGAGAAGACCTGATGCAAAATGCAGCAGGTGTAACCAACTAGGCCATGAAGCTGTGATTTGCAAAAGTAAAAATCAGTAGCAAGAAGTAGATGCTCAAGTTGTTGATCAAGAGGAGGAGGATCAGCTCTTTGTTGCTACTTGCTTCTCAGGCAATGATTCAAGTAAGAGTGGTTAATTGATAGCGGCTGCACCAACCACATGACCAATGACAAGGAACTCTTCAGAGAGTTAAGGCCAACTGACATTACTAAAGTCAGAATTGGCAATGGTGATTACATCTCTATCAAAGGGAAAGGGACAATCGCCATAACCAGCACTGCAGGCACAAAGAGAATTTCTGATGTTCTTTACGTACCAGAAATTGACCAAAATTTGTTGAGTGTAGGTCAATTGATTAAAAAATGCTTTAAAGTGATCTTTGAAGATAGTTTCTGTCACATTCTTGATGTCACGGGTCAGGAAATTCTTAAAGTGAGAATGAGGGGCAATAGTTTTTCTTTTGATCCCATCAAAGAAGAACTTGCTGCATTTTCAACTAGAAGCCCAAACGAAGTCAAGGCAAGATAAGAAGTTCTAATTAAGGAAGAGAAGGCCTCAAAGAATGAGGACAATGAAGAACAAGCTGTTTTTCTTTCCAAGGAAAGTGTCACTGAGATGGTTGGCCGTGCAAATATGCTTGAAGTTGATAAGGAAGTTGTTAAGTACAATAAGAAGCTGGAGAATATTGATTTCTGCCTATTACTTAGGCCCGCTGCTGACATTCGGCCTGAGGCTGCTCAGTATTGTGTCCAGAAACAGGATCAAGACGAGGCAGAGTTAAAGGAGAAAGATGCTTTTCAAGAGCTCAAGGAGATTGACTTTCTGCAGCAGCAAAGGAATTCAAGTTAAAGTTATCCTAGGTATTACCGCTGCTTCAGGGATAGCAACAGAGCTGGGGATTCCATTAACTTATAAAGGCATTTCAAAAAGTGTTAGATTTCTCACGGGCACTTAAGGAAAGGGGGAACAGATCCTTTGTTTGTAGCAGAGAATGCAGCTGCTGTCAGAGGTGATCGTTCTCAGATCAGTCCACAAATGGCACCATCCTGGTTCAATCAGTATGGGACATTCAAAAATGGAGAAATGTCTCAAATGTATGATGCACGAAAAATCATCACTGCAAAGACTACAGAACAGCCTTTCATTGTTGGGAGGCCTTCTGATAGTTTTCATCAAGCAATGGAACAAGTAAATGCTGCTGATACTGGTCAACTTGGTAATGCCCGTCAAAGTTCAAGCCTCATGTCAATAGCTAGTGAGCCCTTCTCTGCCACTCAGTTGTTGCCTCGGTATGCCACTGATCAATGTTTGGCTGTTGTTAGACCAAAGAAGCATAGAAGTGCCACATTTGAACTTCTACCCTGGTGTAAAGAAGTGATGCAGTGTTCTGAAAGGCTTCAGAATATCAGTGCGGCAGAAGTAGAATGGGCCCGAGCGGCAAATCGACTAGCTGAGAAGTTGGAAGATGAAGTTGAATCAATTCCAGAAGGGCCACCAGTTCTTAGATCACTGAGAAGGCGATCTAGATTTTTCTGTAGAAGGGGCAAGGTTCGCCGCTTGAAGTATTCTTGGAATCTGTTGTCTTAGGCAGAGACTTGGAGTTTGCAGCTTCTAATGCAAGGAGGAGTGTTAGTTATTTGCATCAGAATCAGTTGTACCATAATTGCATCAGAATCAGCTGCATTTTTACTACCCCATGTTCTCTGTCATTTACTACTCCATGTTTGCTGTCATTACTACCCCATGTGTGCTGTACCAAAAGTTATTTTTTTTGTTTGCTTTTTCTGCAGCTTTACTTTTCAGTTTGTTATATAATGTAAGCTTAATGCATTATAATAATTGAATTCAGTGAGTTTGAATTCCAGTTCATCTTCCTCCTATTTCTCTCCTTGTCATAAGTAAACTCTTGTTCTTTCATTCTTTAAAACTAACACTAAGTATCTATTCACAAGAGACACTTTGATTCAAAGTTCAACTGTCAGAACTATCTTTAACGTTCAAAAAATTAAAAAGATTGCGTTCTTACCATCTACTCTATCATTCTACGGTTGACTGTAAAAAGTTTCTATCTGATCCTACAGTCAATTGTCTTATTCCGATTGTCATTGATCAAAATCAATTTTTTCTTCTTTCTCTTTTTGTTCAATTTTCTAAATCATCCCAAGTATAAAATCAAGTTTTATTTTAAAAATCACCAACAAATATAACATAGTTGTTTAAACTATATAACATCAGAAAAAAACCATACATATATTCCCATAAGAGTGCTTCCTCGAAGTGTTTACAAATTGCGTTCCTGCTCTGTTCTTAATCTAAAGATCAAACTTGCAAACGTTGTGGATTAAACTGATTCAAATTACCATCTGCGTGCCTTTAAACATTGGAAATTCAGGTAGGATGTCATGAGCTTTGTTGCGCGTGGATCGCGTCAAAGTATATCTTGAGAGCATAATAAGATCAGTCTCAAGAACTAGTTAAGAGGAAGTCATTCATTATAAACTATGCCTCATTGCATCTGTTGCAAATTTTTTGACTTGAAATAGGAGGAACAACCCTTATCATAACACTTTGAATGAAGGCAATCATCTGCAACAAAAAAGAAAATGATTTTAATTCCTTTACCAGACAATAAATTGAGCACTAGAATAAATTGATAGATAACTAAAAGCATCAAGCAATCAGCAGGCTGCAACAGTTAGTACCACAGGATTATGAAGAGGTACATTTTTTTAGAAGAAAATTAGTAGTACAAATTGTTAAAGTCTTACAGATGCGAATCCAATGCACATGAGACTGAATCCAGGGAAATTAAATGGTGCTCCTTCGGACAGGAACAAAGCTGGATGGATAAAAATAAGAGAGGTTGTTAATTAATATGATTCTATATATATGTATGTCAACAAAAATTAAGAAGTTACCCTTATCTTGCATTACCTGTCAGAGGACTAAAAATCAACGGAGAAATGATGTTAGCAAAGGAAGTTATGCTTGAGAAGTATCCTTGAGCCTTCCCCTGATAGAAATTTTCAACATTAAAAAAGTGAAAAAAAAGGAAGGTAAAAACAAGTACTGATACATGAAGTTGAAGGCAGATAGGGGATTCTATAGAGTACAGGATAACAGCTCATGACTCAGTTGATGTAATTCTGTAAAGGCTACCTGCTCATTAGGCCCAACTTGTTTTGATGCAATGCTGCGTAACTGCGAGTTAAAAATTTCCATCAACAATCTTACTACTTCAATCAACAGAACCAAGCTTTTACAGTGTGGTTGCATTGAGGGGAATGGAGGGAAAGGAATGGAATGGTCCATTCCCCTCAATCCAAACACATCATTAGTGAGATAAGGATAAATAACTTACAGATGGGGTTGCAAAAACAGAGAAAACAACAAACACTGTAGTGGCATATGGAACCTGCATATGAAAACATCTTGAAGAATTACATACAACAAAAAGCTGCTTAGAGAAGTAAATATCAGAACATTTAGGAAAACCTGAACCATACCTCTAAATCTTACAATTAAGTATTCTTTAATATTAAAAATTGTCGTAATAAACAATGGATGTGAAAACAGATTAACACTAAATCAAGGGAAAGAAGTTAATCTAGTGATGTATGAGAAAAGAAAAGGGAAACTTGGCCCAAGAAATTACCCAAACTGACCATGATATGCTGTAGAGAAACATCTGTAATTATCAAGTAAATCATTAGGATTTTGGGCCCAACTAAAATGGTTTTAACCTCACTAGAATTCAAGGCACAAAGAGAAAAAGAGAATGGATATAATGTAGCAGAGTAAGACCTGGGCACTTACACTTATGCAGCTCATAAAAAGCCCTATTGAAAGCAGCCGTTCCTCTCTTACAGCAGGTGCTAACATGGGCATTAAAAGCAGCTACAGAATTCATGATAACTTAAGAATAAACATCTGCTTATATGATAAAGTAAAATATGAAAGAGTAAGAAAATTGAGAAGAAGAAAAAAGCAGAAAATTGCACTATACAGTTATGTAAAAAAAGAAAAAGCATACCTGTGAAATGGTCCCTGCAACACTAGCAATCAGCATCAGAACAGAAAACTGGTTTTTGTTGAAGTGAAAACGAGCCTTTAAGAAATACTGCACAGTTCAAAAATTATGCAACACTAGCAATCAGCATCAGATCTTCTAAGTTTTTTATCATATGCATGTTTGGCTAATCGAGAGGACAAAAGGCTGAGATCACGTGTCTAATTAATATAAAATGTTACACTATTAAAAGGTAAAAGAGGTACCATCAGTGAAGCTTGCATCCCACCATCCGTAAGACTGCTGAAGAATGCAACAACTAATGCTTGCGAAAATGTTGTGCTGCAACAGAAATTTAACAAAATGTAGCTGTCAAAAACCATGTTAACTAGAAGAATACATAACATATAATCAAATTGACTCAAGAAATTAAATCTAATCCTTTAACATAAAAAAAAAAAAAAAAGGTTCAGATTTTAAAATGATTGCCAATGTGAAAAGAATGCTAACATGTTGGCTTGTTAATTACCAAAAGCCTTGATTTCTAAAGCCTCACCAGATTATAGTCCCCTGTTCCTCTCCATCCCTCCTCCAAAAAGAAAGGAAAGAGGGAAGAAACAGAACAGAATCATATGCAAAGATTAACATAATTTCATTAGTCCTACTATTGATGAGCATAAACGCAAAAGAAAACCTTATAGAAAGTATTACCTACTTCTCAGCAAACAAATAAGATCCCCTACTAATGGTATCTTCTTGAACACCCACATCTTCCTAGGTGAATTGCCATCATTTTCAATCACATTCACTCCCCCCTTTAAGATTGGTTGCATCAAACCATCAGAACCAGGTACACTTTCCTTGAGGAAAACTCTCATGTACACTGCTGCAAGCATTGATGCAACAGCTGCAACCTGAACAAGATCAAAATATCTCAATTCAATTGGTAATTAGTCAAAGTTAGAGAAATTTGAAAAAAAAAAAAATGAAAAAAGTGATAGAAAAGTCTCAAAGTCAGAACCTGAAATGTGGAAGCAGGAGAAAGGAAACGAGCTGCTAAGGTTCCACAGATCAAAGAAGCTGAACCTACACCAGCTAGAATTCCAAATCCTGATGTTCGTTGTCTATCTGAAATGTTATCAGTCTGGGGAAGAAGATATGATCACAACTTCAACAAAAAGAACTGAAAGCTGTAGTCACCAGTAAGTGTTTCAAAGTCCTAACTGTATAAACTGTCACAATATGATCAATTGTAAACTCTCTATCCTTCTTTTACTTAAGGGTATGTTTGGATGTGAGGAGAGTAGAGGATAAGGGGGGAGATGTGTACCCTCCCTTTGTTGAGTTTTTTTAAAAGAGGAAAGGTATTGGAGGGGTACACTTACCCTTTCAAATCCCCTCAAAAACTTAATTCCTCTTTATCAAGTCCACCGAATAGGAGGAATATAGATGGAGAGAGTACCATCCACATGATCGTAAACTTTCATTTCCTCTCTCTTCCTTTATATAAAACATTCAAACAAAAAGAAAGAATAATCAACTAAATCACCTCATTTCCTCCCGTCTACAATCGACATTTCATCCGTACCTTCTCCTTTCCTCTCCGTTCAAACATCCAAACATAGTGTTTTCTTATTTAATTCACTTTCGATAACTTTTTCGTGATCTTATTTAGTAATCAATCATTGCCAAAGTCAACTTGATGGGAGAACATCTTGAGTCCTTGACAATATAGATCCAAACAGAACTGTGGGTACTTATTATCTAGTAATAACAACATTTTGGCAGTATTATCTACTAGTAATTATGGATTGATTACTCGTGAGAAGTACCAAATAAGCAAGAGCCAGGCAGTTAATGCTCCCTTCACAACCCATTGCAGTGAGAGTCCTGAACACATAGTAGGCGTAAAAATAGTTTTTCTCCCTGCTATATGCCAATATAGCTGGAGAAAAAAAATGCATTAGTGTAAGTAATAAAGTAAAAATCATGAAATCCATATAAGTATTAGTAGCAAGACCCAATACATAACACATTTCTTCACATTCTGATAGTCAAAGCTCTATCATAATTTCAGAGTATTATATCCCCCCTAATCATTTATTTTTCTTAAAAAAAATAAAACACAAATTTAAAGATCACGTGTCCTTTTTTTTATTAGTGTTCAGTTCTAAATGTTCTATAGCTCATCAGTAGAATGGTTTGGGTTGCTCAAATTAACAGTAGAAACAGTTGGTACAATCGGTTAAAAATTTTAACAAACTTTTCGGTACTAATTTTTTTTAATCACTTCAATCGATTTACATGTTCTACCAACCGCCATCAACCGAATCAATTTTAGTCGGTTATGGTCGGTTAGTGAATTAACCATCCAATTTTCTAATTTTCTAAATTTACATTTTTTATAAAAAAAATAAATTAAATTACTTATTAGATAATATTTAACATATTATTAATATTAATATTAATTTACATATTATTCAAGTAGGGTTGTTTAATGTTTATATACTTATTAACTATTATATTTAAAATATTATTGATATTAATTTAATTCATTAATTAATTTTTTAATCGGTTAAATGGTCGGAATGGTTAGGGGTTTTTTTTTTCACCGTCAACAGATCGATATACGCTATTTAACCTACCGATATAGTAGTGATTGACCGAACAATTTTGACCAAAACGGTTTGGTTAATCCATTTTCACTGATTAATAAATACCAATAAATAGGAAAGATATAATAAAAATATGAAATTATGACATGAGTTTTGACTACCAGAAAGTGAAGGAAATATGTTTAAGTATTGGATTTTATCACTACATGATATGTAATCTTGTGTTGAAAAATTAGATAACCCCAATATAATTTTTTTATTTTTTTTTATGATAGTGCAATGTAATTTACTTAAAAGTTTAATTCTGTTTATAAAATGCATGAAATGGACCTACATGAATCTATATAAATAGTTATCCCAATTTGGGATAAGCATTAAAAAGCACCATAATTAAGGAGGTTGATGCAGTAGGATCCGAGTCAGATGATGCTGAGTTGTCAGATAACACGTTGTTGGCACTGAGATACCTTAAGTTGGCAGATCAGTGCAAAAATGGCAGGTGGACTACCTAGAACGGTTAACTGTCGTTGATTCTGTTTTAGGCCTTCAAATTTGCAATTTTTAGTTTTAGGAAACTTTCCATTTGTAATTTCCTTTTGTATTCAAGTCAGAATTGACTGCTGTTGATTCTGCCTTAATAAAATCGCTTAATTTTAGTAATTTCCTTAGTTTTCCCCAGGATTATGTTTTTAGGGATTTTTTTCTTTTTTTTTCTTTGACCTTATAAATAAGGAGGCCATATACGAAAAAGAGAGATTATCATTATTATTGTATTGGCATAATTTTAAATTAAACATCAGAGGTGTTTCTCTGTGTTTTTAGGGTTTTTCTTGTGTTTCTTCCTTACGAAATATCTGTTGAACTAGCCTGCAGAATAATCGCTATTTTGCTCGGTGTCAGTTGGTATCAGAGCTTCAGCATCTTTCTGGGGTGAGATTTCATCAGTTTCCATGGCATCGTGGTCGTGGTCGTCGCGAACAGGTTCCGAACGAGGAAGCCCCACACCGTGATCGTAACGTTCAGGATGCGATGATTGAGAATTTACAGAGGCAATTTGCAGAGTTAACTCAGCGTCTAGCGGGGCAGAATTTCGATGATCGTGAGATGGAAGATTACGATTCTGATTCTAGTTTTGAAAATCCGTATCACAATCCTGCTCGATTCTGGGAGCACCGTAGTCGGGAGAATCGTTATGGAGACCTCAGTTTCATAGTGGATCTGTCCGAGTTTTCTAGTACGTTACAGGCCGAAGGATTTGTCGATTGGTTGAATGAAGTAGAGCGTATTTTCGAGTATAAGGAAGTCCCAGATCGTGTCAAAGTGAAGCTGGTCGCCATCAAACTCAAAGGTAGAGCATCTGCGTGGTGGGAGCGGTTGAGGCGCTCACGCGATCGGTAGGGCAAGGCCAAGATCACAAATTGGGAGAGGATGAAGAATAAGATGAAGGGTCACTTCCTTCCTTTCTGCTACATTCAAACCTTGTTTCAGCGACTTCATTCGTTAAGGCAAGGCAAGAGATCGGTGGATGATTACACGGAGGAGTTCTATCAATTGATAGCCCGAAATGATTTATCCGAGACAGAAGAGCAGATGGTGGCACGATATTTGGGGGGATTACGACAGCCTCTGCAAGATGTCCTCAGCCTTCACTCACTGGTGACCGTTTCTGAAGCATACCAGCATGCACTTGCGGTAGAAAAACAGCAGAACAGGAGGCTAGTGATCAGAAGCGATCAAAGCAGTCTGCCAGTTCACCATCAAGAATCACGTCCTGCCCAGCAGCCACCCCAGGGTAACTCCAACTCAAATATTAGATGTTTCATATGTGGTGAACAGGGACATAAAGCGATTGAGTGTAGGAAGCCTGTTAGTCAAAAGGGTAAAAATCTTCTAATTGAGGACGACGTGGTAGATGAAACTGAGGAGATTGGAGAGCCTGTGTATGACGATGGTGAAGATGGAGATGTGTTGTATGGAGATGGCCATGAGACTCTGGTCATTCGTAAGAGTCTACTAACCCCCAAGGGCGATACAGGGGACGATTGGTTGAGAACCAATATTTTCCACACGACCTACACAGTTGCAGATAAAGTCTGTAAGATGATCATTGACAGTGGTAGTTGTGAGAATGTAGTATCTGAAGAGACTGTCCAAAAACTGCAGTTGAAGACAAATCATCATCCTAAGCCGTATAAATTGTCGTGGCTGAATAAAGACAGTGAGGTAACAGTAGATAGGCGATGCCTAGTGTCTTTTTCGATTGGTAGGAAATATTTTGATAATGTTTGGTGTGATGTTGTGTCTATGGATGCTTGTCATGTATTGTTAGGCAGACCTTGGCAGTATGATCACAGTGTTATTCATGATGGGCAAAAAAATACATATTCCCTTAGCATCAAAGGGAAGAAGATTGTGTTGGCACCTCGTCGGGAAGGAACCACTCCTACCCCGGTAACCAATAATACTAATCTGCTTTCGATGTCCAGGTTTTTAGCTGAGATTGAGCGTGGAGACGTGGTCCATGCTCTGCTGCCTTGTGGGAATAGTGTAGCAGACATGAATCCAAATTTACCAGCAGAGGTGCAGCAGCTGCTAGCAGAGTTTTCTGACCTGATGCCAGAGGATCTTCCTCCTGGGTTACCGCCTGATGTCTTTAATGTGAAACATCTGAGTCCTTGTTTTGTGGATTCCGATGAAGCTATTGTGAACTCGAGGACGAGTTCTTTCCAACCCGAGAAGACTGATGCAGGAGGATCCGAGTAAGATGATGCTGAATTGTCAGATAACACGTTGTTGGCACTAAGATACCTTGAGTTGGCAGATCAGCGCAAAAATGGCAGGTGGACTACCTAGAACGATTGACTGCCGTTGATTCTGTTTTAGGCCTTCAAATTTGCAGTTTTCAGTTTTAGGAAACTTTCCATTTGCAATTTCCTTTTGTATGCAAGTCAGAATTGACTGCTATTGATTTTGCCTTAATACAATAGCTTAATTTTATTAATTTCCTTAGTTTTCCCCAGGATTATGTTTTCGGAGATTTTTTCCTTTTTTTTGCTTTGATCTTATAAATAAGGATGTCACATTTGAAAAAGAGAGATTATCATTATTATTGTATTTGTATAATTTTAAATTAAACATCAAAGGTATTTCTCTGTGTTTTTAGGGTTTTTCTTGTGTTTCTTCCCTGTGAAATATCTGTTGAACTAGCCTGCAGAATAATCGCTATTCTTTCCAGCGTCAGAGGTTTGATAGGTCTTGTTCTAAAAATTTTAAATTTTGATAATTTAAGTTTACTTAAGCAATTTCCAAACAAAATCAAAATGAGAATTTCATGTCAAATGGCAAAAAGTATAATTTTATGCCCCGAGAATGAAAAGTAATTTTGTTGAGAAATCTTTGTTAAAAAAAGATCTTTGATCAAATCAAAATTGGAAATTGACTTAATTAAAGAAGGATTTTACTAGAACTCTTATTTCTCTAACTCAAAAGGATTAGTACTTTAATCATACAAAAGGGACAGATAAAAAAAACAGGTAATTTCTCTTAGGAAAGTCTCTCCGGAGTTCAAACTCTAACCTATTTTTTAAGATTTTTTTCAATCTCGTGTGCAGTTTTACATAAATTCATTTTTGTAAATTTCGGCATAAACATAAGTATAAAATCAGGTTGGAAAGATAATGTCTCAAGCAATATTTCGTGTTTAAATGAGTTGGGATTATGATATCGTCAATATTTTGGTTCATTTAAAATTAATTTTAATTTAAAATATTTTAAAACAAATTAATTATTAATTAATATTTAATACATTTTAACTTGACTGAAATATCGTTGTCATTGAATGATTTTTTTATTAAAAAAATAAAAGTAAAGATATGAAAGTGAGACCAATAGAGACTACTAATTAATATGGTGGTGACCATCTACCATGCGCCCATTAGGTATCATGCAAACAAATGGCACTTAAAATCTGACATTGACAAACGATTTTCACAGTCAAAATCCCATTAACGAATTTTAATCATTAAATAGAGGAAAAAATGAAAAATGCATTACCTAATGGAATTATCGATAAAGTCATAGGCAGTGTAAGCAAAGCTTTTCTCCCATACTCATCAGACAGATTCCCAATTACTGGCATCGCTATCACTGTCCCCAAACCAATTATCTGTATAATCAAATCAATTACATTAGTTAAAAAAACAGAGAAAACAAATCATTTCGGTGAAATTAATTGTCATTGTAAGTTGAAATATTCTTTTTTCTCTAAGGTACCATTGTAAAATAATTAAGGAATTAAAATTTGTTTGGTTTTTTGATATAACAGTCGTCAAAACAATTGCTCCGACACAAATCAAATTTTAAAACTCTTTTTGAACTTTTAATTTATTTTTAGAATCTATTTTCTAAAAGCGTTTGGCATAATTTTAATTTTTAAAAGCAAAATCCAAATTATAATTTCTTAATTCATGGCCCATAAAGCAACACTTCTACTTTACGTTGTGTAGTTGTTTTCTACTACGGTCTGCAGTACATGCTTTATTTTTTTTCTCTACAATTCAATTTTGTTTTCTTGTCTATTGGAAAAGTGGCATTGCACATTAATCCAACTTTATTGATTCTTTTGGATCGACTCATCATTCAAATAAAATGATGGTAACAACTTTTTATAATAATATTAAGTAAATAATTTTGAAAATATTATAATTTCCAATCTTCTTTTTTATTAAAACGATGTTTATCTTCGCGAGCGAGTTTAAGTTTAAGTCCTCAATTACGTTGAAATTCTTATATAAACACTCCCAATTATATTTATTTTTTAAATATAAATTAAAATTTAGTAATTTATAATATTTCAACAAGTAAATAAGTTTCTTTTCTTTTTTAAAGCAAATTCCCACCATATAAAGTTATATTAGTGGTTAGTCCCTAAAAAATATTAATTATATTAATATGTTAAATTTTATAAGTTTATGAGATTTTAAATTATATTAGAGGTTAGTCCCAAAAAATATCTTATATTAGTGGAAAAGTTAAATTGAGAACAAATTTTCATCAATATGTGGCAAAAAAAATTCCTCAAAGATATGTAGCTGACATGTTATAGTGGCAAATATTTATAATTTAATTAATTATGTTTGTATCAAAGCTAGGAGTAGAGAAAATAATTTTTTTCTTAAAAAAAAGAAAAATCAATAAAATCAGAAAGTTAAAAAGATATCGAATAGCATATCAAATATGATTTCCTCTAGAACAATGCTTTTCCACCAAAAAAAAATATTAGATATTTATCTTTATCCCCCAAGATAAAAATCTTAGATCCGTCTCGTGGTTGGATGGTTGGTTGGTCACGGAGATTCAAAATGGTAGGTAGGTTAAGAATATCCGTAACCTTGAAAGGAATAAGTTACATAAAACTTGACAAAACAAAAAAGAAATCTGCTCCTAAAATGAAAAAATAAATAAATAAAAAGAAGAAGAGAAAAGAAAATTATTCTAATAACAGGAAAGTTAAAAAGAAAAGGAAAAAAAAAGATTAAGACAATTTTTAGTTGTAGAAAATTAAGACAATATTGGATGAATATTTACTATTGAATGAGTTCAGTAATATTTTAATCATATGACCTATGAAAATTAACCTTAATTTACAGAGAGAGAAGAATATGTTTGGTGGCTGAAAGTGTTTTTCCTTCTTTTTTTTTTTCCTTTTTCTCAAATTTAAACAATAAATGCATGAATTTGATATTGAATGACCTTAGTAAGACTATGGGTCATTTACTTCTCAAAATTTAAAGTTATAGAAAAAAATTTCAGTTTATTAGAAAATTTTGTCAAAAGAATACTTTACAAATTCAATTTTTTTTAACAATTACTTTTTGAGTTGAGCTACTGCTTCAAATCTTATTAATAAAAAAGTGCAAAATAGTAGAACAATGTCAATGGTAAAGAAATATTCTTCAGTTTCTCATAATTTTTTTCCAAAAAAGTACCTTTTAATACAAAATTTTCTTTAAAAAAAAAAGAGAATTTTTTACAATTGAATGCACCCTTTAATTTTCTGAAAATCTAAAAAAATAATAATTAAATGCACCCTAAAGTTTTCAATTCTCACATGTTTTAGGAACTTTCTTCTTTTTTATTTTGGTCATGGAAAGAGTTGCTTTTATACTTGAATTCTTCCATTTAACAGCATTAACTAATAAATGATCACCTGAAATTTGCAAGTACTAAAAAGGAGTGGAGAATAAGAAAGACATGTTAAACAAGAGGAAAAAAGCAAGCTTTAAAAACAAAAGTAATTACTTAACATACCGCTTGTTGAATTCCAGTGAGGTAAATAGCAAGAGAGCATTCATCTTTACCAGGACAAACTGCCAACATGGTGACATCAGTAATGGCTGGAATCACCATGAAGCTAGCAAACCCAGACAGAAAAACTGTCACAAAAAGATGGCTTAAACTTGTTAACTTCTTCTCCATCTCTCTTTCTCTCTCTGCCAATATAGACAATCCGTTAGATTCATAAGCTATATATATATATATATAATTAAGTAATGGTTAGAATAATGAAAACACTTTTGGTATATCTGTTAATTTGTAAAGGACTGTTTAGCTTTTGCTTTTTTTTTTTTTAACACAAAATGATCTGCAAGTCCTTTTCTCTTTTTGATTTTTATCCGACCAATGACAGAGAAAAGCATATTTTTCAATAGTGAGGGCTGTAGATACGTAGCTTCTAAGACTGAAGTCCTTTACGGTCATAATTGAAGCAAATATAAATTTGGTTAGCATGACGAGCAATGCTTATGGCCAACAAAGTTTTTCACATATAAAGAATTAAGTTTTTCTTTTATTTATGTATTAATTACCACAGTTTTTTTTATTTATATACACTTATAAAGAATTATGTTTTTCTTTTATTTATGTGTTAATGACCACAATTTTTTTATTTATTTATATATACATATAAAGATTTTTTTTTGTATTACCACAAATTTGTTGAAATAGACAAAGCTTATTTCCTAAAGTGACTATAGAATTTTACCAAATTGAATTGGTGGTCCTTAAATTTACACATGACTCTTTGACCTATTTCAGTCGGTATGACTATGACTAGTAGGACTAGTAGGACTAGTAGTTGTGCAATGTTTTCCTTGACCTTGCAAAACTTGATCCAACTAAGTTTTTACTTAAGAACATCCATTAAATCTGACAAATATATTCACATGGCTATTTTTTATCTGGTATCCTTTTATTTGAGGACATATACATAATCAAATGATATAAATAAAACAAAATATAATATATTATAAAAATTTCTAATAAAAAATTGAAAATATTTTTATTAATTAAAAATAATAATAATTGGCTTGATTGTGTGCCCAAGAAACTCCACACCCTCTTAGTTGTGGCCCATAAGGGTTTTTCGATATTTTGGGCCTCATATCTAAAATTAAGAAATGTAGTCCTTAGAACTACACAGATTTTTTTTTTCCCATTAAGAAATGCTTGTTTTGATGATTTATCAATTCTTTGTTTATGATTTTTAATTATGCCACTTGTCCTCAAATAATAGGCCAAGTGGAAAAAAATTTGACCAAGTGAGCATCTTGTTACTTTGTAAGAACATATGCACTTTATAAATTTTGTAACGTTAGTGAATACATTGAAAAAATAAAAAAAATATCATGTATGAACATAAAAGCTTAAAAAAATTCAAGGATCCAATAATAATTTAGCCGATTCTTTTTCTTCAACGGGACCAAAAGCTAATCCGACAAAACAACTTGGGTGACCCAACATTTGAAAGATGTTGGGCACTTTCTGGTTTCTACAACATTGCTTATAAATCCTTAGGTCCATGGGTTCCATTTTCAATTTCTTTTTCTTTGTTTCCCTTTTGGACAGTATTTTTCACGTTCTCTTTCCCGCCAGCCTAACTTGAGCTCTATAATTATTAATTACGAGCCTCATACTTCCAATCAGGCAATCATTGTTCAAAGGTTCAATTTCAATGCCTTTTTCGTTTTTAGTACTTATCCAAATTAAATAATATATATGTTTAGTACATAGACGTGTTTAGTAGAAAATAAATGCAAGTGTGTGGAATGTTTTTCTTTAGTTAAAATGTGGAATGTTTTTCTTTTGTTAAAATGAGAGGAAAGAAAATTAATATGGTTAATGTTTTTTTTTATGTATAAATTATAATTTTTTAAAATAAGAAATATTTAAAAGTGAAAAATAAAAGAGAAAATATATGAGAATATCAATTTACCAGTTAATCCTCATCTAATCTCTCACTTTAATATCTATTAACATTATGGTAAAAAAATTACTATTATATTTTTTTCCTCTCACTTTTCTATTTTACTAAACACGGGTAGGAGAAAACTATTTTTTTTATTCTTAGTTTTCCTTCAATTCTACTAAACATACGAAGAAAACATTAATCTTTTTACTTTTATTCTCTTAATTTTCTCACAAACTAAATACACCCTAATCAACTTAAATATTGATGTTAGATCAATATAAATTAATTTCGAAGAGCAATGCTTATATGGCCAACAAAGTTTTAGTTCATAACTCTTCGTTTTTTTCTCACTGTTGGAGGTAAGTTTAGAAAACACTATAAATACTTCCAATAATTTCTCATAACTTACATTATTCTCTATAATTTCTTTTATTCTTCTTCTCTTAAAATTCTTCCTATAAAATTACAACCATTGTTATTCACATTTTCAAAGAGAATTCAAAGGAGAATCTCAAAAATCGATGATTTTGTTGTATCCTAGAAAACTATTTATCAAAACCCAAAGCAATTCTGTGGGGACAAATAAAGTCTTAAAGAAAATGTTCTTTCACACATCAAAGTCATCACCATCTTTCTGTTTTTTCAGACTTTGTATCAAGTTATAAATTCCACGCAGGACAACGTTTCAGTTTAGTTATTTAAATGAAATGTTTTGGTTTCGTTCCGTTTTGGTGCACCATTTCGAATTTGACGATATTTTCAAATACCTACATGTCAAATTACATATATTTCAAAAAATACATAAATCATAAAAAAATCACTATTCAAATATATAAATTAATCATATCCAAATTTTTGCTTTAAAATTAATTATAAATCTATTTTATATACATCTAAATTGAGGCTTTGTCGTACTATCAAATTACATATCTTTCAAACATAAATTATCATTTGAAACATCAATCACTAATTAAAAAGAAGTAGTGAAAATTCTCAAATTACCCCTTAAAATTTTCAAAAATACAAAAAAAATAGTATTTTAATATTTCGATCGAAATATAATGTTTCAGTCGAAACAGACAAAAATAGAAAGCGAAATGAAGTATAGGGGTGTTTTGTTTCAGTTTTGTGTTAAAACCGAAACGTTAAATTAACAACCTTGCTTTGTATCTACCATATTTACCTACATATACTGGCTTTTAGATCACTTTGATAGATTTTTTTTGTTGGTTGTAGCCCTTGTTTTAGAGGCTTAGTTTTTTTGTCGGAGCCCAATGCTTTATCATTCTTGTATTGTGAGCTTTTTCATTCAATATTCGATAGGGGTTTGCCAAACCCCACACCATAACAGGTGGCAATATATATATATATATATATATATATATATATATATATATATATAGTGAGAGTCTTGGTACAATATGTGATTGACGGAGAGAAAAAAATGAATAAAAAGCATTTTTATATTGTTTAATAGAAAAAATGGTTGATCTTCCTCAATATTCGTTTTTATAGGCACCGCTTGGAAGGACTCCATCGTATACGTGGCATAGTATTTGGGAAGGATGCGCAACGTTAGAAAAAAGTATTCTGTGGAAGACAGGCAATGGGAAAAATATTACAATTTGGAATAGTCTATGCATAGTTGGATAATCGTGGTGGAACAACTCCAAATCTATGGTTATTTTAAAATAACCAAAGATCCTCCCAATGGCTTTTCAATGTTTGGCACTAGGATTACTAATATATTTACTTAGTTTACATACAACAAACACAATATCATTCCTAGAGCAATGCATGGCATACATAAAAGAACCAATATCACTAGCATACTCTAGTTGTGCTACAGTTCTACCAGAATTATTTATTAATTTAACACTTGAATGGAGTACTGAACTCCTTAATAGTAAGGTGCTGAAATTTATTCATAATTTTCTGAATGTAATGATATTAACTCAAAACATAACCTTCACTATGTTTTCTAACTTTAATACCTAATATGGTATCTACTTCACCTAAGATGACAAATATTTTTTAGTTTCATTCACACCAATCATGTTAGTTCCTACGATTAACATGTCATCTACATACAAATAAATTAACACTTCATATTCTTTAGTGAATTTAGAATAAATGCACTTATCGGCACTATTATGTAAAAACCCAAATGATAATATGACATAATCAAACTTTTTATGCCATTGCTTAGGTGCCTGTTTTAAACCATATGATGACTTATAACTAGCTTACATACTTTCTTTTCATTTTTTTCGAAGGTCAAACCCATCGGGTTGCTCCATGTATACTTCTTCATTTAAATCTCTATTTAAGAAAGCAATTTTAACGTTCATTTGGTGAATATACAAATGATGTATGAATGCCAATGCAATTAGTATTCTAATAGACGTGATGCGTGCAACAAGTACATATGTATCAAAATAATCAATCTCTTTCTTTTATCTAACTCCTTTAGCTACTAACCTAGCCTTAAAGGCTTGAATAGAGTCATCTGTATTATACTTTCTTTGAAAGACCCACTTAGTGTAACGACCCATCCCGGGTTAGCCACCCCCGAGACGGTGTCGTCACGTTTTGAAATCTCAGCCCGACATGTATATGCAACAATAAAAAATATAGCAATTGCAATTATTTACATACATCAATCCTCAACCCTCAACAAGGGAGATACATCATTTAGATCTCAACTAAACATTATATACCACATATTATGCATGAATATTTACAATTATTTTTTTATTCTCATTAGTCTGAGGATGTGGATCATGTGGCGTATAGATAATGACTCCGTCTGAAACTCAGTTCACCAACTATCTGTCATGCCTACTACCTTATATTATTCTAAAATGAGGGATGAGCTTCACAAGCTCAGTGAAGTAAATTTACTAGAAGTATTCAATTTGTATAACTAGTTTTCCAATATTCATTCATCTATATCTCATATAATTTGATAATAGCATTCTATTATCACTACTCATATCATAATCACATTCTTTATCAGTCTCTTCTTCTCATATATTTATTCACCTTGAGACTATCAATTATATATCATAATTACCTCGTTATGAGGTTCACAATATATAATATATCACTTAGATAATTCTTATTATATCATACTATCATATTTCTTTCTCACCATGTCTGTCTCTCTATGAGACTCATTTATTTATCAACAAATTTACAATTAGAATAACATTTTAGCATCTCAAGCACTAATAATCAATATATAAAGCAGATGCAATGCAAGAATTATTATTTGGGAATGTCTTGCCACATGTCGACATGTTTTTATCTTAGACCGGTTGCCTTTCCGGTTCTTTTATCTCCAACATATACCAGTTGTCACGGTTTTTCATTTATCACCAGCATATACCGGCTGTCACGGTTTTCATTTAGATCAGCCCCCTCCACGTTCTATTATTTCATGCATATGCATATGAACAACAAGCATACATTCAAACATTTAAATTAGTTATCCTGCTTCTTCTCATATTATTATTTGATCAATTTCACTAAATTCTTTTTCTCATATATCATATCAAATTATCAATCATAGCTCGTCAAGAATTTCATTTATCACCTTCATTATTAAATTGACTCATTATTCCAATAATATTACTTCTCATATAATAATTCTTTACATATCAATTATTCCTATCATAACTGTCAATCAACTTTCAACTTTCATCTATCATCAAATCATAGGTTAATAATTTATTCCAATATTATCACTATATATTTCATATTTATCTTGATTACTTAAAGTAAATCTAACTCACATGTAGCACTTAGAGCTACTCGTGGATCATCACCTTGCATTTCCTGCTCCTTTCAGTAATTTCCCCTGATTGCTAATCGTCAACACTTGATATAATATTTATGTTAAAATTTCTAATTTATTCTTCAATTCTTCCATAATTTACATTATTTAAAAATTCTCACATTAAATTCTGAGAAATTTCATGTATACTAAATTTCAAAAATAAAATTCACATTATTACCTTTTGTTTTTCTTAGAGCTTTCCATGTCTCTCTAAAAAATTCTCCCGTAAATCCCTTCAAAATTTTACTCTCTCAACTTTTCTTTCAGTCCTCAAGTGTTTAAAAAAATAGAGTAGTTTGTATTGAAGAAAGAAGAAAAATAAACAGGGTTTGATAAGATTTAAATAAAAATAAAACAAAAACTAAACTTATATGTATATGTATACACACACAAACACACACACACACACACACACACACACACATATATATATACATACTCTGTTAACACCCCCCCTGGGCCATATTTGCCACTAATTCTACAACTTTTGTGTTGTAGATCATGCAACAGTTACATTATTGGGGAGTAACTCCTAGATACACGCCTTTTTTTTTCCTCTTACCTTTTCATGCGTCTAAGTGTGTCCAAATTTTTTTCAAAATAATTATTTTATTTAAAAATAAATCTTTCATATATATATATATATATATATATATTATTTTAACTCCCTGTCATATTTATCAAATTACTTCTTTACCCATATTCTAAGAACACGGGTATTACACTTACACCCAATAGGTTTTGATCCATTGGGTAGATCAACCAAAACCCAATTTTTGTTACTCATTATTGAGTCTATTTCATTATTAACTGCTTCTTTCCAAAAGGAAGCATCTCTCGATGACACAACCTCACTAGACGTCTTAGGATCACCTTTTAGATTTAGCACTAGAGGAATTTGATTTAAGATGATATTATTTCTATCTCCTTCAACCAAGAATACTATGTCTTGAGAATAAATAAACTTTGAATCTAAGTCATTTTTTACTTGCTCTAGTGCTTATTCTAGATTCAGATTGGTCCTTAGAAATTTCAATATCTCTTATTTTTGATTCTATAATCACATTATCACTAGAAGAATGAATTTGATTACTTTCATCCACAAACACAAAATCATAAGAAAATTTATTCTCAAAAAATTTTAAATCATGAGATTCAACTTTAGCATACAAATCCAAATCAAGAAGTCCTATAAATACACTTTTAATAGCTCTAGGTCCTAACTTAGTTCTTTTAGGATCGAAAATTCTATAATAAACTAAACACTCACACATTTTTAGATATTCTAAATTTGGTTTTCTTCCTTTCCATAATTCATAAGGACTAACATTTTCTCTCTTAGATGTTACCTTATTATGTATATAACATATTGTAAGTAATGTCTTAACCCACAAATTAATTGGTAAATTTGCATTAAGAAACATACAATTGACCATTTCAACCAAAGATCTATTTTTTATTTCAGCTAATGCAATTTTTTGTGGTGTATAAGGTGTTGTAATTTGATGAATGATACCATGCTCTTCACAAAATTCAAGCACAAAATACTCTCCACCCCTATCGGATGGGAGTACCTTAATTGTCTTATCTAGTCGATTTTCAACTTCAACCTTATATTTCTTAAACATACTAAAAGTTTCATCTTTTGTTTTTAACAAATATACATACATGTATCTATTGAAATCATCAATAAAAGTAACAAAGTATCTTTTACCACCACGAGTAATCATGCCATTCAATTCACAAATATATGAATGAATTAATTCTAAAATTTTAGAATCTCTTTTAACACTACAAAATGGTTTCTTAACAATTTTAGACTTAGCACAAACTTCATATTTTTCAGTATTGTCATTATAATTAATCAAATTTAACTTTTCATATTATTTAAAGTACACTAATTTAAATGAGTCAAATGTCCATGCCAAGTAAATAACTCAACAGTAAAAGCAGAAGACATTATTATTATTATTATTATTATTAATGTTCAACTTGTACATTCCATTAGAGGAATACCCTTTACCACAAACATTCCACTATTCGATAAGATAACCTTGTCGGATTCAAATGCTACCCGAAACCCCTTATTCCAAAGTAAATCAACAGAAACAAGGCTATTCCTAAGGTCAGGTACAAACAAAACATTAATAAGGGTCATAATCTTTCTGAATGTGAAGTAGATCTCAACAATTTCTTTTCCAGCTACTTGGACACGCTCACTGTTTCCCATTTGCACTTCATTAGTCGTTTCTTCAAATTTCTTGAAGAAGGACTTGTCTTTGCAGATATGAACCGCTGCTCCTGAATCGAGCCACCAACCATATTTCTCAATTGCCATGTTGATCTCACAAATCCTGGCCACAAGGACGTACAATAATATTACCCTTATGATTCAAGGACGTACAATCAGTTTAATTATTTTATTTTACTAAGAGTTCATTTTCTCATTTTCATCATCAACAATTATCTCAATAAAAACCTCAAGTTTTCTATTCTCTTGAGGAAAGGATGCCAAAGATACCACCTAAGCTAGATTAAGCTCCTGATGGGAAAAAAAGACATCTAACACTCGAAACTTGGCCATTTCAACAAAAAAACGACTAGTCAACTTTTAAAGCTGATATGAGTTTAAACTACCAAAATTCAATTCTCATACATCAAGAAATCACATTTGATATATAAAACATATAAACATATTTAGGAAACATTTAAAACATAAACTTTGCATTTGATCCAAATACGAATTATTATTCATTATTTTAAAACAAATCATCATGAATCAATACTGAAAATCATCAAATATTTCTTTTCATCATCTCAAATCTCACAAGTAATCGAATCATCTCGTTTCTTGGGCTACTTTCCAAAGAGCAAATATACGCAAAATCAATATATATATATATATATATGTGTGTGTGTGTGTGTGTGTGTGTGTCATCATGTATCCTCATAAAGTAGGATACATATGATAATTGTCTCCATCCAACAGGACTAATAAGTGTTCCCATATAGCAGGACGTATCCAGATACAAAAATAGATTGAAGTTTAAGGGGGAATAATCTCTAGGGCATACCCTTTTTATCATATTGTATCCCCATCTAGCAGGATACTTGTATCCCCATTCAACATTATACGTACATAATACAATATAGTAAATGTCTCCATCCAACATGATACTTCTATGTATAAAATCAGTACCACGTCCATTCTCATTATTTCAATAACAAATTCCATTCTCGTTATTTCAATAACAAATTTCATTCTCAACTCTTTTCATACTCAAAACATCACATAAACATTTTATTTCAATAAATACAACTCCTCTCATAAATCATTGAAAAATGATCAATCATATCAAATCAGAGATAAGAAGTCATATTTCTTTCCAAATAATTTCAATTGTACAAATTTATCTTTTTCTCAAACAGTTTATAAATTCAAGCACAAAACACAGTTTTATCACATAAAAAAATGAGAATTTATATACAGTTTAGCAGAAAAAACTCACATCAACTATACCCAATCCATATGCTTTTTTACAAAGTAGAATTACTCGGACCTACTCCTCCTACTGTACCTCCACCTAACAAAAATACACTAAACAGTATTACTATCTTATAACTTGATCTAAACCATTTTAACGGGTTAAATACATGCATATATTTCATATATATATATATATATAATTAATTTCAGCTAGTGTGTATATATATTTCAGATTTTTAACCTCCCAGTACCTTTAAATATACTATAAATTCTTGAACAATTAATCTAAAAGCTTTAAATAAACTAAAAATAAAATAATTCATTAATCTATAAATATGATATTTCCAAGCTTAAATAACAAAATTCTTCAATTGTGTGCATAGTTTTACAACTCCAATAATTTAATAATTAAAATTTATGTCTAAATAATTAAACAAACAATTATTTAGTTAAATGTTTCATTATAATATAAAATTGAAATATGGGTCTCGAAAACTTATCCAAGCGTGATGAAATCTTGGTATTGAAGTTGGAATACTGAAATTATATAAGATATTGGAGAAATGTCTGTCTAAATTTTTGCAAGAGAGAAATAGAGTTGAAGAAAGGAAGAAATAAACCAAATGAAATAAATGCTTTGGCATGAAAGAATGAAACCTCTGAGAGTTTTAAAGTATTGTCCTCTATTTTTAATTATATATTATTATTGTATTATATTATTAAATTCATACCACTTCACGTGAACAATGAAGAATCTCATGTTCTTCTTTGCCGCTCAATTTTTTTTAATTAAATCATTATTATATTTTATTAGTACAAAGTTTGCATGAAACATGAAGTTCCATCCTTTCCAACTTTCATTTTTTTTATTTGTAAATTACAAAATTACCCCTACCCTTTAGGGTGAAGATTTTACACTTTAGGTTAGTCTTACGATGCCTACACTATTTGGCAAAGTGACCTTCCTTTCCATAAACAAAGCAGGCTCTTTTTCTCTTTTCATTTTGAGATTTCTTCTTCTTAAACTGTTGGTCATTCTTCTTGACTTGCAAATTCTTATTCTTAGATTAATTCACATCCACAAAATGGACTTTAGATTCAAATGGAACCAAATTCTTGTTGTCACAGAAATGTCTTTTTTTATATACGAATGTGTTTATGAATTTGTTCCAATGTGAAATCTTCAGTTTTATGAAATAGTTTTTAACCATAATCTTTCCAAGAGGGAGGCAATTTGGAAATAATTGCGTCTACTTGAAAAGTTTCTAGAGGAACTATTTTTTGGGAACAAATTTTGTTAACTAATACTTGCAATTCATGGACTTGCTCAAGTATCAGTTTGTTATCAACCATATAGATTTCGAAATACTTAGAAATTTATTAATACCTTCTTCCTCATCCTTGTATTTGAATTCTAGTTGGTTCCATATTTCCTTAGCAGACTTGACTTTAGTAAACAAGTCGTAGAGACTATCAGATAGGGAATTCAAAATGTGTCCTCGACACAACAATTCATTTCTCTCATGTTTCTTCCTCTCTAAGCGAACCTTCTCAATAGCCTTTACAGTATGCAAAGTTTCATCGACACTAGGTTTTGGATCGTCTAATACAAGAGACAAATTTGGGTCCATTATATAATAAATCTTCAGAGCAGTGGGAAGAAATATCATCTTATCTTGCTATCAAGCAAAATTGTTGTGGTCCAACCGATCAAGTTTCAACATATCTTTATTCATCACCTTAATAAACTTTGAATCCATCTTTACAGTATTAATAATAAAGCCTTAAATTTTTTGGTAAATATGATAGATACAAAGTCTAGAAAAAACATAATGATGATGACTTTGAGGAGTGAAAGAACACTTCTTTAAGGCTTTATTTGTCCTCACTTAATTTCTCTGGGTTCTAACAAATAGTATTTCATGATACAACATAGCCATTCAGAATTTATGAGAGCAGATTCAGATATTTTCTCTTGAGTTCTCTTTGAAACAATGAACAACAATGATTGTAATTTTACAAGAAGAATTTTAAGAGAAGAAGAAGAATAAGAAAATAAATTGTAGAGAATAATGTTAGTTATTGGAAGTATTTATTAGAGATGGCAACGGTTAGGTTAACTGTGAAATTTGACATAACCATAACCATAACCTTGAAACTAACTTACTAACCGAAACCGTTTAACTAACCCCTTTAAATTTATGGAAACTATCCAAAACTGTAGCCTCTAATTGTGCAACTACCAGTTAAATAACCTTGACCGTTTATATACAGGTTATCGGTTGCGGTTACTCGCCAAAAAAGCGAAACAAAAAAAAAATCGATTGGAAAAAAACATATAAATTAAAATCTGGTTTTTTTGGTTTTCTGTGAGAAAAATGGTGGCTACAAGAGGAGGAGGAGGATGAGGAGAAAGGAAAGGAGAGGGGCGAAGGAGCAGGAAGGAGGAAGAAGAAAAGAGAAGAAGGGGAAGAGTGATAAAGAAGGGAGGAGGAAGATGGTGGCGCTGCTGTAGACACCTAATTTCGTTCCAAAATTTTTGAACGAGCGGTATCTACAGCTGCGCTTGCAGTTGATAGAGAAGAAAGGGGAAAGGAAAAGGAAAAGAAAAAGGGATGAAGAAGAGAGAAGAAAAAGAGGAAAAAAAAAAGGTTGCCAACAGTTTGCTTCCGTGTGGGAGAGAGGGAGAGGGAAGAGAAAAAGTATAAAATTTTGGCAGAGAAGAGAGTTCAAGTGTGAGAGATGAGAGAGTTTTTTTTAAAAAATTAACTCGTCTTGTTTTGAAGACCAAGGACCGAAAATTAGGGAAAGTTATTTGTCTTTGTGATTTATCAGTCTTTTTTCTTTCTTTTGTCTTTTTTATTTATATATTTAATCAATTAATTAATATATATTTATTATTTTATTATTAAATATATGCATTGTTAATTATACAAATATACAACTTATGAAAAACTAAATAATTAACTGTTTTGGATGATTAGTGACAAGTAAAAGGTCATGGGTTCAAACCATCATATTATACTGCATTCTTTAAATATATATTTTTAAAAGTATTATAAATAATCAGGTTTAACGAGTAAACTACTAGAAACGGTTTAACTTTTAAAACCTGTGAATTGTCATCCATAAGTATTAATAGTGTTTTCTAAGTCACCAAACATAGCAGCTTCTGTCAGCAAAGACCATAAGTCCTAAAAAATCTTCATACTGCTATGTAAATGAGCTTGAGTGGCTAACATATCAGCAGGTTCGTTAGCTTCTCTCATTGAGTCCAATTACTTTCGTATTTGAGCAAGTGATTTTAGTTCAATCTGGTTGGCCCTGGAAAAGGTACTTTTAAAGTTCACTGTTGGCTGGTTTGTCAGGCTTGAGCTTGTGTCATGCTTAGCCTAGCTAAAGAACTTGTATGCAATTAAAAGGTGGGTTTGGCTACAAATAATTGTCTGCTTCAAGGGGCAGGGTCACTTTACCGTTCGCCCTACCACAAAAGCTTAGTGGTACGAGATTCATTCTATGGCTCCGATTGATAAAAAGGAAAAGTTAGAGAAAGGAAAGAAGAGTGATCATGTGAAAGTAAAGTGAAATTAATGTTTTTTTTATTAAATGTACAAATTGAGAGGATTAATGAATGAAAACTAAAATAAACTGTCTTATCCTTTTCTTTTCGTTTCTTCTCTTATTTTTCATTATATTTATCAAACACATGATAAAAAATTATCAATGACCTATTTAGTTATGGAAAATATTTTTCATTTTATCACTTTCTTCAATAATCTAAATCTTTTTAACGTACTTTAGAAGATACTATTTTTTTTATTTTTTATTTTTTCAACATAATTGATTTGAAAAATAATAAGTATTTTTTGTTACTTATTTTTGTAATATTATATTAAAAAATAAAAAAGTTTTGTTTTTCAAAATTTGTTAAGAATGTACAAATTATAAAAAAAAATGTTAAAAAAAATAAAAAATATTTTTCATAACTAAACAAGTTCCAACATATTTATTTTTCCATTTTTTATTCTCTTTCCTTTATTTTTTTTCTTTATCAATCAAAACCTAAGAGTGTAGAGTCCACCAAACTTTGTGAGACAGGTGAAAGGACATTGTAGCGTGCCATGTAAGAACTTATCTGGTTTGACACACATCTGATTCCATCTGCATTAAACCATCAACAGCAATTACCTTTCTACAAATGTGACATATTCCCACCTCAACCCTTCAATGACATTCATACTATTTGGAGCAAGGTGTATTCATAAGCTTGTTTTTGTTGAGTGGTTGAGTAAACCAAACTTGATTCAAATATGATCATCAGACACTCTTAACAGAAAGCTGAAGATATCAAAAATGCTTTACAAGTTGCTCTTGTTACTCAGACTTAATTTTCACGTGCCTGAAAGTTTCTTTTATTTTGGGTAATGAGGTATCCGAGTCTTCGACTTGATTAATTCAGGGATATTCATAAATAATCTTGTTCATATGTATCGATTAAAATTTAAAATAAAATTTTCGGATATATATGGTTTAAAAGAATTATTTGCATTCAACGGATAATCGAATTCAAGACCTACACTAACAACATTTATCTTGACTTTTTGCACCACTGAGCTAAACCCCTTTGGATTTTTCATATTGTGTGGTTTTTTGCTTATATGAAAGTAAACAGAATGTTCATCACATTTTTTAGTAACATTATTCGAGGAAACACACTTACTAGAGGAAAGATCATTGCATATAAAATTGATAATACATGTTATTTTCAACCAAAAAAAAACTCACTTTTCTTGTGTATGGTACTTATACATAACTCCTCTTAGCGTCGTATCAATTGTATCCATTTGTAGCCAATTCACTGAAAAAGAAGAAGATCTATTATGTATGTAATTATAAGAATAAAGATAAATTTAAGTCCAAAACAAACAACAAAACGTATATTTCATGCCATTAACCAATGAAAATGCACCATAGTCGAGAAATGGAATTTCTTTTTTTCAAATCCTCCTTGTCATCACTCGATTTTCATGAAATTACCTATTAACTTTTCAAAAAAAAAAAATTACCAATAAAATTTCAATAGAAAAAATGATTGTTTTAATGTTTACCCAAACTGAACATTAGTAATAATTAGGTTGTGAAACTTTAGCGAGAGATTTATTTGGAGATAATAATCATGTTTATAATGTTATTAGGATAGGTCTATTTTCACAAAAGATAAGTTTGCTTCTATGTAAATTCTCTGTAAAAAAAATACTTTTGGTACCGAAAGTTTTTTTTTTTATATTAACAAATGCGACATATCAACCATTAAAAAACCACCCTATTATTAACCCTTTTTGTTTGTAGTCAAGTTGAAACTGAAGCTATGATCTAAGCCTGTAATTGTTAAACCAGTGAATAAGCCAAAAGAAAAAAAAATATTTTATAGTGGGACAAGAAATTAGAGTTGCGTGCAAGTCTTTACAGGGCAAATTAAAATCAGTCTAAGAGATTTAGGCCTATTGAGAACCCTTGAAAAAGTTGATTTAATCTCTCTTTAAGGGGTTACCAAATGGCGCCTTTATGGGGTTGGGCTAGAAACTAGAGTTGGGTGTGTCCTAATTCTTGGTTTAGGCTATGATAGGGATACAAACCAACAGCTCAATTTTTGGTATATTGTTTACTTGTTAGTGTTCTTCATTAAATGCTGCAAACTAAATTGGACGGTAACATATTATTGTCAGTTCTTTGGTGTCCAGTGTCCACACAATACAAACTAACAACATACCTGGCTATAAAAATCCGCCAGCAAGAATCAGCAGCTATTGACTAACTGGTTATTGCCCTTAAGTTATGGGTACGTGGATTCCTCAGAACCAGGACTCTCTTACCGGTAAAAAGAGTTGTTCTCAAGTTAGATTAAAATCATCATTATAATAAAAGAGTCTTGCAGCAAGACACTTCCAAAAGTAACAACATATTGAGCTATAAAAGCCAGCAAGCAAAGCACCTCCCATCACCAACATCCCTCCCTCGCTCCCTCTCTCTCTCTCTCTCTCTCTCTCTCTCTCACACACACACACACATTAACAGCTATGGCTAAAAGGACAGATGAAAGAAGAATTGTGATGTTTCCCTTCATGGCTCATGGCCATCTCAACCCTTTCATGGCACTTGCAAGACAACTAGAGCAAAGGCAAGGCTACAAAATCACCATTGTCAATACTCCTCTCAACATCCAGAAACTGAAATCCTCACTCCCCTCTGAAACCAACATACGCCTTGCTGAAATCCCCTTCAATGGAACTGATTATGGTCTCCCACCCGATACAGAAAAACACCTATGCCTTATCTTATGAACCCATGATTCGTCTCCTGGAAGCTTCCGAGAATCTTCAATCTCCCTTCAGGAAACTCCTCATAGGCATGTTTGAAAATGATGGTCAATTCCCAGTCTGTATTATCTCAGATATGTTCCTCGGATGGACAGTAAATGTTGCCAATGAGCTAGGAATCTTCCATTCAGTATTCATAGCCGGTGCTGGTTACAGCATGGCAGTTTATTTCTCAGTTTCTCTCAACACAAACCATGATTCCATGACCAAAGACGAATTCTTGCCTCTGCTCGATTTCCCCGAAGCATCAAAAATTCACCAATCACAACTTGGGTATGATCTGAAGTACACAGATGGTGCTAAATCTTGGTTCTGTTTCCGTGAGTGCCAGTTCTTATACTGCTTCCAATCTGATGCTATTTTGTTTAATAGCATAAGGGGCTTGGGGCAAATTGGTGAGACATATTTTAGCAGGAAAATGAGTGGAAAACCAGTATGGAGTATAGGACCTGCTTGTTCAATTGCCAAGAAGGAGGATGATCATAACCAAAGTGACTGTTTCTCTGAATGGCTTGATCTCCATCCACCAGATTCAGTTCTGTATGTATCTTTCGGATCACAAAACACCATCTTACCTTCACAAATGAGAGAATTGGCACTGGGAATGGAGTCAAGTGGAAAGGCATTCATTTGGGTAGTCAAGCCGCCAATCGGATTCAGCATGACAGAAGAATTTAGAGCTGAATGGTTGCCTAATGGTTTCGAAGAACGAATCAGGAGAAAGAATCAAGGTATCCTGATTCGCCAGTGGGCTCCGCAACTGGAGATTTTGTCTCACAGATCAACAGGTGCATTCCTTAGCCACTGTGGTTGGAATTCAGTGCTGGAAAGTTTGAGTCATGGAATTCCTATCATCGGTTGGCCACTGGCTGGAGAGCAGTTCTTTAACACTCAGATGCTGGAAAAGGAAGTAGGTGTTTGTAAAGAGATTGCAAGAGGAACTGATTCCGGGATTGTCAAAGAAGATCACATTGCAAAAACTATCAAGGCTGTGATGGAAAAAACAGAGGAAGGAGAGGAGATGAGAAGAAAAGCTTGTGAAATGAAAAAGAAATTGGAAGATGCAATCAGAGAAGAAGGTGGTTTCAAGGGATCATCTATTAAAGCTATGGACGAATTCCTCAGCACAGTAATCTTGACAAACAAAAAAATATCAGACTATTAGAGAATGGAAGTAATTCATTTTAAATAGTTTGGAGAATAATACATTCAGTAAAATAAATTGCAGTTAAGTCAAGTGACCAACTTTATGAATACTGAAAAGGGAAGTGGGGAAGGAAACTATAAAGAATAGCTCACTACATTATCAAGGAGGTGCCACTCTTCCATATCAAGTCACCATAACACTGCAGTTGAGGAGAAACTGAAAAGCAAATCTTTATATTTTTATTTCTCTTTTTCCTTATTTTTTTTGTGCATTTTAGGATGTTGCAAATGGCTTGGTGCTAAAGTACAACAGCAGAGCAAGGATGCAAATATCAATAATTCCTTTCTTTAACATTTCTTATTAACTAGGGCAAATTACGGTTAGCCTTATGCTAATTTAGAATTTTAGATCCATGTATTTTAAAAAGTTAAATTTGAATACAAAGTGATAAGACTCTTTTAGCACATATTGTAAAACTCACTATGTCAAAAAAGTCGTGCTTAACACGACTTCATTTTATAGCACTGAACATTTATTTACCTCAATTTCATCGTTAGTTTCATTCTCTCAACACCAATACTGTTAAAGCCTCAAATCTCTAATCAAATCAATCTTTTATTTTAAATCAAAGTTCGTAGTCTTAACCACAACATTCAAATTAAACTTTTTAAAACAAGGCCAAGTTACGACCAAATTTATGAGTGAAACTTGATAAACTCGTGCGAGAACACAAGATATACTGTTCAAATATTTTAATGAATACCCTGAGTCCTTGATCATATCTTGACTGTTTGACTTGAACTTGTCTAGTCAATGTTTAAATGCTTAGTTGACAGCCAGATGTCACAAATATGACAATTAAAAGCAACAAAATTTTGTACCTGCCATGTAAATTCCAAACAACAACTCTGAGAGATTCCACAATGGAAGTCCACAAGCACTTCCTATGCGCCACAACTACAGAAAGCCTGGTATTACTCAGAAGGAAAAAAGCTGTCTCTACTGATAACTTCTACCAGTTGCTACTTACGAACATTCACAGATAGCTCCCAAGCTTTTGGTTATTCAAGGGATAAGCAGAGTGACTTCCATCAACATTTTAGATATAATCAGCAAAAATCTAAATTCTATGGAAAAAAAATTGCAAGGCTGTTGAAATACATGCAGTTAACAAGAAGTTGCCTCAGTTGAGTGGATGAATATTTCAAAGTAAGGATCTAACGAAGTTGATATGAACAACGTACCTTTACTTTGGCACCACCCAACCATGGTGATGGTGATTAACATACCCAATCAGGAAAAAAAAACTGCAAGGCCCACAAGTGATGATGAAGTCGGAAACAGCAATGTGCATGATTCACATTGAGAAAGGTCACCCCCTTGCACAATTTCATGAACTGGTTTGCTTTGGCTCTTACACCAACCTCCATAACCAAAAGATGCCAGTGGCAATGTCAATTTTCACTTCCTCTTACTGTTATCAGCTGGAACAGCAAGAGAACACTTTTCTTTCTTACAACGAATGATGCAAATGACCTGTCAGTTAACCTGCAGATATAGTCTTTCAATCCTGAAAGACTTGGAGACATTACCCTTTGTTTGCTGACTATTGAAAAACACATTTTCTTCATTCTACCTCTTGTTAACTGAGGCTACTTACGAACATTCACAGATAGCTCCCAAGCTTTTGGTTATTCAAGGGATAAGCAGAGTGACTTCCATCAACAATTTAGATATAATCAGCAAAAATCTAAATTCAATGGAAAAAAAATTGCAAGGCTGTTGAAATACATGCAGTTAACAAGAAGTTGCCTCAGTTGAGTGGATGAATATTTCAAAGTAAGGATCTAACGAAGTTGATATGAACAACGTACCTTTACTTTGGCACCACCCAACCATGGTGATGGTGATTAACATACCCAATCAGGAAAAAAAAACTGCAAGGCCCACAAGTGATGATGAAGTCGGAAACAGCAATGTGCATGATTCACATTGAGAAAGGTCACCCCCTTGCACAATTTCATGAACTGGTTTGCTTTGGCTCGTACGGCAACCTCCATAACCAAAAGATGCCAGTGGCAATGTCAATTTTCACTTCCTCTTACTGTTATCAGCTGGAACAGCAAGAGAACACTTTTCTTTCTTACAATGAATGATGCAAATGACCTGTCAGTTAACCTGCAGATAAAGTCTTTCAATCCTGAAAGACTTAGAGACATTACCCTTTGTTTGCAGACTATTGAAAAACACATTTTCTTCATTCTACCTCTTCCCTTCCCCCCCCCCCCCCCCCCCCCCCCCAACCACCTTACCCTCTTTCCAGATTGAGAGAAAAAAATAATATCAAATCTACTTGAATGCCCATAAATTTATCTAGTGATAGTTATTCACTATCTATGGTTGGAATCGACTTCATCCTGCCAACCAGTCCATACTTTCAACCAATCTGTACAAATGAATCAAGCCTCAGGATGGGAGGAATCCACCCAACTATATGCCCATTCCTTCCTTATTTTATTTCTTTCCATTGTCATTCTTACTTCTGTAGCATTATCCCATTGTCTCACATCAGCATACACATTGTATAGCAGCATATATGGGGCTGAGCCTTCCGGTTCAAGTCTCATTAATGCTTCAGCTGCAACACGGGCCAACTCCACATTGTTATGTACCCTACAAGCACCCAGTAACGCCCCCCACACTGCATTATCTGGCTCAAATGGAATGCTATTGATCAAGTCCATGGCTTCCTCAACCTTCCCATGCCGACCTACAATGTCCACAAGGGAAGCATAGTGCTCAACCTTGGCTCAATGCCATAATCCCCGACCATGGATTTAAAATGTTCCCGGCCTTCATCAACTAGTCCTGCATGAGCACACGCATTCAAGACAGATATATATGTTATATAAATAGGCTGTACCTTACTAATTTTCATCAATTTAAAGAGTTTTAGAGCCATGAGATGCATATCCTCCAATCATTGCATTCCAAGAGATTACATCTTTTTGCATTTTCATCTCATAAAAAATGGTCCTTGCCTCAATCATTGCCCCACATCATGAATGCATAGTAATTAGGGAGTTATTTATTGGCACATTGGGAATAACTGCCTTTGTGACAATCTGATGTATCTGCACACCCAGATGCAGATCCACAAGCCCAGTAGACACACTGAGAATTGAAGATAAAGTATGTCGATCAGATTTCTGCCCTTCAAGTTGCATCTGACTGAATACCTTAGCTGCTCCTTTAAAGTCCTCATTTTTCTCATACCCCACTATAACGGAATTCCATGAGACCAGGTTTTTCTGAGGAATCCTCTCAAAGAAATCACGAGCAAGTTCTAAACTACCTATCTGGGTAAGCCCTGAGATCATCACATTCCTTGAGAGTGCATCAGGGTTGGGAATTTTACAAAAGAGATTTGACGCCTCTTCCTTATCCGACAAATGAACATAGCCACTAATCATGGTATTCCATGAAAAAGTATCATGTTCCGTTGTTTGATCAAAGAGTTCCCTCGCAGCAGCAACATCTCCTGCCTTCACATAGCACATGATCATAGAATTCCATGACACCACATTTCTTTCAAACCTCCCATTGCTTTCATTTGCGTAATCATGATAAAATGGTATCTGATTAAAAAGTTCTCGAGCTTCAGCTACCTTTCATTTCTGACCATACCCGGCAATCAAAGTATTATAAGCATGCACGAAATCTTCTCTGCTATCATCTCTAGTCCTGCATTCAATCAAAACTCTTGCAGCTTCAGCCATTTCACCATTATGAATAAGGCCAGACACAAGTGCACTCAAGGAGGCCACATCGCGCTCTGGTATTCTCTCAAAGAAGCCAATGGCACGCACCACGTTACCGTTATGCAAAAAACCAGTAACCATAGCATTCCACGAGACAACATTCCTCTCAGGCATGCTATTGAAAAGCCTCAAAGCCTCATCCTTCCTCCCATTCTTCACATACCCACTAATCATCGTGTTCCAAGAAACGCTGTCCCTCTCTGGTATTTTATCAAACAAGCACCTCCCTTCCTCTAGTAACCTGATTCCACTAAACGATACATAACCCGAAATCATCAAATTCAACGAAACAATATCTCTCACGAGCATTTCTTCGAACAGATTCTGTGCCTTTGCCATCTCTCTCCGCTTCACATACCCACTTATCATTGAATTCCATGTCACTGTGTTTCTCTGTTCCATTTTATCAAACACTGCTCTTGCTTCACTAAGCCGACCATTTCTTATCAAATGGCCAATCTTCTTGTTCACTGAATAAAACTCTGGAGATTGAGAAGAAGAATAACTATTGGGTTTGGATATTGAAGCAAAACAATGAGACGATACAGGCGCTTTCTTGAATATCAATGCACTGAGGGTAGCAAGAAAACAATGCCGATGAGATGCACATTTGACAGTCTGACCTCTTGATGAACATTTGAAGAAGAGGAAGAAAGAAACTCATTTTCAACAAAAGTTCCATTCTTTTTTTTTTAGGCTGAACAAACTACAAAATGAATTAACTGCATCAACAAGATGAGCAATATGATTCTACTTAAACATGATCAAAGGATAGGATGATGAATGCCAACAGATAAAGGTAATCATAGTTAGCAAAACATAACATCTCTTGTAACCAATTTGACCCCTTTTCACACAGTAGGAGTGTGCAATGATAAATTTTGATTGAGATAAAGTGGGTGATGCATTCACTCTATAGCTTGAAATAGGTGATGTTAGTCATCAAGTAATATCGGTGAACAATCAAAGGTCCCTTGAAAGTAATCCAATAAAATCAACAAGGTGTCTCATGATGAGATAAACAATAAGTGAAGTTAACAGATTTCCATCATTCCTAAATTCATTTGTTCTTTCGAGATAAGAAGTTCAAATATGACTTCCGATAGATTAAATTGTGAAACTATAAGTAATTGATAATGATTCAATTAAATAGTTTTATAGTTACACTTTTACAATTTCAATATTTGGACTTTAGGCCACATGAACTAAATTCAATAAGAAGTTCTTGCACTCGTACTCATAACCATATATTGTTCATATAAATTTTTTGAGGTTATGTTTCACTTTCGATACTCTTCAAACCCCTCAAAAAACTTAGAAATATTGCCTTCTTCATAGAGAGCTTGACATTTCATGCTTCAATATATTATACATAACTCAAGCAGTTTTTCTTATAAAAAAGGGTAATTCAAGCATTTCCATGATTCTGGGAACTGAATAATTCCAAGTATATATAATATAATCAACAGTCAACAGGGAAGCATTCACCTTTTATCCAGAAATTAATATTTGGCTATCTTGCTTGTAGCGGGATAGAATATGATGAAACCAAGAAAGGGAAAAAAATAGATTTTCTGTAACCAACTTGAATGAGTTGAGGCGTAAAGGTTTTGCATTTCATGGTTAATGAGAATTAAAAAAAAGGAAAAAGCTGGATGAATTTGAGAAAATGGTTATCAGCACTTTAAAAGGTGGTCTCTAGACCAGAGGTGAACTGCTCCAAAGGGAAGTCTCCAAAGAACATGGACTTCAACCCATTTTAGTTTGTATATGCTGATTATTAAGATGCTAGGTTGCCTTTTTAAGGCTACTTGAGGCCTTTTAGGCTGATAGAATTGACGGAAACTAGATGCTTCTTTAATTCTTTGCACAAATCACCAGGAAAAACCAAAGCCCATCTAATGAGACAAAGTAACAAACACCTGGAGTGGATAACCCAGCAAGCTCTAACAAAACAACAAACAGAAAAAGGAACAACCCACTAAAACCATACAATCAAAAGTAAGAGCTAACCCAGGTTCAAAAATTATTCCACAGCAAATGGATGGAGCTATTAAATGTTAGGAACTCAAAAATAGAAGACATCTAAATTCATAACCAAAAAAGAAAATTCTCTTCATAAGCACATAATAATTCAACAAAACTTGGAAGTAAACAGCCCCAAAAAATTGAATTCTCTATAAGTTAAAGCATGATCAAATTCATGAAAAGGAGGTAAAAGGAAGAAATTTAATGGCCTACCTCCAAAGCTTTGCAGTGCACAACAAGGAATAGATTAGAGAGAGACAGTTTTGTGCGACCAATTGATCAAGATTATTAAAATTAGCGGTCGTTAAAAGAGAGAAATCATGTACTGGGGTCTTGAATCAGGTTTGGAAAGAGAGGTGGCAAGAAACAGCAGTCGGTTACTCGTTTGGTTTTCTTTCTCTGACTCGAAGCATATGAAATGGTACCACAAACTTCATTCTTATCTTCAGTTTTTTTTTTTTTTTTTTTTGGGAGGGGTGGGGGGCCGCAGAAAACTGTTGGAATCCCTGTTATTACAGCCAATGATTATGAGAGGGAAGAAGATGGGACAAAAATATCATTGGAGATAGAAAGGAGAGAAGCGAGAGAGGGGGGGACGGCTGCTCGATGAAGACCTCCGGCAGCTGATGCGGTGGCTAGTGAAAAGGATTTTTTCGTTTTGGTGTGAAATATCTGACGTGGGTTATGGGACCCACAGTAAAGTTAAAGTTCAGTAGGGCCTAACGCTTTGTGGCCTTTCGAAAGCAATCAGTTGTTGCCAAAACCTGTTTCTTTACAACAAAAAGGAAAGCAGAGATGATAGGTGGTAGTACTAGCTTGTATGTGCGCATTTCACTGCCATGGAAGCGAAGCCACCAACAACATCCAGCAGCACAAATCAAATCATCAGAAACCAAATTTCAATTTCAAGTTCTATGCAAAACTGGAGAAGTGACGCTAACAAAGCAAGGCCACCGCTTTCTCACATCTCTCGCTGTCGCTGGAGACTCCTCCGCCACCAACCGCTTGATTAGGAAATTCGTGGCTGCGTCCCCCAAATCAGTGACTCTCAATGCTCTCTTTCATCTCCTATCTCCTCACACCTCTCACGCTCGCCTCTCCTCTCTTGCCCTCCCTGTAAGTCTCTCTCTTTACTGTATCTCTGCTTGGTTACTGGAGAAATGGAGGAGAAAAGAAGGAAATTTATGGTTTATGGTATATTGCGTATATGTGTTTGCTTGATTTTTTTAAAAGAGAAACGAAATTTGGTCCGCGGAGCTCACAATCAGTTTATATTACAAGTGCTTTCCAATTTTTTTCCCTACAATTTCCTTTTTATCCGAAAAAATGTCAATTGTGTCTGTTTGGTTGCTAGGAAACTTGAGGAAGAGAAAAGAAATTTATTAAAAAATTTAACATCCTAGGACTATGTGTACTTTTTTTGTAGGAGGGCTATGTATACTTGATTTTTGAGAAAAGATAAAACAATTACAAAGCCCAACAGAACTAAACAAAGCAGTTGTAACAGTCAGTTTATATCATGAAGGCTAGAATTCACTTCTGTTTTCCTGCAATTTCTTATCAAAACAAAGCAAAATTGTCTATTTTTTGTTGTAAGGTTTTAAGTAAAGGAAGTTTGTTAATATCGATATTATTAAGCTTTATGTTGTTTTGGGTCTCCAATAGAATGCCAAACTCAGCTCAGTGCTTATCAGTTGAATAAAAAAAATTCTTGTTTTGGTTTTGCCATTATATATTTGCAGTTGTACTCAGAGATCACTGAAGCATCATGGTTTGATTGGAACCCAAAGTTAGTTGCTGATCTCATTGCTTTGCTCAATAAACAAGAACAACGCAATGAATCAAAAACTCTATTTTCTCAAGCTGTTCTGAAATTGAAGTCGCGCGAGCGAGATCTTGTGCTTTTCTACTGCAATTTGTTTGAATCTAATGTGAAACATGGTTCAAAGCAAGGATTCGATGAGTGTTATGCTTGTTTGAGTGAACTTCTTTGCAGTTCTTCCTCTGTTTACGTGAAACGCCAAGCTTATAAATCAATTGTTAGTGGTTTATGTGAAATGGGGCAACCTCATGAGGCAGAAAGAGTTGTAGAAGAGATGAGAATGAAAGGAGTCAAGCCATCATTGTTTGAATTCAGGTCCATTTTATATGGGTATGGAAAACTGGGATTGTTTGAAGATATGCAGAGAAGTGTGGATAAAATGGAGAGTGAGGGTTTGAACGTTGATACAATTTGTTCAAATATGGTTCTTTCATCTTATGGAGCTCATAACGCGCTTCCTGAAATGGTTTCATGGCTACAAAAGATGAGGGGTTCAGGGATTCCTTTCTCGATAAGGACATACAATACAATCTTGAATTCTTGTCCTACAATCATCTCTATGTTAAAGGAGTCTAATAGTTTTCCACTTTCGGTTGTTGAGTTGATTGAGATTTTGAACAGGAATGAGGCATCGTTGGTTAAGGAGTTGGTTCAATCATCAGTTCTGGACGAGGCAATGAAGTGGAATGATTTAGAGGCGAAGTTGGATTTGCATGGAATGCACCTCAGTTCAGCTTACTTGATAATGATACAATGGATGGAGGTGATCCGATTCAGGTTCAGTAATGGGAAGTACGTGATTCCGGCAGAGGTTGTGGTTGTTTGTGGGTCAGGAAAACATAGTAGTATTAGAGGCGAATCTCCGGTGAAATGTCTGGTAAAAGAGATGATGGTTCGAACAGGAAGTCCAATGAGAATCAATAGGAAGAACATTGGTTGCTTTATTGCCAAAGGGAAAGTTGTGAAAAACTGGCTATGTTGACTAAAAGATGGAGCTTGTTTAGATATTACAAATGACAGTATTATTTATGAAAGATTCATGGCAATGCATTTTGGAACTGCCTCGACTGACTAATATTTTGTACTTAGTACAAGAAAAGAAAAGGGGGGGAAATAAAAGAAAAAAGCGGGAGAGCAGAAAAGGGAGAAAGGCTCTCCTGCTTGGTATTAGAAAAATGAGAAGAAAAAAATTTGAATAGATTGGAATTTTCTTTTCAAAGATACAAATCACGAAGTGAAAAGTGAAATGAGTGAGAAAGATTGTAATTAATTTGTCTTTATTTTCTATGAACTTGCAATTGATCAAACTCCATCTACGATTTCCACAATGGAAAGGAAAAAGGTACCGTAGAAACAAAAGCTTCAATATAAAACAAGAATGATAACGGATACCTCAGCCAATTTCAGTACATAGGAAACATCTCACTTCATAACAATTCTTAAAACCATAGCATCAACCTTATATACCTCTTTAATAGATTCCCTACCTAATTGCAAAGATCTCCAAGACTGAGAATCACACCTTGTAACCTTTCCTGGTAAGTTTTTTTTGATGGTATAACATTTCCTGATATTACAGATGCAATAACAAACACAGTTTCATCAAAGGCCCTCTCTGCAAAATAACGAGCTAAACTTCAATATGATTATGATTGATAGATAGAAAAATTGAAATGAAAGAAGAATTAGTGAAAATACTTTTTTATGGTTTAGTAGGAAAAAAAGTGAGGACAAAAAAGTAAAATATTGATTTTTTTTCTAACATTTACAAATCATAATACTCTTAAATTTAAATGATTGGAAAATGAAAACTAAAATAAGTTTTTTTTTTCTTTCAACTTTTCTATCCTTTTTATCAAGTACACGATGAAAGGATCAATATTTTTTTCTTCTCATTTTTCGTTCTTCTGTATCTTCTTTCCTCACCTTTCCCTTCTACCAATCATAACCAATAATTTTTCTTTCGTATAGAATAACAAAGCAAGACTTGTTACGGAAATGAAAAGAAAATTTCACTTGTCCAAACCTGTACATTTGTGATGTGCGTTCTCAATTTCCACCCCCATTGGACATGCGAGATCCTATCCACTCTAGGAGAAGATCATGAAAGAAATTTTCAAGAACACGTTAAAGTTCCTTGTGTGTTCTAAACGCCAAAGGGGTGATTTCACAAGCTCTCAAAAGATGTCCTCATATTTAGTCATGATCAAACCATCAATCGTGCTTTATGGGTTCCATCCATCAGACTGTCCATGAAAATATAGTCAGGTTTTGTGACATCAGAAATAATTTAAATTAGAGAACCCTTCAAAAATGATACCTCATTAATTTATTTTTTTAATATATATACATATATAAAATAAAATAAAACTTAGGTGAGAAGAAGAATTATAAAAACAATTGATTGCAGGAAACGAATGCATTATAAAATAAGAATACATTGTGATTATATAATTTCATCAAAGAATTCAGGAAATCCACATATAATTTGCATTTTTACAGTACGTATTTTTAATTTTTCAATTACTACCCAATGAAATTTCATAGAATCTTTTTTCTTAATGAGATTTAAGGCATAACCCATGACACTGTCAAAAGCAAAGCACATGCATCCACATTCTCTTCTATGTAAGCGTAAAGTCACCAGATCAGGCTTCTCTAACTGCAAGCCTTTGTCAAATAAGCAACTGAAATTAACATGATTACAGTCACCTGTTGTAAAAGAAAGAAAATATGTTGACCATGTCCGTTGCCAAGCTCAAGTATGGGGAGAATCGTGAACAAACCACAGTAATGGGAGTATACCTTCGGGCATGTTGATGTTACCTTGCTTTTGATCGTAAATTTATTTAATTCGAGGATTTTCCTTCTGTATACCACATCTGACACAGGTGATATATACGTACTGAAGTATGTGCCAGAGTCCCTGAGCATGGGACACCAATTCCTCCAAACCAGAGTATTCTATTAGAGGAGTCACACCAAAAGCACGAACTTCGTGTTAAGATTTTGCCTCAATTCTCATAAAAAAGACTTCTAATTGGTTTGAGAAAAGTTGTGTCCTATTTTGTAGTTGTTTGTTCTAGTAAGAATAGTAGTATTTTCCTATTAAATTGTTGATTGTACAAATAGTAGTAATCTACTATGATGTTGTTCTCTTCCTAATAGCATTAGGAAAATATCCTCTATATAAAAGGGTCCTAGAGAAGATTTGAGGTACACTTATAATTCCATATACATTGTAAACTAGAGGGGTTTACTACTAGAGCTTGGATGAGAGCTTTGGGTGTATTGGAGTTTTGGGTTGTCAAGTAGAGAGAGCACTTACAACTAGAGCTGGGTTAAGAGCTTTTGTTGTATTGTGATTTTGGGGTGAGAATTTGACAATTTTTCTCTTCTTAAAGTTGTAGAGAGAAAAGTTGTAGTTGAAGATTAATGAAATAGTGGAGTTGTTGGTGGATGTAGACAAATAGGTTGACAAATTTGCCCTTCCTAAAGTTGTAGTTGAAGATTAATAAAATAGTAGACTTTGTTTGTTTTGCCTATGTTAACGTTTTTGTTTAGGGTTTAGACAGTGGTTAGGGTTTCGAGAAAAAAAAGAAATAGAGAGATAGCAAGCAGTAAATTGGTTACTAACCCTAAGGTTAGTAGTCATATATATAGAGAACTTAATATTATGAAATTACATCAATACTCTTAAACCCTAATACTCTCAACGCTCTAACACTTACATCAATACCCTTAAACCCTAATACTCTCAACACTCTAACACTCCCCCTCAAGTTGGAGCATACTCCAATTTGTTACAACGATACCCATCCAATATGTTACAAATAAATTCAAACTCAAATAACAGCGAAACTCATAACAATTCGGGGCAACTAGGCCCAAGACAATAGTTAGGTCACCATGTCGGTACCACCTAACGATAATGGATCAACACAATCCATGAACAAGGTCCGGGGACATCGGACAAACAAAACCCTCCACTTAGGGGTCAACAAGATAACAAAACAGACTGGAACGAGCTGCTTTATATGGGTTGAATCCACAAAACGGGTTGGATTGTGTCGAGAGGCAAATCTGAATTGGATCCGGGTCAGGTCAACACATAAACAAAAACTAAAAACTTTTTTTTCTTCATGCAGCATCACCACACATAACAGGGGACTCATGACCGGCAACAAGATGTCACAATCTCACCAGAAAGAAAGAAAACTGAACCTGTCGGAGACGAAACAAAAGTTGCTAGAGAAGAGGGAAAACACTTGAAGAGTGCCGAAAAATTCGTTGGAAAAACATAATAGAAACTAAAAGTAGAATCTAAACCTAGTTATATATTTTTTTCCTTTGGTTTGCCTAATAATACCACCAGGGTCCCAAACCATGGGCTCTGATACCATGTTAACGTTTGTGTTTAGGGTTTAGACAGTGATTAGGGTTTCGAGAAAGAAAGGAAATAGAGAGATAATAAGCAGTAAACTGGTTACTAACCCTAAGGTTAGTAGTCATATATATAGAGAACTTAATATTATGAAATTACATCAATACCCTTAAACCCTAATATTCTCAACACTCTAACAGCCTATTTAAATGTTGTGATTGTGTTTTTTGCCTAAATTTTGATTAGTTAGATTTTAAAGGTAAAATTTCAACACTTTGAGCTTCCACCAATGACATTCAGGGTAAAAAAGCCGTTTACTGTTGAAGTAACCTTTATCATGCTGACATCTTTTTGAGGTCATCCTCAGGTTTTATATAGTAAAGATTGTTCAATGCCATAGACCCAATAGAGCAATCTAAAAATACAAAAAAGAGCACCTGTTGTTACAAAGACAATGTGCAACTCATGGTAACTATTAGGACACTAGAAAAAGGGACCATGGGACATAACATCATACCTGGCTGAACTCCAATGCAGCTTCTTTCTCTTTTTTTCTTGTTATCTTCTTTTGATAACTTTAATACAGCTTTTAGAACCATGGCATCCACCATATATACATCTTTCCTAGATTCTTGTGTGAGACTGCCTCTGCTATCAAGCGACGAGCCTGACCTTCTACAGCTAGAGGTAAAGATGGTGCTGCTCCAACACCAACGACCACCCCTTGCAACCTTGCCTCAATGTTACTGATGGCTCGCTGCAGTTTCAGAACACATGATTACTGAATAAAATAATGAACTAAACTTCAATATTAACCAAGAATGGTAAAGCAAAACTAGTTACGACAATGACAAAGGAAACTACAAATAATCCAAACCTGTGCATGTGGGTTTTGAACTTCTACCCCACTAGACTTGTGAGATTTTGTCCACTCCACAAGAGGATCATGAATGAAAGTTTCAAGCACACTCATTAAAGTTTCCCTGTGTGACCTCAGCACTGAAAGTGTGATTTCACAAACCCTCAAGAAGATTCCCTCATATCCAGTGATGCCCAAGCCATCAATCATGTTCTGTAGGTTCAATGAAAGAGCATGAGAAAAAAAATCCACATATTTGGAAGTATTTGATATATAATTCAACATTAATGAGATTCAGAAAACAGTATTAATATGCTATTAAGTGTTCAGAAAAATAGTTCGAAGATGATACACAATTCGTTACAAAATAAGAACATATATTGGTTATAAAACTAATTGAAAGGAACTAGGAAATCTACATATAATCTGCATTCTTTCACAGAAAGCAGACACAATTCTGCTTCACATAAACTTATTATTTAGGAAACTGGGTCAATCCAGAGTTCAAAAAACTTCAAAGAATACTGCAGGAACAAGAAGGACATGCATCCTTTTGAGTTTCTCACCTGGGTTAGCCTGAAAGGCACCAACTCAGGCTTCTCTAACTGTAAGCCTTTGTCAAATAAGCAGCTGAAATCGACATGAACACAGTCACCAGTGGTAGAATCAAAGAGAATATTTTCACCATGTCGGTCACCAAGACCCACAATATGCCCAACCATGGACCACACCGCAGTAGTGTGAGCATAAGTGACGCGAGCCCTAAACCAAGCAGCTGGCTCAGAAAATGTGGTCAAGAACCATCTATGGAAAACTGGAGGGAACATAGGAAGGATCTTGGTCTTGAGCATCTCATCCTCTGGCATTTTACCATGGCATTGATCATAAATCCTTTTAATTTGAGGATTTGTCTTTTGCCTATCAAATTTACCGCAAGTAACATATATATCTTGTAGTATATGCCGGAGTCCACGTGTGTGGGGCACCCATTCCACCATACCACAGTCCTCAGTTAGAGGAATCACTGCAAAGGTGCGAATGTAGAGCTTCCTCCGCCGGCTTTCAGGGTATTTGGATAGTAACCGGTTTATCATCGCAGTGAACTCCATCATACGGGCATCTTTCCTGAGGTCATCCTTGGGTTTGCAGAGGAATGGACGTTCAACACCATCACTACCCAATAGAACAATCTGAAAATACAAAAAGGGAAACCTGTTGGTACTAAAATGATGTACTCCCTCTGTCCCATATTTTAAGTCCACTTTCTATTTGCACAAAGTTTAATACAAATGTTGTTTTGTCCAAAACACCCTTTAAAGTTAAGTACATGTGGGTCCAACAAGACTTATGTGTGACATAAAAAGAAGAAATTAAGGGTATACTTGTAAAGTCATTGGTTTTTATATCTTATATAAAGAAAGTGGACAAATCATATTGGGCATCCATTTTAAGAAAGATGGACTAAAAAAGGGAGTATAACTGACTATCTTTTCAGAAAATTTGACAGCCATTAACATCAAGAAGGTAAAGAATGACAATTTACATAAATGATGGATGGAGGTGGTATGTTCCAAATAGATTTAACACTAATCACGTTACATACCGAAGTTATCATATTGAAATCAACATTAACACAGGGAAAGATTGGTTATTTCACGCCATCTAATGTAAGTATCAGTTATGGCATAGCATGAATTTGAACCAGTTAAATTATAAATACAAAAACTAAAGGCGAATGCATCCAGATACATATGCATTGAAATTATATTCAACCACTTTTTTGTTCCTTCAAGTCAGTAACCTGGAAGTTGGAACAACATACTTTCTTAGGGCGCTGAAGAGAAGAAAGAATCTCTGCCTCGTCAGCTATTCCGGATATTGTAGGCAGATCTGATCCAGAAAAGATATCAGAGGAGAGTGTTTCACTGAGATTCACATCATATGTTGGTAGACTAACAGTAAGAGATTGCTGAGTGGGCATGATAATTCCCAGAGGCATCATCCTTTTTAAGGCACTAAATTCAGTTGATATATTGATTGTTTTAGCTTTTGATTGGCCCCCATGGAAGCACAATTTGATTAGATGATCAATCAGACTAGCAAACTGAACAAACAAATTGTTGCCACTATTTCCTTGGCTGAACCCTTTTCGTGCAGCTTGTATGATTTCTGCAGCTGCCTCTCGCCTAGAAGGAACCGTGGATTTTGAAACTGCTGCCATAATCCACAGTGCTTGCTGTGGGTATTGCCGAAGAACAGAGGTGATAACGTGTTTGACCAATCGAACCAGTTCTTCATTTTGGTGGCAAATTCTAGAAACCAACTGAGGCAATACTGTTAACCACTGATACGTTGGCAAATCCTTCAAGCAGCCTCGCATTATACTCATCACCTGCCAAAAGAAGACGAAATAAGGAAAACAACAAGAATCAATATAGTAAGAAATAAATGTGTGGTTAAAAGAATAATAAAAAAGTTCATCTTAAGGTATGATAACCACCTTCCCATGAACATTTTTCAAATCCTTATTGGATGAGGAGCCACTTCTTTGATAAATGCTACCGAAGTCAAACCACAGAGTTAACAACCTCGGAAGTGCTTGAAAGAGATTCTTGTGACCCCTATGAAGTCCCTTTGCGTAGAATAGCAGTACATCAGGCAGGTAAAACCACCAACGTTTCTCAGTGCTTAAATTTGAAGAAGCAACAACAGTGGAAATTGAGGGCACTATCCTGGAACCTAGCTCAGAAGTCTCTTCTTGACGTTTTCTCGCATCAACAAGCACTTCATCGCAGTACTTAGCCATATAGAAGTATCCTTTCTCCCACTTGGGCTGTAGTTCCCTCACCCTGGAATAAAGACTTATTACATCTTCCTTCTGCTTCTGCCCAGTGTAATGGATCCATCTAGAATACAGGAGAAGGGTCTTTGCAATATCTCTATTCTCATTCAAAGCTTGAGTATCACAAAGCAAAGGAAGTGGATTCAGTGGAACAAGAGAAAGGCTAGTAATCGATGATATTGCAGCAGAGCCAACAACCTCCACGGGCATGTTTAGGAGAGACTGTTGCAGTTCTGCAATGGCACCATCAGATCGCCTAGTACTCCAAAGAAGCTTAGCCTTTTCCATGTGAACCTTAGGCGCACCAGAAGTCTGGGCTTCCAGAATCGCTTGGTTTGCCGTCTCATAATGACCAGCCAAGCGACAGAGCTTTGCATACTGAAGCCAGCAGTTTCCAACTTGAGCACCAAGACCACTTGCACCAAATACCAGTCTTCGGAAAGCCAACAGTGGCTCCCTCGCCCAGAGTGATGGTTGTGTAAATCTGAGCCGACTTTCCCAGTTCTCCACAACTTTTGAGAATCCCGGATCACTTAGATGAAATGATTTCTCCAAGAAAGAGTCATCAAGAAGAAGTGCATGGAAGTCCTCTAGCTCCCGTAGCACGTGAAGTTTAACAACAAATGGATAAGCCCGCATGTAGGAATCCATGCCTGCAGCAGCCAGAGGAGCAATTAGAGCTTGTTTAGACAGTGCAATTTTCTCAGCAACAGAGAACTGATCCTTCTTCATCATTGCCTGGAAAATCTTTGCAACATCCAAGTCAAAAGAAGCATTACTCTCCGAGCTGCTACAAAGTAAACCTTCTTCATCAGCCCCACTAAGGTACTCATCCATCAAGTCCCACCTTCCAAGCCTCCATGCTGCCTGCACACCTTGCATGCACCATGTTTTCTTGTATTGGGGTACCCTGGAAACCAAACCATCCACATGAGTAACCATAGCCTGAAGATGACACATGTTCAGTAAGCAATTAAGGACATCTGAATGCCTCTGAACTGAAGTGGGCTCCATCTGCAAGGCCTGTTCGCAAGAAGTTAAAACTTCTGCCCAGTTTCCCGCCTTTTTGTTTATTAAGAGTTGATCCTGTAAAGTTAATGATTTACGTAAACATGCCAAGCCAGATAAACCATCAGGCTCATCCAGACAGCTATATATTTCCATTAGATATGAAACATCTTCATCCTCAAAGATTCCACTCCTCTCCGCAGCAAGGTTGAAGGAACCCGACTTTCCACGCACATGAGACTCAAAGTACATTAACGACCTAGCATAAGCCTGACACCTGAAGGAAGCCCAAGCAAGGGTCACCTTTGGAATCGCATTTAAAAGCTCTGAGACATATTTGCATTGTACAAGGAGTTGATCCTGATCCATTAATGAAGTAGTACTTTGATCCTTTGACTTGGATGCTTGTTGCCTAGAAGCTGATGATTGCAAAGATTGTGAAAGAGCTATATCTTGTTCAACATCATCGACCCATTGCCCAAGATTATCAAGAAGTGTGAACACAGCTTGAACACAAACTTCACTTTGCCCAACAATAATTCCATGTACGGCAGCACCACTGTTCTCTGATGCTGCAGCATTAAGAACAGATAGGATTTCTTCTGTAATGCTATGGCGTGCCTCCTCAGTGCCATGACAGACAACATTGAGGACTAAATATGGAAGCAGATATATAGCCACTGGCATATCATGACGCACTATACCTCGACAAGCAACAAATATGCTTGCTCGAGATCCAGTGGCATGTGCAGTCAATTTTTTGATCCAATTGAATATCCATCTTCTGAACGACATAGAAGGCCGATAAATTGGTCCAGCTGATGCAGAATCAGCCACATTGGGGAGCTGAAACCTAGAGGTTAAACATGGTGCTATTATCTCTTTCACATAATTAGAGAACCGATCCCACAATCTCTGACCCCTTCTATTTATCTCACTGCTATTATCGGAACTTCTTACACCAGTGACTTTCAAAGGTTCTTTATCCTTCAGCATCTGCGACATAGAAGCAGAAACATTCTCATCCAGTGATGCCCCACAACCTGCAATCTTTAGTAGCTCCTGTATGGCCAATGCGGCTGAGTCTTGAACAATAGTATCAGGTGCAGCTCTAAAAGCCCTAGCCAGATGCTTGTGGATCAACTCAAAAATAAGATCATCATCTGAGCATTGAATTTTAAAGCCATGGCATGAAATACCCCTCACTTTGGCAGGGTCAACAGCACCTAGTGCCCCAAGGCAGTCAGCGCAGACCAACTTCAACCGCTGACCCACTGCAGTTCTTGATTCTTCTGCACATCCTCGGAGTAAAGATGTGATCAAAGAGCTCAACACGTCCATATCTGAGCCAACTTCACCAGTGATAAGAGCAGTAACATCTTCCCTTCTCAGATTCAGCAACTTGCTCAACTCACATGCTACCATATATCTAACATTCAAGTTCTCGTGATTCAGACCATCAACAACATCTCGCAATTGATCCTTCAAGGTAATTGACCCACGGGCCTCTTGTATAGCATTGTTCACTTCTGTTAAAGCAGGAATACTGGGCAAGAGAGGAAACTCACGAATATGCTGCTTCAGGATAACCCTGTTCTTTAATACTAGTTCTTCTAATATTTTCACCACTTTATTCAGATGTGTTGATAGATTTTCTTTTTCTCTCTCCAAGAAGGGTATAAGAGCAGCAAAAACTTGAGAAATTACATGTTTTGTGCTAGATGGTGACACCATTGCTAACCTCTCAATGAAAAAATGCAAGACTGAGAGACCCTCACATTGAAGTGATTCTTTATCAATAGCATGCATGAGAAGAACCATCACTTTTGGCACATAAGTACTTAAGTAGGGACCCATCATTTCGATCAGCATCTCAATACGTATCAAAGCTTGTTTCTGCAGTGAAATGTCCTCCGCATGGAGCATCTTTCTATCAATACTGTTAAGGAGGCCAACAAAATGATTCCTCAAAAAACCAGGAAGATCTTCAGCATTTGTTAGAACTCTGGCAACTTTTTTTATCACATGAGGTACTCTCTCTAACCTGTATATAGAACTTGTTCAAATCAAATGACAAATGATAGGTAATGTTGAAATAAAGAATTGAAGAAGAATTTTGTATTATTGATTGACGATTTGAATACAATTCAGCATTCCTATATATAGACTTATGAATATCAAACCTAATAGGACTAAGAGACATAATAAGAAACTTAATTAAGACTCTCAACACTCCCTATCAAGTTGAAGCATACACATGCACCAACTTGTTACAAAGAAACTCACACCAATGACAAACCTCAATCCAATCTGAAACAAATAAACTCAAATTCATAAATTACAATAACCCATGAGAATAAGTCGAAGCTCCACACCCACGACAAACAGTTAGGTCACCACGTCGGTGCTACCTAACAAGACAAGATCTGAGAACACCAGATCAACAAGACTTTTGACTTTTATTTCGTCCTGTTTTTTTTTACTACCGTTGACTTTGACTTGAATAGGCTACAATCAATGAGTTAGGAGGAAAGGAAACAACATCAACACAGGTTGGATCGGGTTACAACATCAATATGTATGGATCAACAACAACAACATCAACATCGGGGTGAGGGTTCTTCTTCTTCTTCTTGAACTCTTCTTCGTCTTCTTCTTGAATTCTTCTTCTTCTCCTTCAACCTTTTTTTTACAGCCTTTTTTTTCTTCTTTCGTACAAATCTATTTATTAAACTTTCTCTGCTATGTGTGAACGGTACCCCCGAAAATAGTGCCGTGAACAGTACTCGATAACAGTGCTATAGTTTTTTTTATGTACAGCACCAGGGTCGCACCGGAAAAATTGCCGGAAAAAAAAACAAAACAAAAACTAAAAGGATTCTAAACTATATATATTAATGGTGATTATCTCATATCGCCTCCAGGGTCTCAAACCTTGAGCTCTGGTACCATGTTGAAATTAAGAATTGAAAAAGAATTTTGTATTATTGATTAATAATCAGAATACAATTCAACATTCCTACATATAGACTTATGAATATCAAACCTAATATAACTAAGAGACAACTAGATAAGATAGAAATAATAGGAAACCTAATTAGGACTCTCAACAAATAAAATAACTAATAAAAACACCTGGGCATTTTCAGTATCATAAGATTGTGAAATCTCAGTTAAGATACCCATTACTTGACCCATAAGCTAAATGGCATTCCATATGAACACAACATAACGAAGTAATTTGCAAATAGAGCTCAACAAAAGATAAATACACACATGCCCAGAAATTTCAAATAAGCCAATGCATATCCATTCTATATAGAGTAAAACAAATTCAGACTTTCAACCTATAATTGAGAAGAAAAATATCCAAAGACAACACACATACACACATAGAGAGAAAAAAGAAAAGGGATCAACTGCACGAAGTTTTGATTTTTATTCACTAAATTTTGGTTAGCTTTGTGGAGGTACATACCTTCTCTTTATCTCACTTAAATCACCAACATCAAGAAAGCATACGAGTTCATCTAAAAGTGCAGGTAACGCAGCTGCAAATATTTCTTGGTTGTCAGAACCAGTCTGTGCGAGGTAAAATTGCAATGCAGACAGTAAGTCCCTCTCATCTTCTTGATGGAGAGCAAAAGCAAGCACTTTTGGTAGCCAATTTACTATCAGAGGTACCATATCAGTGTTCAAACACTTGGCCACCTCACACAAGGTATCAACTGCTTGATCATTGTCCTGCTGAGACACCAAGAGCTTGGGAAGAACAACAGGAACCATTTTCCTGACAAGTTCTTCAGTTTCAACACCAAAAACAGCCTCTGCAAACTCTCTGACCATATTTGGACGGCTAGCAAGCCTCACAGATAGATAATTGAACAGCTCATTCCGAATATGAACAGCTTTTGAAAGTAATAGTCCAAATCCTCCTTTAACATGGAAGTAGCAAGATTTGTGTATTAACCTTGATGCATTTATTCTAACGGTCATGTGTGGATTATCAAGCTGATCAACCAACAAGATAAGAGAAAACAAGAAAAGCTGACTGTTAAAATCAACAGCCATCATTACTTCTGCTGCAGATTCCAGAAGGGTCTCAAAGATATGGGGATCTTCAGCTGCTGACAAAGCGTGTTTAATAATATCCAAAAACTTTTGTTCACAACTTTTATTAGAAGCATTCCCATACAGAAACAAACAGCTCAAAATAGGATCTTGAATGAAAGAACTGATCTGAGTACAGAATGCTTCTCTTATAGCCTTATTTCCGTTCAGTAGCAGAAATTCAACACAGTTTATCCATTCAGATCTTGTTCTGAGCAGAATATCTGTTGTCCCATGTACCAGAATCCTTCGAATAACTCCCACACAGGCGAGTTGAACCTCTTCTGAAGACTCATCATAGAGCAGATTAAAATATAGAGATTGAAGATGAATGAAATCACAATTAAGACCAGTTTCCATGCTCTCCATATCAGGTGGATATATGATTTTTGAATGTGGCTCGTGATTGCGTTTGACATTTCTGTCACATTTTGAACACCAAAATCCTTGCAGTACATAATCTACCATCTCATTGAGCTTCTCATTTTCAACATTTAAAAATAGTTTGCAGGAACTTTTATCTGGACCATCAGTTAAGTTACAAGATCCATAAAGGCATGATAAAAAACCAAGAGAATATGGAATGATTTTCTTAACTTTCTTATGCTCATCTTTCCCCAAAGCCCTGCAAATTGTGAGGGAAAAACAGAAAGAAGAATTAAGGCATCCTCATGTTATTAACTTAATGCAAAAGGATGTTGAAAATTAACTCTGGGATAATTGCTTTAGTGCGTCTCTTTTACACATTCAAAGAACCTTTGAGATTTTAAAATGCTAGCACACAAGTTTTAGATAAACAAAACTGCAACAAAGTTGACTGATAACCCAAAACACCCACCATCCTAAACCCCCAACCTAAAGTAAAAAAAAAAGGAAATAAAAGCACCAGAATGTAACCTAAGTCGGGAGGGATTAACCTGGTCCTGCATAAATCTATGCGTGTACATGTATGTGTGTGTTTGCGTTTGTGCTTGTGCTTTTTTTTCCTGCCCATGTGTCTAAGCTTTCCATTTTCTAGAACAAGTAAATCCTTGCTTCAATTTCTATTTGTTAACCCTTTAATGACCCATTACCTCTAGTTTTGACTTTTTTTTTTCAAACACCACCATTTTTTCCATTGGTGTGGACTACACAATAGGAGGTAACCCTATCCCTTCCCTGAATCCCTCATCCCCCAATCCCTGGTGTGAGTGGGATTGGATCCAAGTCTCTTGTGTGACAATAACTGACTTTACCAACTAAGCTAGCCGACAGCCACCATTACCTCTATTTTTTACTCTTGTGCCAATTTGTATACCCTAAACTGAAAACCTATAACATTACTCCAAACACCCTGGTTTGGTTGAAATAAATTGATGTTTTGACTTTGAGCAATCATCCTTTTTCCTGATTTTATAAAAGCAAGATCCTTTCCAAGTTCAATCAATCAACATTATACCGTCAAAAAGAAGGAAATTTTATGTGAAATTAAATGAAGAAAATAAGTTTCTTGTAAAATCAATTAAGTTTTTATCATGTTTTGAAGCATTCAAATGAAAATTTCACACTAAGCAATCCAAACCTTGACCAACTATACTGATAAAGTGGGAAAAAAATGACAAAATTAAATAAAAGTATAGTACCCAATATTTAAAAGAAAAATAAAGGAATCAAATGAATTCAGTTGTCTACTTACTCAATCCTTCTGAACATATGTGATAATGCATCAAGACCAGACGACAAGACAATCACTGGCATAGAAATAACAGCCTCAGTTCTTACTTCTTCAGAGTCATCACGAAGAGCCAAATCCAAGACTTCAAAATCACTTTCAGTTCTTAAGATTGGACCAAGCTTTGACAAGACTTGAACAGAGATACATTTTGTTTTCCACGGAGGATGAGGCTCAGTAACCACAACAGAATGTGTCCAAGGAAGCTTTAGCACATGCATAAGACCCGCATCATGGCCTTCATTTATCAAAAGATTATTCTCTATGATGAGGGAGCCTAATTAAGAAGATATAGTTGCAACAAGTCACTGAAGATGGAATAGCAGCAAATATAGGATATTCAAACACCAAAATTTCAAAGAACTACAAATTTAATGAAGAGCCAACTGAACAGTCACTGCAGAATCTAGTCAATAATATCCTCTGCAGAACCCACAGGTACAGAATGTTAAACATTTTTCAGCCACTCAGAAAATTTTAATAAAAACTAATAGAATGAAATTCTATTGTAATAAAACAAAAAGAAAGAAAAACGGAAAGACCAGTTGCTTAGGAAATAATTGGAAAATCTGTAACAAAACATGTTGAAAAGAATTAATAAACATTTTGAACAGGGAAGGATGGTCTGAACATGTTATAATTTACTATTCAAGAATATGCATGACATAAATGAAGCTGTAATGGTCAGACAATCAACCAGAAAGCAGCACCCATGAAAATTAAAAGAAGCCGATTTCTTTATTTAGGAACTTAAAACTCTCATAAAGAATTTATCAACAGTAACAGATACGATAACCCCAAGAACAAGACAAAGTTTGGTCATACCAAAAATTAAGATTATGAGCCAAACTTTAAATGAAGGTTAGGTCTAATACTTACTTTGCATACGCAACATGCCGAGAATTCCTTCCAAGTAGATGGAAATATCAAGTACGATTGAATCTCCTTGCTTTGCCTACATGACATAAATCTTAATTAACAGTAGAATTAAATAGTAGGTCAATGAGAAATTGAGAATTAGATATATATCATACCAGCTCACATATCCAGGGGATCCATGCATGCATCTGATGAAACACACAGAGTGACACATTGGTCCAAGGGTATGAACAGAAGGTAATGCAAAGCAGGCAAAGACCTGTTAATGCCACTTCTGGACTTAAAGAATCAGGTCTGACAGTGGGAGGCTTTAAAAGTTCAACAAATGAAAGAAGTGATGCATGCATATTATTTGCATACTCTTCTTCTCTTTCATAAGTAACTATACGAGTAAGATTAACCTCCACTGGAACATTAGCATTAGAACCCTTAGTTTCTACATCTACCTTTTGACGTTTGATCTTGGAAGTAGCTACATCCTGAATATGCCTTTTTTCTCCAACCCTCAAGTTTGCAACTGAATCATCACCCATTGTTGATAAAACTAGGTTACTATGATTGGCCGTCTTCCCTCCAACACGGTCGGGACCAAGAATAGAAATAGCTACTCGAAGGCAATCAATCAACAGGAAGCAAGGTTCTGGAAGAAAAAGCAACTGCGCCAGAGATTCTGGCCTCCAGATACGAGGCGGGCATGTTCTAGCAATCCGTATGTATGCACTGCATAGCGCAACCTGAATATATATATATATATATATATAAATTGTCACTAGCTCTATAAGCTACCAAGAACATAAAATAGATGCCAAACAGTAAGAATCAAGCTTGTCTAAGCAAGAAGAAGCGGGAATCCAAGATAACCTTAAGCTCCTGGCTTTTGGTTCTCCATATTGAGTGGAGGAAGAAGACATTGACTAAATTTTCTGCTGTTAGCTTGACAACATAATCAGGACAGCTTGAATGCAGTGCCCTAAGGCAATTACCCATGGACGAATCATAAACCATGTTCCTGAAAAATAAGCCAAATTTTTAATTACAAGGGGAAACTAAGACTTAAAAACTGTTTTAATGAGCCTGTCAGAGGTTCCCATCATATTATAAGTAATATTCCTCGAAAGTTATGATAAGCCATGTAGCAGATGTTATTTTTTAGGTTCTTCCACTTAAGTAATTTTGCCAGAAAACTGTTTAAGCTTAATAATGAGAATTCTACCCACAAAGAGTAATAGCTTCTGGAATACACACACCTGAATACAGGAAGTCCATCTTTGTCCAGACTTAATATGGTGGTTATTGACTGGATTAAATTCTCATAAGGAACAATGTCAAAACTTATCACTGACCCAATAATGCGTGCAAAGTCAAAACATGCCTTCCACAAAATTCAAATTGTCAGACAACTGTAACAAAAAGATATAACAAATCATTAAAGTATAATAACTGCACTCAGGAAGCTCATAGTTGATTAAATGCTAACGCTTCCAACTTGTGGTCATACTGAAACCCACCATATGTAAATCAGCATCTCCATAACATAATAAAGAACAAGCAGCTGAAACAAATGGCATATTGATTAGACCTTCCACGTACAGGGTTCCTTCTGTTAAGCATTTGCTGATAAGTTTAATGATCCAAGTAGCAAAAGGTTGCCACCTCTTTCTGCCCAATAGGTTTATCAAGATACCAGACCCATCAATGGGCTTATTACTTTCTGGGAGATCACAGAGATGAGTTGAATCGCCCAAAATTCCAGAAAATGACTCTTCAAAACACTTCAAAGTCAATCTAGTCGATTCTGTAATTCTTGAATCGTCGGCACAAAGAGATGCAATACATAAAATGTCTGCAAGAAAACAAAGGCATGTCATTTTTCAATATATTTGTACCATGCATATGAGATATATTAAGCAAATAGTACGAACATCAAATATATAATTGGCAATAGGGAGATATTTTTTTCACTTTCTCTTGTAGTATTGATAAGCGCAGAGAGTCTATTTTCTCTAAACTGCCTCTCTTTCCAGACCATTTTTTCCTGGCATGAAGATATGCCTACCAGGAAGTCAATCCAAACCTTCCCTAATTGGATCCTCATGGATGAAAACATAATTTGAATCACATAAGATCAGATAGTTATTTGAGAAAAAGTGATTGCACCATAATCATCTAAAAGTGATCATCGAGAATTCTCTTCTTACCTTCAATGGCTAACATGGCATCAGTGAAAATAAGACGGTATGCATCTCGTGATCCAGTACGTAGCAAGGACAAAAGGGATCCAACCGTTTCAAAAATTACTCCATGTCGAGAGCTGAAATAAAATACATTATTCTTCAAGAGGAAGCTAAAACCCAAAATAGTGACACGCAAACTAAATGGAGTGGAGAATTTAATCACATAAGAAACGTAACTCAAACCACTTACCAGAATGTAGGTTCCGCAAAGAAGGGAAATATCCGACCAATCACAGGCAGAATAGCACTGGCCTTTCCATGGTAGAAGACTCCAGGAAAATTCCTAGCTGTGTGAGAAATAAGCTTCAACACAGCTATGACTTCTCTCTCATTGGCTGCAACCAATAGAACCAAACAAGCAACAAGAATTACAATCCAATCTTTTCTTCTTAAGGTTTGAGGGGCTCCAATAATCGGAAAAACAGAACTTCACTTAATTAACCATATTACAATTACTTAGTTGTTTTAAATAAGTTACCCAAATTTCATTTGTTTGCTCAGGTAGGCCGCTGAGCAAAAGTAGCCAAATACAATATCAACAGCAAAAATTCATGCTTTTAAACTTATAATTTTTTGTTATCGAGAAGCTCAGAAAACACAGAAAACAATTTCATTGAATCTACAACTTAAGATGGCACATTTCTTTCAAATAGAAAACAGACAAACAAATATTAAATAAAATGTAAAGAACACTATTAAATTTCAGATTCTATTTCATTCCATTGTTTCAGAAACAATTAAACAAGCCGAGAGGCCAAGGAAAAATAGTTACCTAATCTTTGTTTGCTTGCTCATTTGCGATACTGAGGAATGTCGGCAAATATAATACTAATTAAAAAATAAAATAATTTATCTTCTTGAAACATATTGTTGACTATTAAGGAGCCAAGTTAACACCACAAATAAATTCAATTAAATCTAAAAAATTAAAATGCATTTGTTTCTCATCAACAAAAGGCAACATACAGTCAATAGCATACAAGAAGACTCGTTTTCTTCCTCAGTTCCTATTCAACTTAGTTTTCTCTGGAAACACTAATAATAACACTAATTAGTCATTTTTGAAACACGCATTTCATTATTCAAGAAATATTAGTTCATCTACAACTTAAAGATTTTTAAAATGCCACATTTATTGTAAAATATGGAAAAGCATAAACTATCAGGTAGCATACAAAGAAGGTTCAATCAGTGGTTTCAGTTTCCGTTACACTCCGTTTTCTCATAAAACATTGATTATAACACTAATTAGTAATCTCTTGAAACACATTTCACTATTCAAGAAATATTAGTTTATCTACAACTTAAAAATTTGAAATGCCACATTTCTCGAAATAAAAAAAAAAAAAGCCAAATATTAGGCAGCATAAAGAAAGATTCAATTAGTATTTTCAGTTTCTATTCCACTCCTTTTTCTCAGGAAACAAACAGAAAGGCCGAGCAAATATGTTTTGAGAGAGAGAGAGTACCAGAGGACGAAGGGACAACGTAGGCGTGGAGAAGATTAGGGAGAACAGCGCGAAATCTGATCTCCAAAGCATCATCATCTCCGTTAGTGTTTCTGTTACTTGGTGGCGTGGATGATGTCGCTGCTATTCGTTCTCGGAGTTCGTGCACCAAGCTCGACAAGTTACTACTGTTCGCCATTGCTATCTTTCTTGCATTTGCTCTCTCTCTCTCTCAAGCTTTTTCTCTCTCTTCCCTCCGAATTTCGAAAGGGATTTATAGGCTTTTATTTATGGAGGGTCACTTTGAATTGGGCTGATTGGTTGTTCTCTCATGGGCTTAAAATTGATGAGTCTTCATAATTTTTATTTACCAATAACAAAAATTGGAGAGCCAAAAAAATTTCTAAAAGGAGAAAAAAATTGGATTGATTCATTAAAAATGCTAGGTAAGGATTGATGGTTTAAATCGATTTCTATGCAAGAGAATTTATGCAAATCTCACATTATCAAAAGTGATTCTTTAATTTTTGGCAAGTTTGATTTTCTTAATTTAAAAAAAAAAAAGCAAATTTAATGTTGTGTTTGGATTTTGAAAAAATTGAAGGAAAATAAAATAATATAAAACAATTAAAAAAAATATTTGTTTTGTTTGGATGCCAAAAAAAAATTAAAAGAAAAAATAACACAATTTAACAAAAATAAATATAAATACAAAAAAATAAATGTCAAATGAAAAAAAATTCCTTCTTTGCCCTTCAGATTTTTTTTATTTTCATAATTTTTAAAAAATAATACTTGACGAGAATCTTCCTCCTACCCAATGATGTGGTAATTTCACATTGAACAATGTATTAAAAAATCAAATGCAAATCACAAGATAAAGTAATTGACTTATTTATTAAATATTTCATAACAAAAATTATATGATTTGCACATGATTTTTTAATAAATAGTTTAATCTGAAATTATCACATCATCGGATAAGAGTAAACTCCTCCACACTAGTATGAAGTCAAGTATTATTCTTTTTTTAATTGATTGAATATGTGAAAAAATAATGGATCTCTCATTTGAGCTTGAAATAACTTATAACCAAGTAAAAAATGTCGACATTAATTAAATATTACACTGATAATTTTAGAAAACACTCTTCTCAACCTACAAAAAAGAAAATCCAAAAATAACTAATACAACATCATTATTATGTGGAATAATTAAAACAAGTTTAAAAAAAAAAAAGTTAGTAATTAACTTCATTGATCAAATATTGAGGCAAAAATTGAGCAGATGGAGAATTCTTTCACTTGTTAATTTTTCTTCCTCATCAGTTCACGCCGGAAGGTGATGTCCAACCAGCCGGAACTCGGGTAGAGGTAGGCATGGTGCGGACGTTGATATCAAGTGGCAGCAACCGGAATTGCATGTCAAACTCCTTGAAGATTTTCACCATTTCTTCAACCAAAAGGGCTCTCCTTGCCCACCTCTCTACCATGTCTTGGTGATTCATTTTATGAGATGGCCAAATCGCAAACCTCAACCTATTCAAGTCTTCCACTTCCTTGCATATAATTATGGGAGAAGGACACCAATGTTCACTCTTGCTATCAATGTAACTGCGCAATACCATCCATGAGAGAGAAATCATCAAATTAGAAAGAGAGAGTAACAGAGGGAACAAATGGGTATGTTTGGATATTGGAAAATTTGAAAGAAATATAGAAAATCGGAAGAAAAATAGAAAAACAGCCTTTGCCAAAGAACGCAATTTGGGTTAAAAAAAAATCTATTACCTTGATATTCTTTGTTTCATGGCAACAATGTTTTCTGCAGGAGTGGAAATGTGAACACAGAATTCAACTGCATCTCCCATGTCAGGACTACGGTAGAAGTTGTAAATCGGCTTTTGCCAAAGAACGCTATTTGGGTAAAAAATCTTGAGGTTATCGAATCTTAAAAAGATAGTAGTAAGAATGTTCATCTCCTCCACCACCATCTAACAGATACAATAACATACAAAGTTAATTAAAATATCAAAATACTTCTTATTTGATAATTAAAGAAATTAACATTTGAAGCAATCAAATGAAAGTATATATAGTATAGTATGTTATAAGTATAACTTATGTTATTTGGACTTTCCATTTTAATATGTCATACATGACACTCCAAATACAAGTATGACTTTCAAACGCTACAAAGCAATGAAGAAAGTTACAAAAGATAGATAAATCCGACACTCAAACACATATCTGTATTGATCAACACTTTTATCCGAGTTCGGATAACATAGGTTATAACTAATTCTCTTGTAAGAGAGTTTATAAAATAATTAAAGTTTTCTATAAACAAGAGTTAGGTCCAACTCCCTTAAAAACACATATTATATAAAAAACCAAAAATTAAAAAAGAGCTTTTAAAAAATTGAATTTGTGTCGGAACAAGTTTTTTCAGAGCTCTTTTATCAAATACAATAAAAAAACAGTTTTTAAATTCACAATTGTTTTATCAAAACTTATTTCAAAAACTATTTTGACAATTATTTATTAAAACTAAAGCTAAACCAAACGATACCTCTAATAAAATGATATACAGCTAAAAGCAAGTAGTTATGTGTACCTGAACTCCATCAATCTCACACCTATCACCAACATCATAGGGGTGCATAATGAACAAGAAGATGATAGATTCAAATACAGTCTTGCATGTATTCCCGAAAATGAAGGCCACAAGGACAAGCTGTGAGCTCACAAAGATGAGAAACCTAGAGGTAGCAATTTCCAGTATGAGAAGCCAGATGACTATTATAATGGTTGCAGCTATTACGTTCACCATATGATGAAGCTTGTTCACAGCTGTCTTTGTATCATTCAATGTCAAGGCAAGAGCTCTTCGCTCTCTAAAAGCATTTACCTATGAAAACAATCAAATATATTATTAATTAGTACCGTATTGATTTAGGAGAAATTTTTATTCTTGGGTGCACCGGGGCATCAACCGACCATCAAAAAAGAGAAAATCATTTTTTTTATAGACGATTAAAATGCATTCGATGTAACTTACACCCAGTATACTCAAGAATTTTCCTTGATTTAGAAAATTAAACATGAAGTTGCATGAATATCCATCCATAGAAAATCTGAAGAAAAAACAATAATAAGTTTTTTGATTCAATTTGAAAGAAAAAGACACCTTTACTACAGTATGAAAGGTAGAGATATTGACACTCCAAAAACGATTATTGGCGCTCCGCTTATTATTTTTTTTTAAACTTACAATAATATATTTATTTAAAATTAATACTCAATTTGACTTTTGGAATACAATTATCACATATATTATCTTTACAAGTTTTTACAATACAAATTTTTTTATTAATTACTCATTCTTTATTTATAACTCTTTATTTATTCATTTTTGCAGCTAAAACTTTTTTTTTAAATTTAATTCTTTCTTCACTTTTCATAGATAATCAATTAACGAAATATATACTATCTTGAACATTAATAATTTTCAAAGCTGTAGAGTTAATGACTCTTTTTAATCAATTTTTTTAGAATTTCTAACTGAAAATAGTAAATTTTAAAAAGATGATATGCAGTAGGATCAACCTTTGTCACGTAAAAGTTAATTTCATGTCCTTGACAAAAATTGAAGCAAAATGAAGAAAAAAAAAAGAGAAAAGAAGAAAGAAAGGAAGAAAGATGACGGAGAAAGAAAAGTTTTGATATAAAAGTGAAAATGGTAAAGAGCTAGAGAATTAAAAAAATAGTGTAATTATAAGAAGATTTTGTATCTTGAAAACTTGTAAAGAAAATATATGGTAATAATATATTTCAAAAGTCAAATCGAGTATCTAACTTTAATTAATGGTATTATTGTAAGTTTCAAAAACAAAAAAAAATAAATAAATGAAGTGCCAATAACCATTTATGGAGTGTCAATATCACTATTCTAATATGAATTATTGTAAAGATTGAAAAACAATTAAGCTGACCTTAACACTACTAAAAATCAAACTTATAAAAACAACATTAGGAATCAATAGATTTTTTTAAGTGTAATTAAAGATGGTGAATGAGAATAAACCCGAAACATTCAACCTACGAATAATATGGTAGATGGGAGGAAAGAAAAGGGAGAGAAAAAAGAAAAAAAATATAGATAAAAAAATTAATATTTTATTCATGTATTTAGTAAAGATGACGGAAAAGTGAGAGGAAATAAGAAAATAAATAAAAATGGCTTATTTTACCTTTCATATCTCAATTATCTTAATTTGGAAGGATTATAAGTTGTGTATGTGAGAAGAAAAATATCAATCATCCCACTAGTTTTTTCTTTTTACTTCTCTTTCTTATCAAACCATAAAATAAAATAAAAATGATATTTACTCACTCTTTTTCTTTCTCTCTTCTTTCCTCTCATTTTTCTTGAAGAAATGTAATGGCTAGACTAAGCATACGATCCATATATAAATCAATAGACTAAACAATGTAAATAATTAATTTACACGCAAGTGTTTAATAAAGAATAATTTTCTGGATCGGTTCTTACCAGCCAATTCTTCAAAGATGATTTACTAATTCTTTTGTGTTCAATCGCACCTTCAAAGAGACTCATCGTCTTCAAAGCCTCATCTTCTCCCAAAAATCGCAACAAATCTTCCAAGTAGATGTACCTGCCAAACAAAATACAGTAGAACCCTTAACAAATTGAATTTGATCAAAAGCTAGAAAGCTAAAATGCAAATCAATAAATCCACAAACAATAAAAGAATAATTAGGGTATTAATTTAAACATGTGTGCCATATTTTTGAAATGTGAAAGCTCAAAATTTATTAACTCACTTTGCCCCATCATGAGCCACATTCTTGAAAATTTTCCTCGCAGCAGCTTTAGCTTCATTTTCACTTTTTATCTGTTTTGTGGATTCATCCTCGTGAGGATTATCTTGTAGTTGCTCATCCAATGTTGACAATGAAGCGTGCCGAACAATGTTCATCAATCTCTTCATGTTCCAAGCTGAAATGTTCTTGTGATTAAGTTTGTGCAAGTGATCAATTGTGATCCTATTATCTACTTTCTTCGACATCATCGATGAAAGTTTGACGCTTTTCAATCTGTTACTTCTATTTAAGTATGAATTCTCAATCACCCTCCCACTCTTATGATGTGAAAATGCAGCTGCACCAAGGCCAGGAGGCATGCTAGCCCCTGCGTTGCGTAACTTACATATCTCTTCTTGAATCCTCATTTCTTCCTCCTCGAACTTTTGTAACTCAATCAATGGAGAACCCGACAAGGTCACGATCACATACTGATTAAACACTGATTCTTGAATTCTATCAAAATATGTACTCACATGGAAAGAGGATGCGAGTACTTTAACCATTAAAGTTTTTATCAACCATAACAACGTACCCACCAAAAAACAAATTAAGGTTTTAGTAACATATTGAAGGAATTTGGTGTTGGTTTCCCTTTGGACTTTCTTGTCAAACAAGAAATGCCAAGCCAGCAACACAAGCCCTAGCCACAAGCAATTTTGAACAGCTTTCCTTAGTCCATACACAAAATACAAAACCCTTTTCCTTAAAATGAAATTCCTCTCAAGGAAGAACACTACCAATCTAATCCCCCAACCAGAAACCAACCTTCCACAAATCAAAACCAACATGAAAACTTCCCATTTCCATAAATTAAGGTTCCATAGAGTTCTCTCCTTCAAAGAACGGATAGAGAGACTGCCAATTAAGGCAGCGACGATTATAACCAAACTGATCCATTGAATCAAAGTCAGTGCATTGAGATTTGCCGTTTTGTATTCGTCTGGTACGTCCTCTCCGGCTAATGGGTCATCTTCATCGTCCTCCATGGCTTTTGCCATCATCCCGGATCTTAATTGACCCGATTTCCCGATCCACCCGGATAAGCTCTGCTCTTCTTCCGGACTCGGGTCTTGTAATCTGGATCTTGTCTTGATTCTCGACAAAATCGTCGATTTCTTTTGAAACGCAATGTTTGATGTGCACCTTAACACATTGGCGTCTCTCGATATCTCGGAGCTGCGTCCTCCATTGGGTTGGGTATTGTTGTGAGTTGAATCGGGTGAGTCGGCGGACGAGTTCGACCCGGGGAGATCGAAAGAGACTCGGTGGTCTCTCGATGCTGAGTTGCGAGTACTTGTGTATGGACTCAACTCGTCCATTTCCATGTCCATGTCGAGCAGGATCTCTCCGGTGGGGTTGTTGGTCGTATTGCTTTGTTTGTTCAAGAACTGATTGATCAGCTTCGAGGGTGGATCCTGATGATCATGATGATGATGAGTTCTTTGCTGTCCGCGTTGCATGAAATCAAAACTGCCGCTCTGATCACCACCACCTACAACAACAACGTTGCTTTTAACGTCATCTGTGGGTTGTTTATCTTCCCAAAATTCATAACTTGAATCTCTCCTAACGTTGTTGTTGTTAGTGGGGGTGGTGCGTAGAAAGGAATCGGGATTTTGGGTCTGGGTGGGATCAACAATCATGATTGGTTGATCTTGGCCGTAATTGTGATGATGATGATGATCGGAGGGATCGTGATCGAGGAGAATGGGGAGTTCTTCGGGGCTGGATTTGGAGCCTTCTCCTCCACTGTTGGTCTTGTGCTTGTTGGAGCCAAAGGATTTGAATGATTTCTTTCGAGAGAAATCCATTGGATTTGATATTATGGACACGTTATAGTAGTAGTAATCAAAACTAATGAGTTAATAAATGTAATGAAATTGTGTTTTGTTGATCTATAGATATAAATAGTATAGGAATGAGGAAGAGTTCGAGGAGAATTAATGTAATGTATAGTGCAGGGAAAAAGTTGGTGTTTGGATTCTAAGAAAATCTTTTAGATACATTACCGATTGTTGACATGTGGATTAAGAATGGAAATTAAAAAGGAGACAGAAATTTTGCAGAGAGAGAGAAACTTAAGTTACTACAACTTAAGAGATTTTATACGTTTTACTTTGTAAGAATTAATGTGCCCTAGTTTTTTTTTTTTTTTAATTACAATGCCGCCATTAATTTTGTGTGTGCTGACTAACTTTTTTAATTTATTGGATGGAATATACACTACACATGAGTTTTATTAAGCTTAATGAAATATAAAATGATATCAACTATCGATTCTATGACTTGAAATTTAGAGAAGTATGAACTTACAACCATTAAATCAAGAGAATATTTTCGTTAAATTTCTTTGAGTTCAAACTCATAATCATTGAATCTAGTTAATAATAGCATCAAGTAAAAAAGATTTTTGTTTATATATATACTTGGTCTAAAAAAATTTACCTTAATTAAAAGTTATTTTTCACCATTCGATGGAAAGAAAAAATCAACCTCTCCCTATCCAGTAATGAGAATTACTTTATGTGTAATAAAATTTCATGAACCAGATCTAAACAATATTTTTTCGTCAAATAATGCACAAATACAAGTAGAATCACAATAATTTCATAAGATACATCGGCTTTCATTCTTTACATTTTTTATCTTTTAAAAAAATGATATAACTTCAACCATTTATGTATATATAAATCTTATATAATATATATAAATTTGAAAACCCCAAAAGCTGAAATTATATTATTTTATCAAAGGAAGAAGATGAATATCAAACCTTATTACAATAAGAAAGATTTTCAAGACATACATATAGCTTTCATCGCAAGTAACCAAAGACATAGCATGATTAATTAGGAAAACCATATTTTTTTTTTTTTTATAAAAAATGTACTATTGTGAATTATGATTAACTTTGACCTATGTTTTAAACAAACATGGTTGATGAGGACCTAAGTGGGGGTCATGAGCTTGCTTGACTCATCGCATGAATAGATCTATATTGTATTGAGAGCACGCAATTGTGCCTTCCCAACTTTTCAAAAAAAATTATATTATAATTGACATGCTAAAACAAAAATAAAAATTATGAAGGTCAAAGAGAAATCTACCACATTTATTTTTTAAAGCCTTGTGTATCTATTAATTCTACTATTTATTACTTTTAATATTTGGAGCTGTCTGGGTAGATTTGTGAATGAAAATAAATATACTAAAGGTCAACGAAGCCGCAGTTCATTGATAAAAAAAATTAAAGTTATGGTCTCTGGGCTAATACCACCATACATCATAGGTTTGGTTATAGTATGTATCGGTTATTTATTTACTTTATATATGTAATATAATAATAGTATATATTGTGGGTTATATGATAATATTGTATGCTTATTTTGTGACTAAATCATATTAATTGGATAATACGTAAGAATTGATTTTTAATGTCAATCGCAATTGATAAAATGAATAATTTAAATTTTGAGTTTAAGCTATTGAGTCATATTAGTATCCATCCAAATCTATCAAACCCGTGATCGTGTACAATATCTCGTGTGTGAAGTTCTCCAAACTTTAGTTAACAAGTGGTATTACAGTCTGGTTCAAGTTGTTCGTGATTGTTTGACCATGTGGTTGAGTTTATGGATGAGAAGTTTGCATACCCACGATTTTTTGGATGACTGCCATGCGTGTCCCTTATAATACAATCTACAAGTGGAGGACTTCCTGTTGATCGCATGACTAGTTGTTCTATTCAATCGGGAGTTTGGTATAACTCACACGTGAATGAAAATATTTTTAAGATATCTACATATGAGTTAATCTCACGTTAGAATTCTCTAATTTCTTAATAATATTTTGTAATTAATTAGAAGGCATTTTTTGAGAAATATATATTCTGAAAAATTAAAGAATTTTCTATAACGCTTGCTTCTTAACTCAACAGTTGAACCTCTTTCCAAATGAGAATAATGAAGGAAGTTTAAATTTAATATTTTTATAGGAAACTAATTCCGAATTATGGCTTAAAAAAAACTCCGGTTTGAGTCTCCTAATTAATTGATCTCATGATAAATCGGAAATTCCGAATTAGTTTCGCTTCCCTAGTTCTATTTTTTTTGGCTAAGTTTCTTTTAAATACAGCTGCTTATTTTTTGCTTCTTATTCTGCAGTCTTCCTATTTTATTGTTTCTTATTCTGAACTACTTCTATTTTATTCGAAACTCCTCTTTTGGTTTTCCCAAAAACCATATAAAACTCCTCACGTACGTTCTTACTACTTCCAGAGAAAACCCTAAACCTAGAAAACTCTTTTCTCCTCTCTCAAAAATCTTTAGAGAAAGTTTCTTATCAGCGTTAGCTATGGCGGAAAGCTCAAACTCAAAGGATGGTTATCCACAAGAACTTAGAGATGTTGGTGAGGTTGCTTTACTTCTTGTTTCTATAAAGGATGACGAATTTGACGATGAATCCATTGTCAAATTGCATAAATTGATAAACAAAGATCTTGGTGGTGTAGATAAAGGAAAAGGAATACTCTACCAACATGAAGAAAGCACCCCAAAAGTCAAACTAGCTGCAGCAGCAGCATTATCCATCAAGGAAGAGCCAATTCAAGAAGATCATTCTGCAGAATATTTATTAAGGTATACTCCCCCGAGTATTCCACCAGTGGCTAGCCTTAAGGGTTTAATTACAGACTGCAGCAAGCCCTTTGAGAAGCAGTTGACAGCAAGCGATGTGAAAGATGATCAAAACAGGCTCACCATGAACAAAATCGACGTCGAAGAAAAGCTCATACCTTTGTTAAGGGAAGGGGAAGACCTTAACAAGGGAATTAATGTCGTCACATATGATTCGGATGGGAATCAATACCATATGGAGTTCAAGAATTGGGGGAAGCTTCATGTTCTCATTAGAGGGTGGAAACAGTTTTACAAAGATCACAAACTAAGGAAACATGAAGATTTTGTTACATTGTGGATGTTTCGACATGCCGAGACTGGAAAACTTTGCTTTGTCATCACTTCAAGGTGGCTGCCAGAGTTTAAGTTATTATTGAAGCGGAGGAGACAAAACTGAGCATCATGCTGATTACTGCTAGGGTTTCAGGTAGCTCTTTTTTGTATATTAAATGGTTTGGTTGTTTTAATTTTAATTTTAGAAGTTGATAAACTTATTTGCTGCAGGCATCAAAAGATTACTTATGGCCTAGTGTCGCTGGAGTATTTATTGTGTGCTGCTGGCTGTTTGATGGTGATCGAGTTTTATTGTGTTTCTTTGGGCTGATTTTTTTTTCCTGGTTAATTTGTCATGGCTTTAGCTGTTGGGGTAAATTATTGTTCGGTTCCTTCTCTATATGATTGGTTTCCCATAATCTGTGGATGAGAGGATTCTTTGTATATTTTTTCATCTTTTGAGGCACATTATTTACTAATATTTCAATCTTTTTCTCTTAAAAAAACTTTATTGTTTCGATTTTTAAATGTGGAGTATTAGAGAATTTTATTAATACGTGCACGGATGAGATTATAGTTTATTAAGTTGTATTATGCTTTGTATAAGTTGTTGTGCTTTTTTGTTATTTAAAAGTTTTGGTTATTTATAATTTTAATTTCAGGAGTGTATGACTTAAAATTTATTTGTTTGAGTTTGTGAAATTTAATATGGATTGATAATATTATATATTTTAAGTTGTATATGCTTTGATTAATACATATATCTTTTTATTGGATAAAATTTTGGTTTTTTAATTAACAGGTGATTAAACATAAAATTTCGGTAACCGAAAAAAATAACTTAAATTATTGTTATTATTTCTAACAAATTAAAATTTTGATTATAATTATAGATATCGAATGTGCCCATCTCTATCACTAATCATGTCAAGTAATCAATCCACTAATCATGTCAAGTAAACAAGATACATATAAGAAAAAATACAAGGTAAAGACTATACTCATTAGAGACATTCCTCTTTCTAAATGAATTTAACGTGTGAAGTTTTAACTAATGTCCACCCTTTAACATTATATTTTAGGGTTAAATAAGATAAAAGAAAGGAGATCGATGTTACTTAAAAACTCTATTTGAGAGCTTTTTTCAAAGAAAAAAAAAGATTTTGTGAATTTCTTATAACTTTTCAAAACATTCAATTTATCAATTTTTTTGATATCCAAATGTGAGGTTTTCTTTATTTACCTTGCTTTTACTTTCTTTTATTTTATAAAGAGTAGTTTTATACCCACCATCAATTTCAACCCTTAGAATCAGCTCTTGTAATTTTCCAAAAGGTCCACTAATAATTTGTTTGTTTTATCAATTTTATTCTTAATGAAATAATAGTAACAAATGAAAAATAAATCTTAATTTCAAGTGTTTAAATAGATAATTAAAAATCGATGGTAGCTATACTTTAATCGCTTTATAAAACTCTCAAACAAAAGTAAAAGATCAACTCGTTTTCTTTACTTTCTTTACCCTTCATATCTTTTAAAATCTTTTTTCTTTCACTTCTTTTGAATTCTCAAACGTTGTTTAAAACACTTAGTTATTCGTCTGTTCGGAAGGCTGCTGGACTGTACAAGACGCATTTCACATGTGACCATTCATGCACGTGTCTTGCAAGAACGGCTTGCAATGCATCAGAAGTGATCAGTATGCTAGCATTCTTCATCTATTTAGCATATATGTCTGAAGCAGAATCTCCAGTGTGTATTAACCAAGCTAAGATAAACACGTACATAAATCTTCTGCAAGCACATATATTTCATACTAAAACAAGGCTCGGACATATAATACCATCAATTATAGACTGGAACTGGTAAAAAGAAAAAGTCACTTCACAGTTTGTTATTGTCATGCCGCAAAGTTAATTTAAATTCCAAGCTCATCCATACCATCATCTCTTACTGATATAAGAACGCTAGAAAGCAATGAATGGTTGAAAATGGGACACGTGATGACAAATCAGAGAGGATTTTTTTATAAGAAAAAAAGCAGAATATTTGAAAACTTGGATCACTTGGGCAAATACTATATAGTATTGATGAAAAAATGTTTTCGGGTTATGAACATCATTATATATCTTATTAACTTCAGTGGTGGCCTCTTCTGAGGACACAGAAAATTCCTCCAGATGATTTCTCTTTGCGCCGATCCTCACTTTCATCTCCAACCTGTTCAACATGTCTCAAGTGTTACTACAGTATTAATGGTTTGACGGATAAAAGCTTCTCCATGTCGTTACTATTCACACCGACACATTCATAAACTGGTTAATGCATTGCTACCTAATCATCATTAAATTAATCATACACAAGAAATCAAAGTCATGTATGCATAACAAGAACATACTTCCTTTGCAATTTGCTTTAGGATGTCTATGGTTTCAGAAAAATCAGGTCTTAGAGCTGGATCCTGCTGCCAGCATTTCTCAAGCAGCTCATCAAGCTTTGGATGAGTGTGCTTCGGAATTGTAGGTCGTAAACCCTGAAATTATTCATCCAAAGTATGATTATATTTACATTGTAGTCAAATCGTTATATTAGCAATATTCTCTTTGTTTTTTTCCCTCAACACAAGCTACTACATAAAAACTAAACCTATTCAACAAATAATGTATAATGTAGAATAGACTGTACCTTTTGGACTACTCCAACTGCTGCTTGTAATGGGGTTAAGTATTCATATGGAAGCTGGGAAGTCAAACATTAAATAATGTAAGGGAACAAGAGAAATAATTTATCACAAAACCACACCAATGAGAAATTAGTTTTAAATGTACCTTTCCAGTTAGCAACTCCCATAACACAATTGCAAAACTGAAAATATCAGCCTTGTGATCATATGGCTTGTGTTCTATAACCTTCAATGCAAAAGAAATGATGAAAGGAACAACCAATTAGAATATGTATAATGGTTACCACCAAACAAATTAGATGCACCCCACACAGAAAAGGGGGGAAAACAGCATAAGTAACTATGATTTGGGGAACCTGGGGTCCACATGGGGTTCCTCATGATCCCAAAATAAAAGAGATATTACCCATTTATAAAAATTAAAATAATAAAAAAATAAATAAGCACTAGAATATTGGAAGAAATTAAAAGAAAAGCGAACAGGTTAATAATCTGATTCTTAGATGCCGTTTTGCATCACTTTCCTTCCAAGGTCCAACCTCCCCTTGAAACATTAATCCCAAACACGTCCATAGGAAGATATTGGTATGCATGCAGAATTTTAACACAACTTTATGTAACTAAGAGCACACCTCAGGAGCCATCCATCGGTATGTTCCAGTTTCGGCTGTCATAACTCCAGATTGAGCTTTCACTCTAGCAACCCCAAAATCAGCAACCTTAACTACCTGTAAGGCAAAGCATATAAGAGAGTCATTCTAAACATGCTAAATTTATAGATACACGTGGTATATAATGAAAGACCTTCATCAAAATCGATTTAACATGGGAGATGAAACATGTAGAAGGATTTAATCATGAAATAATCAAGGTCCAAACTATAAGAGAAGGCATCCTGCACTTTATTGGTATATGACAAACATAAACAGGTAAGTATACCATGAAGTCAGTATGTTTAATTTGAAGAATCGAAAGAACTGGTAGCTCTGCCATTTACAATAAAGAGAATACAATGGGCAAGTTAAAATTTTGTGAACAGAAAAATTAAAAGAACAAAAAGAAGAGAACAATAGAACTCTGATCCTCCGTAAATGATTTTTTTAACTTGAAAACAAAGATGCAAAATGTTAACTTTCAATGACCTAACTCTCTCTCTCTCTCTCTCCCTCCGAATCATTGACTAATCTTCTTTTCTTTTCTTTTCTTTTCTTTTCTTCTTTTCATTGGGTGGGGAAAGAGAATATCTTTTGACAATAACCAATCTTGACTTAAAAGCATATTATAAGACAAAGATCAATGATTTTACCAGATAGCACGTGACAATCCACACCATCTTATGGATCAAGGTAATCATGCAAATAATGGAAGACAGTTTTACACCATTCCATCCGTCCTACAGATCTTGCAAAACTCCTTGGATTCTTCATCTTGCTATTGTCCTAGTCAGCTGAAATCACCTTGGTCCACATTCAGGCAAATTTCAACCAGATGCTCTTAACTTGACCTCACTTTTAGTGAGACTTTTTTTGGGCAAAAAATCTCTTCATAAAGTACTGTTGATTCCTTACGAAGATGTGGATTGGTTGAAAACCTAGAAGAACTTGAAAAAAACAAGCCTAAATTTGCTTCCTCTCCCACTCTCGGGTTCAAGTATGAAGGGACGTTGTTGGGCATATACAGCACTAGCAAACCAGGTTGTTTTGTGAAGCAATGCAAGCCCTCACTGGTGGCTGATTTGCCCAGCTTAAATCTACACTCATTCCAACCATACGCAACCCAAAGTTTTAAACATGCCGAGGACATCCACAACCCCACTCATCTCAACTTGCTTGTAGCTCTATTCCTGCTTTGTCCTACTAGGATACTTATATAGATTATCTTTAAATCTTACACAACGAAATGGGTATACTTCTTGACAGCTAACGGTAGATCCCAAAATGGGGCGAAAGAATAAAAAGGAAGTCCTAGAAATGACACTTCTAGCTCCCACAATTTATTTCCTAAGGTGCTGATTTACCGGAGAACTTAAGCAGCAATCTCATAATCTTAACCTCGTACTTGTGCTTTGTAGCAGAGTATTTACACTAAAAGGATTCAAGCCACAAAGCTCAATACGGTATAATTCGTATACAAATTTATCAATTCTTACCAACCAAACAAATGTACAATTATTCACTGTATGAGAAATCATAAAATTAATCAAAAAATAAATTAGACACCAAATCAAAGTTTAAGCGCACAAGCACTCAACAAAAGAAAAAGTTTATCCACATTCCATAAAAGATAAAATCAATACAGAATCAACAACTATAATGCAATAATAGGGAAAACTGTAAATAATAGTAAAACTAAACCTATAATCAAAATACAAAAGAAGCAAAAGGAGTAGCAATTTTGAACTTGTTTTGGTGAAAGTATTATTTGATTATGATCTCGTAGCAATAAATACAACAAATCTTTTGTTGTTTCCGCTTATTTCCAAAAAGTGTATTGCTTCTACATAACAAACAGAAAGAAAGAAATATGCACAAAGTAGAAAGTGCATCTTACTTCATTTTCATCCATCAGAAGATTGGCAGCCTTCAAATCCCTGTGGATTATATTATTTTGGTGCAAGTAGTTCATTCCTTTCGAAATGTCTATTGCTACTTTAAGTAGTGTTGGAAGCTTAAAGACACCCTTCTGTTTATGTAGGTAGTCATAAACACTTCCACCGGACATAAATTCTGTAGTGGTAAAGAAGAGAGAGGGAAGAAAAGGAATGAGAAGAAGAAATAAGACTAAAAGGGAGTTAGAGAACTTGAAAAAGAAAAAAAAAAATTGGAAAAATGATTTCAAATCTTATTTCATCTTAAGTTACCACAGAAAGTTAAGAACTCATTAGAATATATACCGGTTACGATACACAAACTTGGAGGCTTGGTGCATGCACCTATAAACTGTACAACATTTTTGTGCCGAACTTTCCTGCAAAATAGAATATTTTTAGATAGATTATGTATACAAACGTCTGAACATCTTACTTCAACAATGGAACTTATCTGCTAGAAATACGCACAACAAAATGATAAAAGAAAAGGAAAAGACCTCATAATAAAGACTTCCTGTGCAAACTCTTTCTCCATATCAGAATTTATTCGCTCGGGCTTGAGGACTTTAATAGCGACTTCTTGACTACAGTATGTACCTTTGTACCTGAATTAATCAAACAGGAGTTAATTGAGCACTCAAACACATCACCCCATGTGACAAAAGCAACTAACTTACAAATCTCCATATGATCCAGATGCAACTTTGTTCTCAAACTTCAAGTATTTAGGGTCAATTTCCCAAACATCAGTGCCATCATTGGGTATTGCCACATGATCATGATCATATTTGACCACTGTTTGCTCATGCTCACTTGTAGGAGATAATGAGAGTTTGTAAGGCCAAGCCTGTTTCTGCAAATTACCCGTCAAAGTGAACTGTGAATGGATTGTTCATAATATAGCAAGAAGTCATGGAAAAGGAAGCTACAAAAAAATTGCAGTTGAAAGCACTATCAGGTAATTGTCACTTCAGAGGTAAGAAATCATCACATGAACTCCACATCTATCATTACCACAACTAACATATTTCAAAATAGCAATGAAAATGTACAAAAACGGTCCCTATATATTATAAAGAAAAAAAAGGGGAAGAAAAAATGAGTAAAGAGGAAAAAGAAAGCAGTATGGACCTACAGCAACAAAATTTAATTACATGTTCAAACTTTTCCGGAACCATTCAGCATTTCAATCTCTAAGGCATATATCATCTAAATTTGAAGATATTTCTCATAGGACGAACATAAGAATGAGGAAAGAAAGTGATACACCCAAAATGTTTATGCAGACAGAACACAGAAGTTAGCCAATTAAAATTCTAAGCCAACAAATCTGAAACTTGAATATAGATATCCCTAAATCCATTAAGTTATGACCAACCACATGAATTTCTTTTCTCTCATTTGGTCCTGTCTAACCTTGGTTAAATCTTGCCCTCTTCCTCAACACCTTATGAAAAATGAAATCTTCTTGAGATTTTATGCTTGTAACCTGTGACTACTACTAAACAACTACTACTAAACACAAGCCTACTCCTTAACTATGAAAAGTCAAATGATACAATGGTTCAATAACGTCTGGAAATACGTATTGCATTATGATTTCGGAAAAAAACACTTTTTAAGGCCACTGGATCCATCCAGCATACTACTATACTGACTTGTCCTATAACTTCTTTTTGATAAGTAACATAAGACAATTAAAATGGCAGCACGCCCGGTGGGACTTATCCTATGACTAGAGCATGAAAGGAATTATTCGCAGCTAATCAATCTTTAAGTATTAGAGTACAGCATCCCACTTGAAAAAGAGAAAAGCAATCATGTTAGCAATCCCCCACCCCCTCCCCCCCCCCCCCCCCCCCCCCCAAAAAAAAAAAAAGGAAAAAGATTAAAACAACACATTAAATTAACAGGTGAGAAGGATGAGCAACTCATAAGAGTAATTTCACTAGACACTTCAGCCCACGAAAAATCACTAGCCATTTTTAGATCTAACACCATTCCAATTAAACATAAGCAAGAAAAGAAACTCCATGCTTGAATAGATAATTCGAAGTTATAGCTGCACAACATCAGGAGAATTAAAAGAACCCCACAAACTTAACATTACAACAAAATCGAAGTAAGGAATCACCTCAATTTTTAATACTTCCTTTTCCAATGCTACTCGAAGTTGCTCTGTTTCCTAATAATGTTCAACACCAAGCCTGTCAGACAATTTCTTATGAAGAGCATTATGTCATTGGAAAAATAAATAGGAGTTAGGCCACTATGGCCTTGTTTGGGTTAGTATTAAAGCCAACTTAATGCAAGTTAGCTTAAGCTATCTTGCCTTGAACCAATTTAAGCTACCTTGCTTTAAATTGGCTTTAATACCAACCCAAACAAGGCCAATATGGTTAAGAATGAAATTTAATAGAACATCCCTGAACTTACAGGATATTTCAATATGATTCTAAATCGAGTAAGTTTATTCATAAAGTGAGGGGAAGGTCAAACAAAAACATATCCCAAGATCTACAGCCAATAATATAAATATTTTGCCTGATAAAGTGGAATCTCTTTTTCCTAAATAAGTTACCAACATACTGCTATTGATTAAATGCTGAAAATTAGAAGTACCTCATATGGCCAACCATCAACAACAAAAACATCTAACGAGTAACCATCGACTGTGGAAAAAGCGTGTGCTTCTTGGATGTTCAGCCCAATCTCAGCAAGTAACGCAGTCAACTGAAATTTTGTGCAGGAATCATAAAATAAATCAAAGAAACAATCACCACTTTGAAATTCTTCATGTATTTCATATCTAAGGCACAACTTTTCCATATTCATGAGACTACAACTTCATGATAATATGAGTAAAAATATGGTTCACCATTTTTACTTTAAAAATTGAGCTTATCACATACCTGACTTAGAAGTTTTGGCTTGTCATCTGTCGAAAAAGTAATTTCATGTAAAGGCCTACATCAATGCCAATCACACAAGAACATTAGTTTTCACCATTTGAATATGTGAAATATATAGATATCACTTCATTAAACATACCAGTAACTCTACTAGTACATGGATAATAGTGGATCGTTTGCAATCAGATAAAAAGTGAACAAAAGTAAGCATAGATATGCACCCATAGAGCATTACTAGATTCTGAAGACTGATAAGTTAACCAAGTAAATCAAATAAACACCTGAATATTTAAAAGTAACTAAAATATGAACTTCAAATTGGACTTAGGTTGATCAATTTTATGAGCAAAACTACAACTTATTAACCAGAAAGTTTGAGAAACCTTCAGCTCTTGCCCATAGACAGTTTCCAGACAAAATTTTATACCGTGAAAACCAGGAGTTGGCATGTACGGAATTATCCCCATCTTGATCCTGAGATTTATTTGCTTCAAGTGCAAGGGCTTCGAGATTAGGTGATGAACCAAAGGCAGGCGGTGGATGTATGCTGACAATTAACAAGTCAACTACAGTGTCAAAATTGTTAATGACCAGTCAATAGGTAAAATAAACAACAATAACAAATCAAGTACAAGTTTCACTCATGGACAATAGACACTATATTTACAGGAGCTGCTCAACAATTTAATTAGATTTTAGGAAGTAAAAAGTTTTATAACCACACCTCTGTCTGTTAGAGTATTTTGGAGAACTTTGCGCAGCTTTGTTACCCAGAGTCTCTGAAAGAACAGAATCAGCTGAATTCCCATTAGGATGAACCTGCGCAAGAGATCGATTGTTATGTTGCATTTGGCCATAAAACAAAGTTCACAGGAAGATTTGAAAAATATTTATAAAAAAAAAACTACTTCTAATATACTTAAGAATGTGTAACATATACAGGTACAAAGGTGTATGGATGGAACATCATAAAAAGGTAAACCACCCGCATAAACAATATTCACAAGCAATGCACTGTTAAAACAATGCTTTCAATGCCTAAAATTTCATTGCTTCTAATCATGAGATCACCACACTGCTTCAGAATGGAGTCACTGATGTAATTAGTTATGCTGTGGACATCCCCAATAATGACACTGCAACCAGGTTAAGTGGGATGCAACACAAACCACTATACTTCTAAAGAATGGATGTCAAGTTTATAGTGAGATTTGATCCCTTTATAAACAGATGTAATTCATACTTCAGCATAATTAGATTAGGTCTAGAAATGCCAGTTCAAATATGAGTTAATATAATATTTTCAAAGAACAATGTTCCAATGTTTACTAGAATTTTGACCTTTCAAATATTTCCTTGAAAAGTGGATAGAGAATGAAAAAAAAAAAGATTTTAGATGTGAAGAAGATATCAAAACTAAACACAGACTGATAAAATGAAAATAGTTGCTCTGAACAATACACACTAGAGTTCTTAGACTAAATTCTGCAAATACGGGTTAGTGACAAGTGGAGCTAATCGAATCTAATTTCTAACCATAACTGGGAAAATAATACATTACATCAATCTTCACAGTAACCATCACCAGTGGCAATAGAATGACATAAGAAATATTCCAAAGTAAATAAGTAACATTTTTCAGTTCCACTTAGAGCATAAATTTCTCATAACCTTAGCTCACAAGCATCAAGATTTAAGAACGGAAAAGGCTACTCAATCAACAGTATTGGCATATGCTTAGAAATAAATCTAAGCCAATCAACTCACTTGCACAAGACGGACGTCAATTGCAGGCCTATTAGCTGGATCGTGAGCCAAATGCAGCAACCTCTTGTGTGTAAGAACATCTTCTGCACTCTCCACATTCACATCCAACGCATACCTACAACAGACAATCAGATACTAAATCATTCAAGAAACCGGAAAACTTCAAAGCAAATGATCAAACAACTAGTTGCAAATTTAACAAAATCCAAAATCAGAAAATTTCTTAAAATAGAAAATCTCCACTCCTGTACTCAGTGCTAATACATAAAACCAGAAGACCTGACACGCCATTAATCCAGTAAGCAACATCGTTACATATAATCATAAGCAAATAGAATACGTCCAAAAAAATTTAAACAAAAAATTGAAAGAAAAAAAAAACTAAAATCCATATCCAAAAACTCAAAAAACGTAACAGATTCAATTTCTCAGTCAGCGAAAAACTCAATCACCAGTATAAACATGCATACATACAAACAAATACATATGAACACACACAAACACATAACATACATACATATATACACACACATAATTCTGCATATATAGATACGCATATACAATGTACATGTGTGTACGGAATCGTACGGAAGGGAGGAGAAGGTAAAGGTACCGAGTAGGGAGGCGATTGAAGTGAGCCCAGAGCTCATAGTCGAAACTAGGTTGATTTGCCTCTTCGTTGCTCGATTCTTTGAGCCGACGAAGAACCTCATTGTAAACCTCTAACTTCTGCCTCTGTTGCCTGCTCCGCGCCGGAGACGACGCCGAATAGTGCACTCTACTCCCGCAACTTCCGTTATCCTCCATCACCACCATTGAAAAGGAACAAGAAGAAGAAGTAGAAGAGAAAAGAAATGAAAATGGGAAAGCTGTGATCTCTTTAGCTTTTTGTTTACGTGAGTGTTTATATGGAGACGCAGATTTGAGAGCCTGAAATTAAAAAATTAAAACATAAGGGGAGAGAAGATCATTTGCTCTGCGTATTAGTTTTTTTTTTTTTGAAAATATATGTTTATATTTTGTTCCACGGAATGTTTAACGGCGTAATGCGCACCACTGAATCACGCCGATGTGGATTCTACAATGCTGATCACCTTGCCAATTTGGTATTATCTTATTTTATTTACTATTACTTATTTTACCCGTATTAAATTACGGATTTGCTTGTTTAATATATTTATTATTGACTAAGAGGGGAAGTTTAAGGTAAGCAGAGAAATTCTTAGCTGTATTTGTACAAATCATCATTTTTACATAATTTAAGTAATTTCATTGTTAAAGTTCATACAAATATTATTCAAATTATTAATAAAATTATTAAACAATTATCAATGAAATTTTCATCCGATGTAAGTGTTTTGCACGAGTACAAATAAAATTTTTCACTAAGAGTTTTTGGGGATTGTTGGGATCTTTACCGAGAATTTGTCTAAAAAAAAAGTTTTGATCTTTTATAATATTCAAATCCAAATTTATCACGATAACATTCAATCTTTTCATAAATTTTCTCAAATTGATAAGATTTAAATAAAAAAAAATCACAGTGATGCATATTAAATAGGTTAATAAAATACGGTAAAAATATTAAAAATTTAAAAATATAATAATATTTTTTTAAATAGTAATCATTATAAAATTGATAGGATAGTAATTTATGAGTTTTTACTTCAATTAAACGATAATGAATAAAAATAAATAAATTTACAAAAAAACTTTTAAAAATTTTGAGTTTGAATTTAGATAATATAATAAACAAATAAATATAATTTTAGATATATAAAACTATCAGATGTAATCTCAACATTGTGAATCCAGATGCCAAAATGCAAAACCACCACCCCACCTAGGCCAATGAAGCTTATCCGCTGTGTATCGCACTCCACTTAGACCGCGAAAGTAAGCTCAAATTGAAAATACTATTTTACCCCTTATTTAATTAATTCTGACTATGTTTACTTGGGTTAGTCTTATTTTTCCTTGCCACTTGGCATAAGCTAGTTCATTTGATTATCACCTTTTTCCTCAATATCCTATACGTGGACCACACCATATTTCTTTTCACACGGTTAAAAGTTGCCATCAACTTAGCTAATTGTTGTTAAAGCCATTTTGGCACCTTTTACAGAGAAGAATGGCACCAAAAGAAAAGGAAAAAGTCTTTACTTTATAAAACTTGCATGCATCACATGTGAATAAAAAAAAAAAAGGATCGATGATCCAATTTTCATTGAGAATATATTAACAGGACTTTGCATGTGTTTTTTGATTTTTTTTTTTTGAAACAAAATCAATTTTGATCATAATCTCAAAACATACTTTGATATGAAAAAACATAATAATTGAATTAAACTTGAAATTGATTATTGACACTAAAACTGTAGAATTTATAAATTTTGATAAATTAAAGTTTGGGTATTAATAGCAAAAAGTTGTTTTTATAACAATTTTTTTTGTTTTAGAAAACAAAAAAACAAACATATCTAAATGGAAATTGAAAAATGACTGACATTTTGATGCATTGATCAAAATTCGTTAAATTTTATGTTTCACTTCAAAGTTATATTTTTAATTATATTGTTAATTTCAAAGTTTTTGTTTAAAAAGTCAATAAACACGAATCTTGAATCAAGAGAACACGAGAGTATGATTTAAAAATGTTATCTTCAGTTATTTAAAACAAAATTTAATTAACGTGAATAAAAATAATCGTTATATTATCACACGCATATAACCCGCGTGATCATCACTCAAAAAAAATTTAATATCATAAAAAATACATGACAAGCAAAGAGCGTGGAGAGAAAAAATTGACCTGTTCGAGCAAACAGTTGATTCGCATCCGCAAAGGAATAATGACGAATAGCATGAGGAAAAGAGGTTAATTAACTTGTGCTAGCAAGCAGTTGATTCGCATCCGTAAAGGAATAATGATGAAGAACATGAAGAAAAGAGGTTAATTAATTTATGCGAGCAAGCAGTTGATTCGCATCCGCGAAGGAATAATCCATGTTTTAGCTTTGAGTTGGGTGATTTGGAGAGCGAACGAATCCCAAAAAGGAATGACATGGAGGGACATTGGCATGTGGATGGATATGAGTGGCTGACGTGGAAAAATGGCCTTTGGGGGTCACGAAAGGTCGGACAGGTGAGAGATTAACGAGGGTAGACAATGCCAGACAGGCGGCTACTGGTCGCCGCTAGAACACCGGGCGAAAAGAAGTAATATATCTCCCCCATAAACACATGTTTAAAGGCAAATTGATAATATTAATAAATCTTATACGAACGGAGGAATAATTTTGCTTTGAATGTGCACTGACTGACTGCGTTAACATACGCAGCGCCGTTTGTTGACTGTGGGGTCATGCTGACATGGAGGGTCTAGATGCAATGGCTGTGTGGTAGAAGCTTAGTGGTGTTTTGGATAAGAATTAAGTACTCCATGAGAAGTACCCGCCTAAGTAGATAACTGGTTTTACGTGGGTCCTATACTGTTGTAGTTGAGGCTACGTGTAGATTTTATCAGTACATTATATATTTTTAGTTAAATATCAACAATGTTCACTGTATTTGCACTTTAGTGTTGTCGCTTACGGTTTTTTACAATTCAATTAGCGAGTGGAGCCGCTAGCAAATTATTTGAACAAATCTTAAGAACAAAAGAATTGTAAAATCAATTAAACACAAAAATTACATGATTGGATAGATTAAACTTACATTCATAAGAACAATAATTATTTTGTGATTGAGAAAATAATTTGAATATTTTGTGATGTTTGCTTAAAAGAAAAATAGGAGAAAATTATGAAAAAATTTCATATATAATACTTGGAGAAAAACAAAAAAGGAACAAATTGTGATTCTAAATGTTTAACTGTTCTTACAATGTGTATGCTCGTATAAAGGTGTTCATTGAACCTGGACAACTTTTAAAATTCATCGAAAGTAACAAAAGTTTGATTTTTTTGTATTTTTTATGAGAAATTTTATATATTTTTTTTCAAATGAAATCCATTTAGTTTATAAATTAAACAATGAAAAGAAATTTTTTTATTATTTTTTATTATTTTTATTTTTAATGTGAATGAAATTTAACATCATCAACAATAGTGTTTGAATGAGTCAACTGAAACCTCTGTATTTTATATATGTGAATCATGCATATCAAATTGAAGAGCTGTCAAATAAACCTACATGTAGATTTTATCGATACATTATACATTTTTAGTTAAATAGCAACAACGTTTATCATATACACACTTTACTTTTGTTGATTACAGTTTTTATAATTCAATTAATCAGTGGAGCCGTGGGCAAATTATTTGAGCAAATCTTAAGAACAAAAGAATTGTACAATCAATTAGGCACAGGAACAACAATTATTTCGTGATTTGATGTGAGAAAAGAATTTGAATATTTTGCTGCGTTTGGTTAAAAGGTAAATGTGAGAAAATTATGGAAAAGTTTCCATATATAATACTTAGAGAAAAACAAAAAAGGGAGCAAATTGCGATTCTAAATGTTTAACTATTCTTACAATGTGTACTATGCTCCATACAAAGGTGTTCATTGAACCTGGACAACTTTTGAAATTCATAAAACGTAACAAAAGTTTGATCTTTTTGTATTTTTTACGATAAATTTTATATATTTTTTTTTCCAAACGAAATCTATCAAGTTTATGGCTTAAACAATAAAAAATAGTTTTTTTTATTTTATTTTTTATCTCTCTTATTTATAATGTGAATGAAATTTAATCTCAAATATTTTATATCTTTAAAATATAACAAGTTGCCTTTTCCATTTATATTTTTTTTTGTTACACAAACTTAAAATTATTTTGATAAGTTATTTTCATGTCATTATACTAGTTCAGTGGTAACATCATAACAATTAACATTGTCAACTTAATTAAGGCTCAATCTGATCTGGCAGTTCACATTTTTCATCTTAATCATCGCAATTGATTAAAAAAATATATATAATTTAACATTATTAACAATGGTGTTTGAATGAATCAACTGAGACCTCTTTATTTTATGCATATAAATCACGCATATCAATGTATGCTAAAGTCAAGAGTTGGTGTCCCTTTGATCAAACAGCTCAAACATGCATGTACCAAATAAAAATATAATTCAACCATGTCCCTTTTTTTTTTGTAAAAAATGAGCAGATTCAAGTTTTTTTTTTTTATTACAATTGAGTGAGACAAATTTTATCTAATAATTGGCTTTTTATGTTTGATAAATGTGTGAGAATCATAGGTAGACATCTTACCCTCTCTAGTAACATTTTTTTATAAAAAAAGAAAGAAAGAAAAGAAATGTAATTCAAGGTTTTAATGGTAGTTGTACTTTTTCCCATTGAGAAACCAATAATTAACAGTCTGGGTTCTTTAATACTGTCCCTTAGCCAAAGGGACCTATTAAACAAGACTTGTATGGTGCTGGGTTTTTGTCATAGCATATATATAACAAGGTCAATTTTCAAGATGATAAGATAACCATCAATCACAAACAGCAACCATCAACTGACCTATTCATAAGTTAGAGTGAAAATTACTCTCTTCTCCGTGTAGAATAGAAAAATCTACAGTTGAGGATCTGTACGTATTTTGAAAACCTACACTTTTTCACTATGACCGATATTAACTTGACAAAATCTGTTAAATATCAACGAAAGAAACAAACAGTCTTTAGAATATCCTCCTGGTCATCATCATTTATCAACGCATAAAGAGGCAGACAAACGTCACTTTCTGTGACCACCCAAAGGCAAAAGGTAGCAAAGGTTATTTGCTCAAAAAATTAAAGGTCAAGTGGTAATCCTCTAGGTATTTATGGTCCTCATGAAGATGAGTGGTGGGGCAGAGCCCAAGAATTGAGGATCACCAGAAATTTGTGCTAGTACTAAAGATTTTTGGGTGCACAAGATTCATCAGCCAACTATTAGTCGCCCTGAATAGCTCCCACCAAGTAAGGCTTTTCTGGTCAAAATAAGGGTGAGGAGGCCCTGATTAGTGCTTAAAACAAAACTATCCCAGTCTTGTTTCAACAAGAAAGTACCCCTTAATGCAAATTTTCCAATGGCTAAATAACCAAAGCAGCATCTTTTTCTTGTCCTTTGAAGGGTACATTTAATCACCAGCATACAAGAGAGAAAGAAAAAGAAAAAAAGACAACGCTCATCACAAGGGATCCGAGTCTCCCTGTCTCGGTCAGACCCAAACCTAACAGTTACGGTATTACACACAGACGAACTCAATATATCTGCATTAGAAATTATCAAAGCTCAACACACTCAAAAGTAACACATTTTACAAGTTCAAAACATCCATAGCGAGCAATAATTTAACAGTTAAAACTTAATTACCACTAAGTTATACATTTTACAACAAGAAGTTCAAAACTTAATTACAACAGACAATGAAATTAATGAGCCTATGATTCCCTGTCTTAAGTATGATACTCCTGCATCACTTATATCAGAACCATCCAATAGTAGAACCTTCAATTTAGGAAGATGACTGATGGCTTGTAGGGCTTCATCCCCAAGGTTTTTGCAATGTCTAAAGTCAAGAACCTCAAGTTCCAGGTTGGATGCCAATTTTTTTAACAGCATGGTTGGTGAGAAGATTACACAATCTCAAGCTGACATGCGTCAAAGAAAGGGAAGTTGTAGAGATGTCATGAAAAACTAGATCGGTTAATTGAGTCCCACGAAACACTTTAAGCTTGAATAGGCTTGAGCAAGAATGCCAAATAGTTTTGAAACCTGTATCTGTAACGGACAAAAGGCACCAAGACAAATGCTTTCCATGTCTGAACACTTGTCAGCCAGTAAGAGTATCCCTAGATCATTAACTCGCCTAAAATAGGTAATGAGGAACTCCTGGCTCCGGATTAGTGAAAGGTGTTTCAGCTTCCCATGCTGATTAATCTCTTGAAGTCCAGAGTTGGTAAGGTCAAATGAAACCCTTGGTTCCGTGTGGGGTGCATCTTGAAGGTCCAGATGTGTCAAGGAGACAAGACCTTTCGATATTGTACGAACCAAAGCACCAGTAATTTAGTCTACTGAAAGACAATTTCTGGATTTTCGGCAGTACGGATGGTTGGATGTGATTTGGGGACTGATGGGGTCCCACATTTGGTCTAAGTAGTTCAGTCACCATAACTGAGGAAATGTAGCCAATCTCAAGATAAGTAAGTTTCTGTGAAGCTAAAGCCCAAACATGAGCAAAGTTATGAGTCTTGTGACAAAGAAATAATGAGGGTTTTGGGCTTCAATCAAGGGTTGGTTAGGTTGCAGAAGAGGCATGAACACCATCAGAAGTGCTGTCAAATGGCTATTCAAAGAAGTTAAAGGTAATGGTCCCCTTGCTTAAGCCAAAAGAGCTGCTTTGGCCTGTATTGTGCACCAAATTTGATTGGTTAGGAATTCAAAATAGTTTGAAGGAATTTCAATTCATCCAAAGAGTATAATCAAGAAAATTAAAATACATGTGTATAGAGTTGTATATGCTAGCTTTCTTGAGCTAAGACTTATTTTGTAATCTGGTATGTTTTTTTGTAAATGCTTTATTGTCTTATCTCTTGAGTATACCCGGAGTATTTTGTACATTTTGATTAATAGATTACATTTTACAGATAAAAAAAAAAATAATGAGACATCAAACATCAGCATCAGTGCCTATCAAAACACATCAGATAGTTTGAAAATATGGGGAAAAACAAAGAATGAAAGAGAAACACAATATGTATCAGATGATTCCAAAATGTGGAAATGTTCTACGCATAATTAATACAATGGGAAACACATATTAGACTGTAAACAAAGATAAATCCAGAACATATGCCACATAGGTTCTAGAGAAACTTCTGCATATAGAGTTCTTATATTTGAAAAGATGATAGTTGAATGTGCTTTAGGAATTTTATCTAAGTAAAAATATGCTTTACGAGTGCAGAATAGGCTCAGAGGGAAATATTTCCTCAACCTAAGAAACCAAAATATCGTTCTAATGGTTAAGTAAATAGTAACACAACCTAAGACTTTTATTATGAGCTCATGTCATAGTCTCCATAGAATTCTTGTCGGAAGTGTAATCCATAAAGAAAATCACAATATACACTTAACTCGTAGTAACCTCCACTTCCTGCATATTATATCAAAATTTAATTCTTTTCATTAATATTAAATCCAAATATCGGAGACCGATCTAGCGAAAGACTAAACTGCAATAAATGTCTCAGATCAGGTGATTTCCATGCCATGTTAATTATATTATCTGATATTTTCTTATAAAAAATTATATTATCTGATATTATGACGCATAAGATTACTTCTTTTTTCATTCACTGTTTCACTAGTTAGTAATTACTATTGGTTAATTGAATCCTTACTTCTAACTGAGTGCAACTACTGAGTAACTCCTCCCGCTCAGAAAGATGAAGCACTCGCCCTCTTTTCTCAGCCACTGAACCCAAGAAGAGAATCCTGAATGAAAATTCACATGCAAACCCAATAACACAAATGTCTTGCAATTGATTCACTATTACACAAATACCAAATGCATAGCATATAATAAGTAAATTAGTTAACTTCAATAAGCACCATAAGGATTTTTGGCATATAAAGGGTATACATTAAATATACCTTAGATCCCTGCATCATCCTCCAATCTCAGAGAGCAATTTCCCACTAAATTCCTTGCAAGTGTGCAGGCAAAGCTCATACAAAGTAGGCCGAATGAACAGCTGGATAGCTGCATCATCGAGGCGACTGCAGTCAAGCTTGAGGCTCCCAATGTAAGGATTTGGCGGCAGCAATGGCCTGATTAATTCCATTGACGGCGCAATGTCCTAAAATACAATCAACCCAAAATAGATAGAAAGGAAAAAACATCAAATTCTATCCTTTGTTTTCTTTTAATACTCAGTTTGTAACTTAATAATAAGGCTTTATTAGGGTGATGTTGGTTTAAGCTTATCTGTCTGCTGGTGTTTATTTTAAAATTTATAAAAAAAAAACTTCATGAAATCAAATTAAAATTTTTATTAATTGACAATTGATTGTTGTTTATTAGTAAGAAAATATTAATATGTGGTTTGGTTTAATTTAACTAAATTTTATTTTACAAATTTTAAAAAACAAGCAGTAACAAATATATTTAGCCAAACATGGCGTCAAAACTTTGCTTTAATTACATTTAAGATTCGCCATTTCAACAGCATCTCAAACAAAAATAAAAATAAAAACTGAGAAATCAAAGAAAACTGTAATAGTAAAATAGAAAAAGAATTGGCCTAAAATATATCGAAATTAGAACAAAAGATCTTCAAATCTATCTTTTATTTTGAGATTTTCAATTCGTAGCAGAATAATTAAGCTTCATTATTTCAATACTTTCCTTTAATTACATCAAAGATACCAAAGTTTCTGAAGCATCTCAAACAAAAAAGAAATGAAAACATCAACAAAAATTAGGAAAACAATTGGCAAACCAAAATTTAGTCAGTTAAACTGTACGTAGATACTGACGAGGAGGTGGAAGCTGGGGAGGAAAGAAAAGATATGAGAAGTGCACGCCTTGAACGTCTTACACGTGGCAGCCAAGGAGCATATGGAAGCTAGGTCGAGCTTCGTCATGATGGTTCCCATCCCAGTAAAGCCGCAGGTAGCAGATCCAGGCTCTTCTCCTTACAGTACCCGCTTCCTTCTTCTCTTTCTTCTCTATTATTCGACATTTTCAACTTTTTTGTCTCTTTCCCTCTCACTTTCTCTCTATCTTTGATTGATTGGTTTTGACCGGAAGAATCTGCTTCTGCGTATGAATCTAAATATATTTCATCCTAATTAATTTAATAATTCATCACCGATGAATCGATCTCCAAAACAAAACATTATATTTGAAACATATATGATTAGCACCACATCAGTCTTTTCGTTGGTTTTCTTGAAGAAAGTTCACTGTAAAAATTGAACCGTAAAATATTTGAGATGGGTTATCCAATTTAAGTGAATTGTACTTGCGATTAAAATTCAAAAAACAACTTATAATTCAGCCAAACAGAAAAGACGTTCTTTTGTCAATGCCAAAACATTATTTTTTTTATTGTCCAAACTCGGTTTGGTTTGTACATCGGATCTAAATTTTTGTCCAAGTCCAATTCATCAATCAAATTTCTTTGTCTAAATTCGTAAAATCTACGGAACGAGCAAAATGAATGGGGCCAACCGACCGCTTTACCCCTTACGACATGAATAAAAGCGGAGAAGAGAACAGAAGGCTCTCAAATTGCTTCTTACAGTCATTTTATTTCTTCTTTTTTTGTCCCTCGTACATTTTGCTGCGAAAGAACTCTTAACAGAAGAACAGCCAAGGAAGTTTTACCCACAGGCCGCAAACCCCATATATAAACACATTTTATTTTGACTATGAACAAAGTTAAAATCAAAATCTCAGGGACCCCAGCTCAATCGGTGGAAAACAATCCTACATAAACGGATATCAAAGACCGTCATCAACTTGAATCCACCAACGATAAACCCCTCATCAGCAGCATAAGAGCAAAATTGATCATCAACTTGAATCACCAATACCAAATCCTCTATCAGCAGCATAATCCACAAAGCTATAAAGAGGCACCACACTCTCACCATACATCTCGAACCCCTCCAATTCCTTCTTAGCCTGCGCTCTAAGCTCTTGAGCGACCTCCATAGCCTTCTCGACCCCATATAAACCCACATAACTATTCGCTTTCTTTTTCTTCTTCTCAATATCTTCACTTTTCATCGTCTTCTCTTTCAACACATCATCAACTATTTGATACAACACCCCGACAGTTCTCCCGTACCTCCTTAATTTCTGTATCTCATCATCATCGGCACCAGCTAATAACCCTCCACAAACCGCAGAGCACTCACCCATTTCACCAAACTTTTTCTCTTGAACAAATTCAACAGATTTGGGGCCACCCTCAAGGTCGAGGAACTGCCCAGCAGCCATACCGGTAGAACCCACAGCACGGGCAATCTCAGTGATCACACGGAGAAGGTGAGCCTCGGGGACAAGGTTGGTAGGCGTGTGGGATACAATGTGCTGGAAACCAAGGGGGAAGAGCGCATCCCCGGCTAGGATTGCCATATCTATGCCATAGATTGTGTGATTGGAAGGCTGTCCTCGGCGTATTGGGTCATCGTCCATGCAGGGCAGATCATCGTGTATCAATGAAGCTGCATGAACCTTTTGTCAAAAGACAACGAATGATTAAAAGTTATGGAATTTTATGCTTTTTAATTAGTGGTTTCAGAACGTTATTCTTGTTTTATTTAAAGCAAAAGTCAAACTGGACCTTGCTTTCAAAAGACAATTTAAGTACTTTTAAAGAGCCGACCAAATGTTTTTCTTTGATTGACTGCTTACATAATCAATTGTTATACATATCAATGGAACATATATAAACTTCGAATTTTATGCTGCTCTAATGCAAAAAAGAATTATTTGACTTGTAAAAGAAGATTATGATTTCAAAGTATAAGAAAAAGTAATCAATTCCACAGAATTTATATTCCATACTAAATCTAGCAGTGTACCCAAAAACCATTATAAAATTAGCAAGACTGCAAAATCCAGCTAACACAAAATCCAAACAGTCTGACAAACAATATTTCTTGTACAGGTTCTCAGACAAAATCTTAATTTTATTAAAACAAATTAGTGAACTTTTTTATCAATACCGACTGCAAAGATAAGACAAAAAAGATCATAATTAAGATGAACGAAACAGAACCATTTCAAGAGCACAAGCAGTGGGGAATGCAGCCAGACGGTTCCCCCCGAAGAGCTCGCAAGCCGCAACGCACATGACGGGTGGAGCCCGCTTGCCCCCCTTTGCAAGCGCAGAGTATCTCATGGCCTCGCAGATATTCTCAGGGTACCGCACCAGTATTGCCTCATCGAGTTTCTGGTTGATCACTGCAATCAAAGTGGTCCAATAAGTCTTTAAATCGAATTGGGTCGATCTTGATTGGATCGAAACTGACGAAGATGGTGATGATGAAGATAGGCAACGAATTGAGTGTTTAACATTTGGAGGTTTATGGTGGAAATTAAGGGGTTTTTTGGGTAGGTACAGATAGGGTGTTGATGGTATCACAGTAAATAAAAGCATTGTTTAGTTTCTCTGCTTCTGCTGCTTAGTCTTCTGTTTTCTCAATCTTAATCTCTTTATATAAACTGTCTTTATGTGGATTTGGTTGGGTTTTGATGGTGAAAACGTGTGTCCGTTGAAATTCGAGAAGTGGGAGATCCGTGATGAGCGGGGAAAAAGATGAGACTTCTGCCTCATGAGACTGTATGGGGAAAGAATGAATGAGTTTTTTCCATATACAGTTTTTTTTTCCAAATATGGGTAAGTAAAAATCTTATTTCTCTGAAAAGTGTTGTTTTAATATTATTATTTTTAAATAAGATTGTTTTTGTCACGTTAAATATAAAATAAATAAATTATATTAATGATCGTTGTAATTTGACATAAAGTTTTAATTAAATTTTACGAAATTTATCTTTACAATTTCATTTTCGTTAACTTGATTTTCTTCTTTTAATCACACTTGGATTCCGGTGGATTCGTGGGTTCTATTAGAGACTGAACCATGTTTTTTCATCAAAATTTTATAAAATTTGTGAATTAATCGTAATCATTTTGGCGAGGGATAGGGATTAAAGAGAAACTCTAATTTTCTCTATCAGTTAATGATTAGAAGCAGTTGGTCAGGACTCAGGATATAATTGTCAATAAACCATACGTGGTTAGAGAAAGTGAGACATTGCAGACAATTAGTGAAAAATGTGATGACGTTTTTTTATTTAATTTAATAATTCTAGTTTTTTATTTATAAAGTTGACGTGGTCAAAAGAAAAAAATCAAATTAATAAAAAAGAGATTGTAAAAATAAGTTTCGTAGAAATTAATTTGAGCCTTGCTTCAAACGACATGGACCATTAATATAATTCTTTATTTTACATTTGATGTAACAAAAACAATTTCAATAAAAAAAATAAAATCAAAACAATCCTACTTAAAAAATTAAGAATTTCAAAAATCTAGTCTTGAAGATAAAGTGGGTCTGCTCCTAAATCTAATGTTTGGTCTGGTTTGCTCCTACATGTCGTAATATTGCACAATCTGGATGAGGGAAATCAAACCCAAAAAAGAAGCAGTATAGGTGAGGGAAATGGGCTTGGCCCAGAGGCTTTTTTCCTTCGGTTAATGAAACATCATTACAGTATTAAGACCATTGAGACAAACACTCGAATGCTTCACTAATAAAAACGTGGTGTTTATAAATTTTTTTTCGTAAAATTACTATTTTTAAATCTTAAATTTACTTTTTTTTTTATTGTTATATGTGTTACGTGGTATTGTTCTTTTTGTGTGCATAAATATTAACGTTTTATATCAATTGTACAATCTTTTTCTGTTTTAAAAATTATTTTTTTTAACCATTAAAGATAGTTCAATGGTAGAATTTAGAATCTCACAATGTGAGATTTTAAATTTGACACTTTTTTTTTTGGTGTGTGGAATGTTGATGGTCATTCACATCGAAATTTAAGATCCAAAGCATGTTTATTAAAAGTGATTAAGGTTCATCTCGGTTTCTCGATTATAAAAATAAAAAATACCCTTCCTATAATTGTCGTGTATTTCGTGACATTGTTCATTTTGGTAGTGTCAATATCAGTGTTGAAGTTGAATACCAAATATGCTATCTTCATTTTATTATTGTGTTTTTTAAACAATATACCTATTTGATAGAATTGGAAAAGGAAACAATACAATTAATTTAGAAGATACTTTATTAGGTAAAAAAATCAACAAATAATCTCTTCCTTCTGTAGACTAATAACCTATTCAATCGATTGGTCTGTTTTAGGTGTAAAGGAAGTACTTAAAAGTTGAACAAGGGTAAGCCAATTCAATAACATTTCATAAATAACTGGCCATATATAGTGGCCAACATTACAACATGAAGAAAATAAACACACTTATAAACACAAATCAACATGAAAAGAGAATTTTAAAATCAAGTAAGCTCATTTTAACCTTTCAATTACTTTTGAATAGATAAGATTTTGCTATCAAATAAAAACAACACCATATAATCTTTTAAGAATCCAATAAAGAATATTGTTAACATAGTATTATTTTTATTTAGTGGCAAAATCATGTCCATCCAAAACCAAATGAAAAGTTAAAATGAACTTAACTTGATTGTAAAGTTCCTTCTCAAAATTGAGATAACCAAAACTTTGAAAAATTAGATAATCTTCCACGGAACACTCCAAGATTCTTGTTCTTATGTTTCTCTGGCTGTAAATTAAGGATATGCCTCAATAACAGACTGGACTGCTCCTATAGGTTTTATATTAAATCGACTTAACCCAGCCTGTCCAAGAACATAGTCCCATTCTGTCAAGGTCCTCTCTTTGCCTTTGGTAGTATGAGCCATCATCACCATGTCTAGCATCAACCTCACATACTTTAGCTTGTCATCTTTTTCCTCTTCAATCACAGCTTCAACTATTATCACCTTCCCTTTGTCCTTTGGGATTGCTTCTTTACAATTCCTCAGAATTTTGATGCACTCGTCATCGTCCCAATCGTGCAAAACCCACTATATAATTCACAAAAGGGTACGGTAATGATTAAACAAACAATATATTAAGCTGCACATATTATCGGGGTAGGTAAAAAATTGGTTAAATCACATGTAAATGAGTTGAAAGTTGTTTAACATTCGAAAGTGTTGTTAATTTTTTTTTTTAAATACGACAAAAGACTAATTTCTTAACTTCAGACCTTAGAATGCAATTTTGAATAAAATATTACTATTAAATATTTTGATCAAAAGCACAATGAACAGCTTGACTAAATTTGGAGATCAATGAAAGTTGAAAGCATGTGAACAAATTTTGATGGCAAAATTATATACTAACCATGAGGAAAGCAGCATCAGCTTGAGGAACACAATCAAACATGTCACCTCCAATATTTTCAACACCATCACACTTTGTTGCGACAGAGACAACATGAGGAAGGTCAAAGTTGATGCCTTTCATCAAAGGAAATGCCTTAACCAAAATGCTCAAAGCAGTGCCATTTCCTCCACCAACATCAACCAAACTTCCAAGCCCACCAAAAACCTCAGGACAGCTTTCAACTATGGCTGGCACTGTCACTTTGGCATTACAAGCCATTGCTCCATTGATTAGCTCACTATGGCCAGGATTTGCCGCGGCGTAGCGCCATATGTCCTCGTCGTGTGCTGCTTCAAATGGTGAAGTAGTGCTTCCTTTGGTTAACACACGAGCACTTAGATTGTGCCAAGGTGCAAGCATTACTGGACTGCTTTCTAGCAAAATGAAATCAGCCATGGTTTTCTCTCCATTTTTCACCAAACGGCGAGATAATGGGGTTTGTGAGTACCCAATTGTGCCTTGATTAATGGGTTTCTCTTTGAAAATATTTTGGTGAACTAAAAACCTCATGATTCGATGAAGATTTGATGGTGAACATTGCAGAATGGAGGATAGCTCTGTTAATGTAATTGGGGTTTCATGGTTATCAATGGCATCAGCTATTCCTAACTCAATAGCACATTTCACTATTGCCATGTTGACAAACCCAAATACATATTTCCATATGTCATCCTTTGCTTGTGCTTCTTGTTCTTCTCCTTCTTGTTGATCTCTCATTTTTATTTCTTTTTTGTTGGCTTCTTCCATCTCTGTATATATCTCTCTCTTTGAAATTTAGATGTTTGTGATTTATGAAGTGTTGTGTAGTTGCAAGAAGTTCATGGTTCAAATGTCAATTATATAGGGAAAAATCAGTGCTCATCAAGGAAAAGGAGTTTTTTTATTTAAGATTCACCCAAATATTAAATTAAATTTTTTTTTTTAAACGGGGGACAACAATTTTCTTTGCACTACAGAAGAGGAAATAAAAAATATTTGTTAATTTAACTTTTATATAATTATATTAATTTGAGTTTTGAGTGAATCTTTAATGAAGATATATTTTTCATAAGGGTAAAGTGCATCGATGGTATTATTAAAACAAAAATATATCGATTATATTTTAAAATTTTAGCATATTTAGTTGGTGTTAAATAATTTAGTTAGAAAAACCATTTGTTATTATACAGAAAAATCAGCTTTACATAAAAAATAAAAAATAAAAATGCTTTTTCTCGTTATGTATCCCATACAAATTAACTTCCTTTAAATCAAAAGATGTTTTTAGCCTATCAAACATAAATTTTTGAAGTTTCAGTTTTGATAATTTAGTTTTTAATTTTTCGATTTTTTTGTGATGTTGTCATTAGACACAATAATTATAGGAGAAGTTACAAGTAGCTAAATGTAAAATCTTCACCTTAAGGGTGATGGTAATTTAATAATTTTATATTTTTATTGACATTATCATGATCATCATATATATATATATATATATATATATATATATATATATACACAATATATATTGATTAAATAAAATTTTAATGGGGGTTAATGTAAAAATATACGTGTAAATAAGTTCAAGAGGCTAACAATAAGGGTTTAGATATTTAATGTACATATACACGTAAATAGATTAACAAGAAAAGAAAACATACTTTAAAAAGAAAGGAAAGCAGCGGCAAGCGGAACCTTGCACAAATTCAAGTGTTCATGTGATTGTATTTAATGTTATAATAAAATAATATTTAATAAAAAGAAAGCAGCAAGAAATGTCTGGAACACACAAAGTTAATAATATGATTGAAAATTTTATACAAAGAGATAATTTAATGTATATGATAAAAATGATAATTTTGAGAAAGAGTTGGATAGTTAAATTGAATGTTTGAATGTATGTTTATTTTCATATTATTACTCATATGTATGAAAATAGAAGAACCGAGAAGACAATCAGTCTAATTGAAAAATAAAAGAACCGAGAAAGTAGCATATCTAGTTGAAAATAAAAAAACTGGGAAAGCAACCGATCTAGTTGAAAATAAAAATTTGAGAAGGTAGTTAGTTTGTAATACCAATATTCTTAAAGTAACGGTAAAGAAATAAATAGATAAATACGATATAAAATTAAAATAATATATACATAAAAAATTTATTATTAAATAAAATAATTTTTAAAAAAAATTAAACATGTGATAGTATAAAGACAAAAAGAAAAGAACAAAAAAAACCTGGACGAAACGTCCATGTTGCAAAGAAGAAAACAGAAAAAAAGAAGAAAAAAAAGTGGCATTAACGCATGGAGTACTGGTGTTAAAAGCATGTTGGACAGCTGATATTCAAATAACGGTGGCCGGTGGGTGTAATTTTATATATATTACTTTATTTTAATTTTTTTTTTTCAATCCAAATTTATACCTTTCTTTAAGCATTTGAGGATTGTAAAAAATGTTGAAAGAATAAAATTTTAAAGAGATCTACAAGAGAATTTTAAAAAGAGTTGAGGAAAGCTCTAAGAAAACAAAAGGTGTTGACGATCAGCAATCGGAGAAAATTGTTGAAAATAGCAAGAAAAGTAAAAAGGTGATCCATTAATAGCCTTAAGTGCTACGTGGTGAGTCAGGTTTACTTTTAACAATCGAGATAAATATGAAATATAAAGTAATGATATATGGATTAATTATTAAACTATGATTAGATGATATATATGGATTAATTATTAAACTATGATTAGATGATATATAAAAGTTTATTGATAGATATAATAGGAATAATTGATATGTTAAAGATTTATTATGTGAGAAGTAATATTATTGAAATAATTATTGATAATTTGATAGGAAATATAAAGAGATAATTTAATGAATATGATAGATAAATTGAATGTTCGAACGTATGCTTGTTTTTATATTATACTCATATGCATATTTCATATTATTGTTCATATGCATATGTATGAAATGACAAGAACCAGGAAGGTAGTTGGTCTAAATAAAAACCGTGACAGTCAGTATAAGCCGGAAATAAAAGAACCGGGAGGACAACTGGTCTAAATAAAATAAAAGAACAGCGAGGACAGCCGGTCTAAACTAAAACATGTCGACATGTGGGAAGACGTTCCCAAATAATAATAACATTTAAATTCGTGCATTGCATTTGTTTTAAATATTGATTATTATTGATTGAGATGCTAAAACATCAGTCTTGATTATGATATGACTGATAGACAAATAAGTCTCACAGAGAGATAAACATGATAAGAAAAAAATATGAAAGTTGATATAATAAGAATTATCTGAGTGATTGATTATATGTTGTAAACCTCATAATGAGGTAAATGATGATGTTGAATTGAAAATTTAGAGATGATCAAATATATAATTGAAAGATTGATATGTTTGATGATTAACTTAAGAGGAGATTGTATAATGAGGGAAATTATGAAATGAGTAGTGATAGTAGAATATTGTTATTGAATTATATGAGAAAATAGATGAATGAATATCCGAAGATTATTAGAAGCACTTGAAGTATAAGATGTGACTATAAGTATAAAATCTAATACTTCTAGTAAATTTAATTCACTGAGCTTGTGAAGCTCACATTTCATTGTTTAATGATTTCAGATAGCGGGCAGGACAGATAGAATCATTTTCTTTAAGTTATGTGCTCCACATCCTTAGATTACTGGAAAGAAAAAAAATATATAGATATATTTGTAAATATTCATGCATAATATGTTTTATATAATATATCAGTTGGAATCTCCTATTGAGGGTTGAAGATTTATGTATGTGGATAATTTCAGTTGGTATTTTTATATTGTTGCATATATGTGTCGTGCTGGGATTTCAAAAAGTGACAACATCGTCTCGGAGGTGGCCAACCCGGGATGAGTTGTTACATGGTCTAATTGAAAAATTAAAGAACTAAGAAGGTAGCATGTCTAATTGAAAACGTGTCGACATGTGGGAAGATGTTTCCAAATGATAAAATGAAATGATCTGATGAGAAAGAAAATTTAAATTCATGCATTGCATTTGTTTTAAATATTGATTAAGATGCTAGAGTATCAACCTTGATTGTGGAATTATTGATAGACAAATGAGTCTCATAGAGAGAGATGTGATGAGAAAGAAATATGAAAGTGTAACATGATAAAAATTATTTGATTGATAAATTATATGTTGTAAACCTCATAACGAGGTAAATAATGATGTTGAATTGAAAATCTAGAGATGATTAAATATATGATTGAAAGATTGATAAGTTTGATGATTAATTTAAGAAAAGATTGTATAATGGTTGGAATTAAGATATGAGTAGTGATAACAGAATGTTGTTATTAAATTATATGAAGAAAAAATAATAGATGAATGAATATTGAAAAATTATTAGAAACGATTGAATTATAAAATGTGACTGGAAGTATATCATCGAGTACTTCTAGTAAATTTAATTCACTGAGCTTGTGAACCTCATAACGAGGTAAATAATGATGTTGAATTGAAAATCTAGAGATGATTAAATATATGATTGAAAGATTGATAAGTTTGATGATTAATTTAAGAAGAGATTGTATAATGGTTGGAATTATGATATGAGTAGTGATAACAGAATGTTGTTGTTAAATTATATTAAGAAAAAAAATAGATGAATAAATATTAGAAACGATTGAATTATAAAATGTGACTGGAAGTATATCATCGAGTACTTCAAGTAAATTTAATTCATTGAGCTTGTGAAGCTCGCTCATCATTGTTAAATAATTTCAGGAAGCGGACATGACAGATAGATTGGTGAGCTGGGATTCAAACTGAGTCATTATCTGTAAGCCACATGGTCCACATCCTCAAACTAATGGAAAGAAAAAAAAATATTTGTAAATATTCATGCATCATATGTTGCATATATTATTTCAATTGAAATTTTAATAATGTAACTCCCCTGTTGAGAGTTGAGGATTGATGCATAGATATATATACATTCAGTTGATGTACGTTTTTATATTGTTGCATATATGTGTCGTGCTGAGATTTCAAAACGTGACGACACCATCTCGGGGGTGGCCAACTAGGATGAGTCATTATAGTAAATCATATAAACTGGATTGTTATGATAAATTATTAATTTTGTGATGTAGTTATTTGATGGTAATGTTATTATCCTTGTGTCTGCTTGTATGTGATTGTACATGCATTGTAGGATCACAGAAGATGAAGTGTGTGGTCTGAGAATGATCAGATTCATGGCTGGTTCGAGTGTTTGAGTGTCGACACATAGGGAGATATCTTTAATACCTATATAAGATTGATATGGATGAAAATGAAATAAATTATTTGTGATGAGATTTGATGTGATTAATGATGTAGAAAGGAAGATGATACTGAGATGAAAACTGTGCATATGCATTCATTTCATATTCTCATTATTTCAATGAAATGTTGATGAATCAATTACATTGTGAAATTCTGTGATATGTAATGAGAAGAATGATGTTGAACTAGATATTATGAGTGATATTATATCTCAACTATATTTAAATGAAATTCTCGAGATATAATATAATATAAAATATGATGATTAAATGAAGTATAATGATTTATAAATCAGTTGTAAATAAAATTATAAATTGAATTATATAAATCGAGTACTTCTAGTAAATTGGAACTTCATTTAGCTTTATAAAGCTCATCCTCTCATTTTTTATTAAATTTTGAGTTGAAGGTAGAAAGGTTGATAGAGTTATATGATACGAGTTCTATTTGTAACTGTTTAAGCGAGTCCAAGTGGTTAGTATCTTTTAGAAAACATTTTTTTATTTGTAATCGGGTCTTATACTTAATCATGCATAGACGTGTTAACTTTTATGTAATAAATTTTTTTATCTAATCGAGAATGAGTTGACTAATGTAAATATGTTTTAAGTTGTGGAATTGTTGCATATAAATTTGTGATTAGTATTGAAATTCCACAATTTCGTACTAGGTGAACTCGCAACACTAAAAGACATAGTATTAATACAAATTGAAAATTTCATAAACTAAATTAACAAAATTAAAACTTTAACTATTTAAATAGACAAATATATATCATATAATAATATTCGGACAAGTGGCAAGAATTAAAGGCACAATGGTAAGAGCATGTGCTCGGAGGATATGAAGGTAAACTCATTGGTGGAGCTCACCTCCAGTTTTTCAAGAAAAGTTAGATCCCAACTGCCTATACGAAGACGAGTCAGGAGCACCTTAAATGTTAGTTATAATAGTCACGAGTAAGGAGCACCTTAATCATTGAGTGCAATTATTAGATGTTAATCATCTTTATGTTTTGCTTAACATCGATCTGATATAGACTTCATAGTGTATTAAGTAGTCATCATTTAAGGATTTAAGTTATTTTTACCCACTTGCACAAAATTTTATTAAAAACAAAACCACTTGCAGAAAAAAAATAATTTCTGACCACCAAATATAATGACATCTTTGTTTGTTCGAACCTAACCTCACTATATGAGAGTCTCCTCATTACTTTCTTGATTGATTGAATAATTTATTCTGGCTATAATCATGCATCCTTTTATTTCTATTTAAAAGAATGGTTCCTTCTTACTCTCATTTTTTACCCTCTATGACAATTCCAATTATAGAACAGATCTGCAGATGGATGAATATTAGTATATAGCAGCTGTCATATTAAATTAATGTTTATCAAACAACAAACAAGCATCATAATGCAGATTATGCAGACGTACGAAGTATCTGTTTTCTGGGTCAGGGCAAAATTAATATGCATTTATGACTCAGCTACCCCAAGCTGTGCCAAAGTTTTACACTGTATTCGGATGGTTGAAGGAAAAGAAAATATAGTCAGTAGTGTTGAAAAGTAAAGGAGATGAAGGAGAAAATTTGGAAGACTATTTTTTAAATGGATAGCCCTCGTCCAAACGAGTATTTTATTTTACAGAGAGCCGGCCAAGAATTCCATTAATAACCGATCGTTTTGATCTTTTGAAATAATTCAGACAAATTTAGATGTATAAGCAAGGCAAAAAGCCAAAAATGTGGTTGGTATGATAGTGCATTTCTTATCAGATTTTGTGGTTTTATTTGTCTATTCCAATCCAAACCGTGGAATAGGAACTTTAACATAATTCAGAAAGAACCCAGGTGAAATGAAATCAAATCATTTCCATTGTTTTTTCATTCTCAATGATTCAACTGAAATGTAAACGCAATCAGAATAATGTAAAAATCCTTGTATTTATCCAAAATCAGCTAAAAACTATGATGAATCTATTTCTAGTTTAATAATCAATTTACTACTTGAAGTAATCAAAGAAAAAGAAACATAAATTATCCCTTGATCGTCCATTTTCCCTCTGGACATGATTGTGCAACATCTTTTCTGCATAACATGTACAGATTTATCCAAAGAAAATATGTACAGATTTATTTCTACAAACTAGAAGCCTTCCATTTAACTTCCCGAGAAGAAATTCTGTTTCGGTTAAACATATTTGCAATAGAAATCATTGACATGAACCAAAAAAGAAAAAGAAATCATTGACATGTCAGCTTGTTGTTTCGAAGAGAGTTTTCCTCACCGAGTATATTTGCTCATGTTCCTACATTTGCAAGGCAATGCTTGATTCTATCCGTATCAGAAACTTTGAAAAACTATTTTTGTTTCTCTTCCTTTAACCATCGATGGTATCCAGTCATGCAAAGTATTGGAGGGGCTGGCCAAATTTCTTTTCCCTTCTTCTCTCTTTTTCAATGCATAGAAGTGTCAATCAAGTCACCCTTTTGCTAAGGAGGACTACAGCTTCTCCACTTCAGTCAAAAGAGAGGAATTTCCTTCACATACTTCCTTTAATACCTCAAATCTTTCTTCTATGTCACTCTTCTGAAGTACTGAGCCTTTTGCTCAGGCATTTGAAATGTGGATGGCTTGTTATATCAAACAAAATCCAACATCATTCCCTATAAATATAAACAATTCGTCAAATGTTGCCTTCTGAAAACAAGGGGAAAAAAGAAAAAGATAAGATTTTGTCACCTGATGCTTATCATGCAGATAAACAGATGCTACTACAATAATTACTTGATAAAAAAATATATTTTTTCCCTACCTCTACTAGTCATATGATAAAAACACAATCCAATATCAGTACATGGCCTAAGTAGATTGTCAGTGTCACATCAGAAGACGGTGATTCAATAAAAGACCCGGTATAAGAGAAGGATCAAACTAGCCATAATGAGGATCCAAATGTCTTAACAGATGTGCAATACCATACATATCAAACTATTATATATTATATGAATTTAACTGCAACTCTTTGCCACAACTTCCGTCAACATGTCTGCTCTCCCAGTTATATAATGCAGGAAATTCTGAAATGGGATGGTAATTGTGTATGTTGAAATTAAAGAAAGATTAGAGAAGAATTCTTTATATTATTGATTGATTTGAATGCAATTCAATAGTCTTATATATAGACTTATATGAATACCAAACCTAAAAGACTAGGAGACATCAACTAGATAAGATAAACATAAACTAAGTAGGACTAAAAAAACCCTACTAAGACACATAATAGAAAACCTAATTAGGACTCTCAACCGTGTATATATAATAGACTTTGCATACCTGATGGTTCTGCTTTCGAGAGTAGTCTTGCAATAGAGATTTGGCAAAGCTTATTCCGCAGGGGTAACTCATCACTGGCATGAAAAAGAAAAATGAAAGGTGAAAGGTGAAAAGTGAAAGGTGAAAGGTGATGGAGAACTAGTGCAAATGCTACTGATCCTCGAGTCGCAGCTCTGAAGGCACCAGAAACCCATGACTTCACATAAGCCTCTAAAATATGTTCATTATCCTGTAAAGGAACCAAAGTTGTTAGAAGTCTTAATATCATGTATTATTTCAGTACAGCTCGTATTTAAGTATATAATTTGAATGTGATACAGAAAGTAACATATTACACATACAGACACGCACAACCACAAGCAAACACGGATGCCCTTGCATACTCAATCCTCTTTGAGAAATTTCGAAGAACATAGGCTTGCCAAATTGTGACAAAAAAATGTACATCTCTCTAGACAAAAGAACGAAAACCAGAATACCTGCTTTCCCTTTTATTAGAAAAGCACAAGTTCACAACCACACAACTAAGTTCATTCTCAATCTGTTCTCAGAACAGCCTTAAGACTGAAGACTGTTGAATTGTTCCTTCTAGTTTTATCTCCTTCAGTTTTTTCTCATGATATAAACTTCAATTAAGCAAATATTAAGGTTTACATCATTCTCTTCACAAACTTTCTTCAGTTACAGGAAAATAGTAGAATCTTAATCTTGTTAATACCTGGACATCTATGCAAAGTGTAATTCAAGCAGGTTAGACAGAATTTTTCTATAATTTTAATAAAATACAGCTGAATAGTTAGCCAACAGTACCTCAATAGGTTCAAGGTATCCTTCAGCTGCGGAGAAGCATTTCTGTAGAGGTGGTAGAAGTTCAAGAACACTAGCATTAGATAGTGCATTCCAGGCAGCAAGTCACACAGGAGCTTCAACACAACGGTGCAAGTAAATTGCAACTTGCCGGCCAAATATCAGATCACCATAAGAGACAGCGGCATACTGCTCCACAAGAGTCTCCATAAATGTTGAGTAATTCTCATGAATATCTGATTGAAACCTCAGAGACTGCACGTTATAGTTCATTCCAATTTCTGGAAATAAATTCACCTGCTTATCTAAAATGGGTTCAGCTCTTTTATTTAACCTTCCTTCATCAAGAAATTGGCCGTAGAGATCTTGCAAAGATTCATAAACATCCCTGCTTTTCTCCTCTTCAGGCACACCCATTCCAACCGGTAATATCACAGATAAAGAATGCAACTTCCACATTAACAGGACACTCAAAACAGGAGAAGGAACATCCCTGGCTACAAAAGTGGACATAGCTTCAATGCCTAAAAGAAAGAAAAGTCCACCTTTAGCAACTTCAAGCACATCACTGAGATCCTGCTAGAGATTCTGTACATTAGAAGAACTCTTCAGACCAACATGTTTGCTGTCACAGATTGTTGAGACTGGACTGAGAAACCAGTGCATTGGAAGAGGCAGTCTCTGGTGAGCCCACTCTACTGGCAAAGAATTGCTGTATTGATCTTGACTTGTCATATTTGATGTTTCTATGTCCTCATGTATGGTTTCCAGAGGAGCACTACCCCTCTTTGACGTCCCATCACGAGAGCAACTATTGCCATCCATTGCTTTTTCTCACACAACCCTCTGTTTCTGAAGTGAGAAACTAGTATCTCACAGAAGTGTATGTAGTCCTCTTCATTATATTCCCATCCAAATGATTTTCTCCTATTAAATTGGAGAGCACGCCGAATACATGAATCAAGGTACTTCAAAGCAGGCACTTGAAGCATAATATCTAAAGCCTTCTCCGTGATAACCTTAGCACTTGGCCCAGCAGTTAAACATACCACTAAAGCAGTGTTTATTCTCTCCATCATAATGGTTGTCTCTTCATCTTTGGGTAATTCTGAAACAGAAACCATCTAAAAGATTGTAAGCAAGTGACTGACCAATCCTGCGTCTGTTTGTGCCAACAAAACAGTGATCGACCAAAATCCTCCACCAGAGGCGCCCCAGCCGAGTCCCACACCTGGAGCAGGCCCTCCTCTGCCAAACATCTCAATTGACTGCACAAAATGCCACTCTGATGCAACCAACTTCCTAAAAACATCCAATAGACATCTCAATTCAACCAGAGACCTCTTCAATATCCCATTCACAAGTACATATTCTTCTGTTGAGGAACTGCATCCTTGAGGAGGGGGCTTACGAATCCCTGCCTTAGCTAACTGGATCAAGTAATCAATGCAAATGACAATACGGACTAATCCACGAAGGCAACACACAGAAGCTAATGATGATTCATATTCATTTAACTGTCTCAAACAACACAATTCTTCAACAAAAGAGGAGCATCCAGCAAAGTTTGTTCCATATTCACTTCCATTTGCAGACGAGAAACTCATAAACTTGTTTTTAATGATTTCAAGTCCCATCTTAGGAACAAACTCTGGCAACCATGGCAAATGCCCTCCACTTCCATCCAGACTGATGGTATCCTCTGGTGTCATTCCTTCAAGCACTCTGGAAAGCATGTGCATGACAGCCGAATAAACCCACGACAAGGGAGTGACAGATACGTCTTGGAAAACAAAGTCACTCCCGATTTCATTTTTCCAGGTCAATAATTTGGACACTTCACAGCTAAATCAACCATGGGACCTACATAGCTCCAAGACCAGGCCTCCGTGTTATTATAAGCACACTCCTGAAATTGATTGCTCGGAAGCTTCTGTGAGTAAAAATTTGGAACTGTCCTAGCCAAAGCCTCCAGAACTAGGTATGCCTCTTTAGAGATAGAAGCAAATTCACAAAGAACAGTGTTCTCCACAAGCCTTTCAATCGTAGGTGGATTACACCACAAGCACAAGGCAGGAAAGATATCTGAGAAGTATGATACACAACACCCATTATGAATGCAGACCTTCCAAAATCGTAGTTGTTCAACCATTAAAGCAGATGAAAGTTTACAGTTTTCCCTCCCCGATTTCACCCATTGATCAAGGGAGTAAGTGTACTGATACAAATGCCATGTCACAGCCTGGAAAATTCTATTCTTTACAAACTGAATGCAATTCTTCTTGTCAGATCGAGCCAACACCTTTTTCACATTAATAAAGAACACTACTATAAGTTCATCTTGTTAAAAGATAAAATAAATTATTACATAACAAGTAACTGGAAAGACAAGCATGAGATAACTTTCCACTTTCCTTTTCTCATTAACATAAAGTGCAGCAGATGAACCAATTTGACTGTCCAAGAAATATATAAATAACTGGATACAAATGCCATGTCACAGCCTGGAAAATTCTTTTGTTTACAAACTGAATGCAATTCTTCTTGTCAGATCGAGCCAACACATTTTTCACATTAATAAAGAACACTATTATAAGTTCGTCTTGTTAAAAGATAAAATAAATTATTATCTAAGAAGTAACTGGAAAGACAAGCATGAGATAACTTTCCACTTTCCTTTTCTCATTAACATAAAGTGCAGCAGATGAACCAATTTGGCTGTCCAAGAAATATATAAATAACTGGTTCCCTTCAATAGGCAAACAGACTTGATCTGAGAAGGACGAACTTCCACACCGTTATTCACAGTGAATCTGTGGACAACCGTTTGAACAAGCCTTTCGCATTTCATGATTGCATTCACACAGGTTGGGGAATGCCTTGCTATTGCAGTAAGTACAGAAATGATGCATTCTTCCAAAGCTGCAGTTGGTTCTGTCTGAAACCATGAATATTAATACATATTAGAAATCTATTGACCCAAGTATGGTGAGCGCAGAAATTGCCCAGGGGTGGGGTGGTCAGAATCCGGACAGACCAGTTAAAAAGAAAGTTGTTAAACTATAAATCATCACATTGATTTTCTTCCCTTCATTAATACTTCAAATTTTTTACACTGAAAAGTTATATATATCTCCTAAAAATGGAAAGCACCAACACTTTTTACTGAGATCTTATTATATGTAGGCACTCACGTATTGATTATCAGCCTGTTTGACATGTGTCTACTTCATAGGTGACTAATATTCAAAAGCTTGCACAAATTTTCCAATTTGTCAATATAAGTGAAAAGTGATTATGTATTTTTGTTAGGTAGTACAATAGGCCACACCACCTTCATTATTTCACATTTCATAATTCCTTCACGCAATACAAACTTGAACATGGTGATAACTATCTGTGCATTTCAGCATTTGTGTACAGTATATTCTAAATTTTCAAACATAGATATAATGTGACATGCTTGTTTGTAGATTTGAGTCCAATTCCACGCTTAACACCTGATGTGCAGGTCCATGCATATATACCGTAGGATACGGACCTAATAAATCTATTGATTAAGTGGATTCTCCTTTAACTCTCGACTTGTGCAAATTCATAATTTCAACAATCTCAGTCAAGCACTTCAGCATAAGTGGATAGACAAGTGTAACAAACATAAAAGTCTGCAAAGGAGGATGGGAGGAAGAGCAGCTGATTTAGCAAGCGTTCAGTTCTACTTCACAAGTATCAAGATTTTCTTTGTAACAATCAAAAACCTGAAGAAAGGATATTTTTTTTCTCCCAGGGATCCCTGTCTAATGTTGATGATAAGGATAAAGAAACATCTTCGGTATAATCTTGCTCACCTCCAAAAGACAGCTAAGTCTTGGAAGGATTCCCATTCTAACCAAACCTGCAGCAAAATCTTGTCCAGCCACAACAACATCATCCTGAATTGTATTCTTGTCTTCAATCTCATGATCCATAATATCCTCACCAAAAGAGAAGAATATTAGAAGGTTTAGCATTGTACTTCCAAAATCCACCACGGAGGAAACCAACATCAACCTCTGGTTTGCTTCGGAACACGGGCGGTAAAGATGTCCTTCCCATGAATTGCTATTTTCAGGAAGCAAAATTTATATTTAACAATTTCAACCCAGAACAATTGATGGTGTATCTGTTGGTATGTATATATACATAAGTACAATCCAAAGGATAAAACTCTACCTCTAAGATATCAAAGAAGTTTTTTTAAATCACAGCTCAGGATGCAATGAATCACTTTCGCACATGCTAGAACAACAGAATTATGGTTATCATCAAGAGACATTCTACAAATCAACAAAATATTCGATTAAATTGCAAACAATGATGTAATTAAAATCTTAGGTTCAAAAGATGAAGAATAAAAATTTGATAAAAATAAATAACTGTTTCAATTTAATCTCAGATTCATCAAATACTTTCTATAACTTGCAAAGGCCTAAGCACCAATATGTTGCCTGTTTCAATACAACGACAAATCTAACAATTCTCTAAAATGGTAGAGGCCACAAAAACATCCAGCTTGCTTCCCAATTCCCACTACCATGCACCAATCAAATGATAAAATAATTCAGGTAGTGCGTACGTCTTTGTAAGTATGTTCAAGTTTAAAAAATCATTACAACAAAAGAACATCTGCAGACTTCTTTACATTCATGGAAGAAGGACAACGAGAATTAGCAATAGAAGCATTCAGATGCATTTACCTTAATGCTAAGACAAGCTCGGGTTCTGGGCCAAGTGCAAAAGCCCAAACAGCTTCCCAGTCAGTAGACCTGTCAACATTATTATCATTTCTCATGATAAACCCAACTTGATTTCGACAAATATTATGTAAAGCCTTATTAAGCACAGATGCAAGAAGATGCAATGCCAGGGCCTTTTGTCCTGGAACCTGAAACCAACAAAATTAATAATTAAACAGAAGGCTAATAGACATAAAGCAAAAACTACAGTGTGTCATTTTTTTTATTAAATATTAGAAAACCATGAATGTTATTATACATTACTGCCTTCAACCATGAGTAAAATTTACCTTACAGCCATATTAACGAAAAAGACATAATGGACTATTAATTAAACTATTAGCAGCAAGATATAAACTTACCACACTTCTCGTGAGCGCCACTGCTTCTATGATTGAGTAACCTGCTTCACCTGGGTCCTCCTCAGTTCGCAAGAAGTCAGGTTCAGCAGCATTATCAGCACTAGGCCTCTTGTCAACAGAATTTCACCTGTAACACTAAAAATGGTCAATATCATATCAAAGCTGACGTATATGCTGTTGCATATCTGTTCTCTAGGCACAAAAATTTCTAGCTTAGAGACAACTGAATTTAGTGGTTAAAACACATATACCCTTTTCTTTCCTCCTTTCCTCTCCCCTCTTTTTTTCCTTTTGTACTCAGAGATAAATAAATCAATTTTGACTTTTGAATGCCAACAATGAATAGATATTGAAATAAGATACATTATCAAATACGCAGAGAGATGCCACAAGATATTATTGGGAAAAAAGTACCATAAAAAACGAAACTTAACACCAACAATAATTTAGCCTTACCAGTTTCAGGTGCTGGGACAAAATCATTCTCAATGACAGTTCCATCAAAGGAAAATTTTAATTCCCTAACAGCCTCAACCCTCGCACTCCAAGCCTCCCACAAACTGCTACTAGCTGACACTGAATTCTGCACCACACCATTGTCCAACCTATTATGTGTATCCTTTGAGGTAGATGATGTCACAATCTGCAAATTATCACTTTCTAAGCCTGAAGAAATATTGGCACTGTTTGACTGATTTTCACTTTGTATATTACCCATTTCATCGGTGGTAGCTATAACTGAGCTTGAACGTTTTTGCTCTTTAATTTGACTTGCCCCCTCTTTTTCAGTAAGTTTAGCAATGCAGGGTCCATCTTCTCCATTATCTCAGCCTGTGCTTGTGCAATCTCTTCAGCTGACATTTTCTCTAACCGAGCACGATTCTCAGCGTCAAATCTCACTCTCGACAGATAAGGACCCTTGAACATTTTTAAAGTTGGAAACTATAATTGAAGCTGAAGCCTTTTTTGGCACCTCTAAAAATGCAGAACCCATATTGTGCATTCTCTCGAAATGCGCTTCTGCAATATCATTGTATGATGTCCCCCCCACACTTATTGGGCTTCTTATAGATTTTGATGGGGATGATGAAGATAGGCAACGAATTGAGTGTTTAACATTTGGAGGTTTACGGTGGAAATTAAGGGGTTTTTTGGGTAGGTACAGATTGGGTGTTGATTGTATCATAGTAGATAAAAGCATTGTTTAGTTTCTCTGCTTCTGCTGCTTAGTCTGCTGTTTTCTCTATCTTAATCTCTTTATATAAATTGTCTTTATGTGGATTTGGTTGGGTTTTGATGGTGAAAATGTGTGTCCGTTGAAATTTGAGAAGTGGGAGATACGTGATGAGCGGAGAAAAAGATGAGACTTCTGAGAAAAAGTTGAAATTGTTTTAAGGTTTTTTTTTATTTAATTTATTATTTTATGTTTTTTTAAATTTTAAAGCTAATGTTGTTTTTTTAAATTTTAAAGCTAATGTTTTTAAATGACAAAAACAATATGATTTAAAAATCTTGTATGGAAGGTAAAGTGGATCTGGTCCTAAGTCTAATATTTGGTCTGTTTTGCTCCGACACGTCCTAATATTGCTCAATCTCGATGAGGGAAATCAAACCCCAAAAAAGAAGCAGCATGGATGAGGGAAATGGGCTTGGCCCAGAGGCTTTTTTCCTTCGGTTAATGAAACATCATTACAGTATTGAGATCATCGAGACAAAGACTCGAATGCTTCACGGATAAAAACGTGATGTGTTTATAAATTTTTTTTCGTTAAATTACTATTTTTAAATTTAATTTTTTTATTACTGTTATATGTGTTATGTGGCATTGTTCTTTTTGTGTTCATAAATGTTAACGTTTTATATCAATTATGCAATCTTTTTCTGTTTTAAAATTTATTTTTTTTAACTATTAAGAGTGGTTCAGTAGTATAGTTTAGGATCTCAATGTAAAGTCACCACAAAACAATTTAATTAAATAATTCGTTTCTTACACATGTAGAATATTGAGGATCACGCACCTCGATATTTATGATCCGAAACGTGCCTATTAAAGATGATTGAGGCTCAAGTTGATTCTTAGATTAAAAAAAATACATTTTTTATAATTGTTGATGTCGTGTATTTCGTGGCATTGTTCATTTTGGTGATGTCAGTGTTGAAGTTGGATACCAAATATGCTATCTTCATTTTTATTCTTGTGTTTTTTAAACAATATGCCTATTTAGTAGAATTGGAAAATGAAACAATACAATTAATTTAGAAGATACTTTATTAGGTAAAAAAATCAACAAATAAGGACACTTATAAAACATTTAAACACAAATCAACATGGAAGCCAAACTCATCTAAACACTTTAATTATTTTTGAATGGACAAGGTTTTGCCATCAAATAAAAACAACATCATATGATCTTTTAAAAGTCCAAAAAAATATATATTGTTGACATGACATTATTTTTATTTAGTGATAAAATTTTGTCCATAAAAAAACAAATGAAAAATTAAAATGAGAGAGCCAAAACTCTGAAAAACTAAATAATTTTCTATGGCAGAACACTCCAAGATTCTCATTCTTATATTTCTCTAGCTGTAAATTAAGGATAAGCCTCAATAACAGACTGGACTGCCCCTATAGGTTTTATATTAAATCGACTGAACCCAGCCTGTCCAAGAACATAGTCCCATTCTGTCAACGTCCTCTCTTTGCCTTTGGTAGTATGAGCCATCTTCACCATGTCTAGCATCAACCTCACATACTTTAGTTTATCATCTTTTTCCTCTTCAATCACAGCTTCAACTATTATCACCTTCCCTTTGTCCTTTGGGATTGCTTCTTTACTATTCCTCAAAATTTTGATGTACTCGTCATCGTCCCAATCGTGCAAAACACACTATATAATTCACAAAAGGGTACATTAATGATCAAACAAACAATTTATTAAGCTGCGCATTTTATCGGGGTAGGTAAAAAATTGGTTAAATCACATGTATAATAATTGAAAGTTGTTTACGATGATAGACTAATTTCTCAACTTCAGACCTTAGAATGTAATTTTGAATAAAATATTACGTACTATTAAATATTTTGATCAAAAGCACAATGAACAGCTTCACTAAATTTGGAGATCAGTGAAAGTTGAAAGCATGTGAACAAATTTTGATGGCAAAATTAAATACTAACCATGAGGAAAGCAGCATCAGCTTGAGGAACACAATCAAACATGTCACCTCCAATATTTTCAACACCATCACATGCACTTTGTTGCGACAGAGACAACATGAGGAAGATCAAAGTTGATGCCTTTCATCAAAGGAAATGCCTTAACCAAAATGCTCAAAGCAGTGCCATTTCCTCCACCAACAACAACCAAACTTCCAAGCCCCCCAAAAACCTCAGGACAACTTGCAACTATCGCTGGCACTGTCACTTTAGCATTACAAGCCATTGCTCCATTGATTAGCTCACTATGGCCAGGATTTGCCGCGGCGTTGCGCCATATGTTCTCGTCGTGTGCTGCTTCAAATGGTGAAGTACTGCTTCCTTTGGTTAACACACAAGCACTTAGATTGTGCCAAGGTGCAAGCATTACTGGGCTGCTGTCTAGCACAATGAGATCAACCATGGTTTTCTCTCCATTTTTCACCAAACGGCGAGATAATGGGGTTTGTGAGTACCCAATTGTTCCTTGATTAATGGGTTTCTCTTTGAAAATATTTTGGTGAACTAAAAACCTCATGATTCGATGAAGATTTGATGGTGAACATTGCAGAATGGAGGATAGCTCTGTCAATGTAATTGGGGTTTCATGGTTATCAATGGCATCTGCTATTCCTAACTCAATAGCACATTTCACTATTGCCATGTTGACAAACCCAAATACATATTTCCATATGTCATCTTTTGCTTGTGCTTCTTGCTGTTCTCCTTCTTGTTGATCTCTCATTTTTATTTCTTTTTTGTTGGCTTCTTCCATCGCTGTATATATCTCTCACTTTGAAATTTATATGTTTGTGATTTATGAAGTGTGGTGTGGTTGCAAGAAGTTCATGTTCAAACGTCAATTATATAGGGAAAAATCAGTGCTCATTAAGGAAAACGAGCTTTTTTATTTAAGATTCACCCAAATATTAAATTAATATATTTTTTTTCAACGGTGGACAACAATTTTCATTGCACTGCGCCACTACGGAAGAGGAAATACAAAATATTTGTTAATTTAACTTTTTTTAATTATATTAATTTAACTTTTGAGTGAATATTTAATGAAGATATATTTTTCATAAGGACAAAGTGCATCGATGGTATTATTAAAACAAAAATATATCGATTATATTTTAAAGTTTTATCATATTTAGTTGGGTGTTAAGTAATTTAGTTAGAAAAATCATTTGTTATTACATAGAAAAATCAAATACACATATAAATAAATAAATGCTTTTTTCTCATTATGCGCTTAACGAACTTCTTTTAAATCAAAAAACGATTTTAGCATATCAAACATAAATTTTAGAAGTGACAGTTTTGATAATTTAGTCTTTAATTTTTTTATTTTGTTGTGATGTCATCATTAGACACAACAATTACAGTAGAAGTTACAAGTAGGTAAATATAAAATCCTCACCTTAAGGCTGATGGTAATTTAATAATTCATATTTTTATTGGCATTATCCCAATCATCATGCATACATAAAATATAAATTGATTAAATAAGACTTTAATTAGGTTAATGTAAAAATACATATATGTGTAAATATGTTAATGAGGCTAACAATAAGGGTCTAGATATTTAATATACATATATATGTATATAGATTAATAAGAAAGGAAAACATTCTTTAAAAAGAAATGAAAGAAGCGGCAAGCGGAACCATGGACAAATTTCAAGTGTTCATGTGATTTTATTTAATGTTATAATAAAATAATATTAAATAAAAAGAAAGTGGCAAGAAATGCATGGAACACACACAAAGTTAACAATAATAATAATAAAATGATGAAACGACAAGTGAATAAAACTTAAAATAAACTATAAGTGAGAAAAACTAAAGAATATATTATAAATATGTTAAATTTGAAAAAAATAAAGAACATATGTATGAATTTAATGAATAAAGTGAAATATAATTCTCAATAACGTTAATTTGATGAAATGATTGAGTATATGTATATACATGATAAATTGTTGTGAATTGTATTCTAGAAAGGATGTGTAAATGTAATACCCATGTTCTTAAAGTAAGGATAAAGAAATAATTTGATAGATATTACATGGAATTAAAATAATATATACATTGTCAAAACAACATGCAATACATGCATGTTTGACAAGTGGGACAGTTTTGGAGTATAAATAAAAATGGTTTTTTTTTTTTATTGTTTTGTTTTATTATTTCCTACCAACTCCTATTTGGTTTCTTTCTTTTTTTAATTCAAATTAGTCTATTTCTTTAAACACTGGACTAAAAGAAAGGTTGAAAGATTGAAATTTTGAAGAATTTACGGGAGAATTTTTAAGAGATTCAAGGGAAGCTTTAAGAAAAACAAAAGGTGTTTACGATAAGCAATCGGGTGAAATTGCTGAAAGGAGCAGGAAAAGCAAGGAGGTGATCCACGAGTAGCTTTAAGTGCTACGTGGCGAGTTAGATTTACTTTTAGTAATCGAGACCAATAAAAATAGAAATTTATGGTATTTGAATAAATGGTTGAATTAAAATGATTTAACAGTGTACTTTTCGATAAGTATGGTAATTGATTTGGTTTATTGATTTGGGATTTAATAATATATTGAATATTAATTATATGAATAAATGAAAAATATCCTGAGAAGTTATATAAAATTTTTGAAAATATGATTGAAAATTTTATATGATACATGAGGAGACAATTTAATGAATATAATAAAAATAATAATTTTGAGAAAAAGCTGGATAACTAAATTGAATGCTTGAATGTATGTTTGTTTTCACATTATTGCTCATATGCATGAAAATAAAAGAATCGGAAAGACAACCAGTCTAATAGAAAAATAAAGGAATTGGGAAGGCAATATGTCTAGTTGAAAATAAAAAAACCGAGAAGGCAGCTGGTCTAGCTGAAAATAAAGATTCGGGAAGGTAGTCGGTCTCTAATACCCGTATTCTTAAAGTAAGGGTAAAGAAGTAAATGGATAAATATGACATGGAATTAAAATAATATATATATATATACATATATATATATACATATATATATATATATACACATACATACATGAAAGATTTATTATTGAATAAAATAATTCTTTTCAAAAAGAAAATTGGACATTGGTGGTGTAAAGAAAAAGAAACAAAAAAATTGGACGAATGTCCATGTTACAAAGAAGAAAAAAATAAAAAGTGGCATTAACACCTGGAGTACAGTTGTTAAAAATTACCAACATGCAATTGCATGTCGTACAACTGATATGCAAATAATGGTGGGTCGTGGGTGTAATTATATATATATATATATATATATATAGTTTTTACTTTATTTTAATCTTGTTTGGTTTCTTTCTTTCTTTCTTCAATTCAAGTTTCTCTATTTCTTTAAATATTTGGGGGCTGAAAAAAATGTTAAAAGAGTAAAATGTTGAAGAGGTCTACGGGAGAATTTTAAAGAGAGTCAAAGAAAGCTCTATGAAAAACAAAAGGTGTTGACGATCAACAATCGAGGGAAATTGCTGAAAAGAGCAGGAAAGGCAAGAAGGTGTCCACGAGTAGCTTTGAGTGCTACGTGGTGAGTTAGATTTAATTTTAGTAATTGAGATAAATATGAAAGATAAAGTAATGATATTTGGATTAATTATTAAACTATGATTAGATGATATATGAAAATTGGTTGATGGATATGACAGTGTTGACCTGTATTTGATTTCAAAAATGACAAAAAACTACTCTAATTACACTAACAGTTTTATCTAAGTGTTTAAGCGGTAAAAGCATTCAGCATAAAAGATGCAAGAACTCAACTCAATTCAGACTTCAAGACAAGACAGAAGATCTAGAATAGGTATTAAGATAATGAAAACAATTGTAAATCTCTCATGTTCAAATACTTAACTTGATATGTGGCTCATTTTACAAAATACTTTGACAAAACTATTCATACAAATGTTTCTAAGCAAAAAACAGTTTTGAAATATGAAAAACTGGGTTAAAGGACAACCTAGTCAACTAGCTCAATATACCAATCGATTGGGATATGGGACAGAAGGTTCCCGGTCGACTAGTGTCAAGGACCTAATCGATTGGCAATTGGGACAGAAAGTTCTCAGTCGACTGGTACTCTCTCATAGCCTAAAAAGTGAAGTTTCTCACTTGACCCACTCAATTGGTACAAGGACCTAGTCGACTGGTACAAGGACCCAGTCGACTAGTAATTCAAAAATATGATCGTTTGAGACGCGAGACTTGAGTATTTAATGCACCAAACCTACCAAGTCAGTGTCAAACGGCTATATTGATTCAAGGCTATATGAACCCACTTCAATGAGCATTTAAAACACAAGAGAACAGATTCAATTCATAAGATTTCTCATTAATTCTCAAAAGCTTTGAAAAATTTATTGTTGAGCCATCCTTTAAGCTTATTCTTGAAAGAGAGATATTTTTCATTTGTAAAAGCACTTATTGCTATCTCTTTAACATTTTACTTTACAACAAATCTCATTTATTGTAAAGGGCAAAGAGTTGTAATAACTCTTAGAGTGTTTAGGATTAAACACTTCTTTGTAACTTCCGTGAGGAAAGGATTAGCTTCCGTGAGGAAGGGATTGATTGTAAGGTTTGTGCAATGCCCATCAAGTTGCATGACTAAAGTTTTAGTGGATTGCTTCAAGGAGGTTCTTTGAAGAGAGTGAACGTAGGGTCGGAAGGATTCCGATATTGTCGAACCACTATTAACGGAGTTTGCACTTCTCTTCCTTAAACTCTTTTACTTTTAAGCACATTACTCGTTTGTATGCTTTGTGCATTTAACTGTTTTATAAACTTGCAAAATAATTAACAAAAGTTTTTTAAAAACCCAATTCACCCCCTCTTGGATTTGAACCTTGGTTTACAATTGGTATTAGAGCTTCATACTCAAATTCATGCTTAAAATCATTGAGTTGATCTGATGGCATCTAATAGCTATACCGAAGGGCATTCTTATACTAGGCCTCCGTTGTTCAATGGCTCCAACTATAACTATTGAAAAAATAGAATGAAAATCTTTGTCGAATGACAAGATTATAATCTATAGGGACTCATAAAGGAATGACCTAGAATTCCTACAAAGGAAATAACTATTGGAGAAATCAATCATACAGTACCTAAACTCAAAACCGAGTTCAATGAAGAGGATTAAAGAATGATGTCTCTAACTAGTAGAGCCACAAGTATTTTACATTGTGCTTTAGATATTTTTGAATGTAATAAAATTTCTACTTGTGTTTCGGCTAAGGAGATTTGGGACAAATTGCAAGTTACATATGAAGGAACTAGTGAAGTAAAAAAAATCAAAATCTATATGCTAGTGTCCGAGTATGAATTTTTCAAAATGTCTCCTAACAAAACAATTTCTCAAATGCACTCACGTTTCACCATTATTGTTAAGGGCTTAAAGCTTCTTGGTAGGAACATTGAGGAATTTGAACTAACGAGGAAGATCTTAAGGTCTTTGTCATCCATTTGGAAGGCAAAGAAGATGGCCATCACGGAGGCCAAAGATCTCGACAAACTTGATGTCGAAACACTCCTCGGATTGCTATTGACATACGAGATGGAGGAAATGAATCCCATTGTCAATGATGATGAGAAGAATAAAAATATGATTGCTCTTAAAGCCTCTACAAGCAACAAAGAGGAAGAGAAAGAAGAAGAGGAAGAGAGCAGCGAAGAAGATGGTGAGATGGCTTTAATCACCAAAAAGTTTCACATGTTCTTGAAAAACAGCAAGAAACCTTACACAAGGGAATTGATGCTGGGCAGAATAGTGATTATTCTACAGGCTAGTCGAACAGATAGTTCACAGGGAGTAACACAAGAAAAACCCTAAAACAATACAGAGAAACTACTCTGATGCTTTATTTTAATTTATTTCAAAAATACAATAATAATATTACGAAACCCTAAGACCTTATTTATAAGGTCGAAGCTAAAATAAGAAAATTAAATTAAGGCCAAATTTAAATTAAATAAAATAAAAAGTTTCCTAAAAACTAAAAACTACCAATTTGGAGGTCTAAACTTCGTTTTTTGGCTTAAAAATGATAAGGCTTAGTATATAATACTAAGTTTTTCTCGAAAGCTCGTTTCTAATCAAACTAGGGTCTTCAGGGCCCAATCAGATTAGAGTCTTCGGGGCCCAATCCGAACCTGTAGCCCGCTAAACGATGTAAACCGGCTAAGGTAGCCCACTTGCCATCTGACAGCTCAGCATCATCTGACTCGGATCCTCCTGCATCAGTCACCCCTGGTTGGAAAGAACTTGTCCTCGAGTTCACAATAGCCACATCAGAATCTCCAAAACAAGGACTCAAGTGTTTCACATTAACGACCTAAGGCGGCAACCCAGGAGAAAGATCCTCTGGTATCAGGTCAAAAAACTTTGCTAACAGCGGAAAATCCACTCTGAAATCGAGATCTCCATAACAATCCTCCCGACCACGGTGTTCCTTAAATCGAGCAGGATTGTAATACGGGTTTTCGAAACTAGAATCGAAATCATGATCTTTCATCTCACGATCACCGAAATTCTGCGTCGTTAGACGCTGGGTTAACTTTGTAACCTGCCTCTGTAAATCCTCAATCATCACATCCTGAACGTTACGATCACGGCGTGGGGCTTCCTCGTTCGGAACCTGCCCGCAACGACCACGATCACCAACCATGGAAACTGATGAAATCTCACCCCAGGAAGATGCTGAAACTCTGATACCAACTGACACCGGGCAGAATAGCGATTATTCTGCAGGCTAGTCGAACAAATCGTTCACAGGAAGTAACACAAGAAAAACCCTAAAACAATATAGAGAAACTACTCTGATGCTTTATTTTAATTTATTCCAAAAATACAATAATGATATTACGAAACCCTAAGACCTTATTTATAAGGTCGAAGCTAAAATAGGAAAATTAAATTAAGGCTGAATTTAAATTAAATAAAATAAAAAGTTTCCTAAAAACTAAAAACTGCTAATTTGAAGGTCTAAACTTCGTTTTTTGGCTTAAAAATGATAAGACTTAGTATAAAATACTAAGTTTTTCCCGAAAGCTCGTTTCCAATCAGACTAGGTTCTTCGGGGCCCAATCCGAACCTGTGGCCCGCTAAACGAAGTAAACCGACTAAGGTAGCCCACTTGCCATCTGACAGCTCAGCATCATCTGACTCGGATCCTCCTGCATCAGGAATCCACTTCAAAAAGGGAATCTCTTATGTGTTATGGTTGTAAGAAGCCCGACCACATCAAGGTCGATTACCCAATAATGAGCAAACCATATAAGAGCTTCAAAAAGAAGGCCATGATTGCAACCACATGGAGTGATGATGAAGAGGAAGAAACTTCGAACAATGAAGTTGGATACAAGGAGATTGCCAACCTATGCTTGATGGAAATCGATGACGAAAACGAGGTAACTAATTCTTCCCCTTCTAATAATAACATTGTTAGCAGTAATGAAGAGTTAATTGAGGTTATAAATGAAATGCATGAAGAATTGAAGAAATTCGATTCTAGGAATACCACCCTCAAAAAGAAGTCGCATATCTTTCTAAAGAGATGGAAGGCTTAAGGGAAGAAAAAGAAAAACTATCTTCCATGCTTTATAACTATTCACAAGATTTTATAAAAAAAATGAAAATGAAATTCTAAAGAAGAAAATAATGGATTTGAATAGCACCATATCTAAACTTATGCTTGAAAAAGAAAAGCTAGATGAAGTGCTATCTAGCCAAAGGCAAAGTGGAGGAAAATCCGGCCTGGGTTATTCCCATTAAGGAAGCAAAAATCAAAAGAGACTTTGTTCATGAAAGCAACATGTGTGAATGAAGCCTCCACTTCCAAGGCCACTAGCAATGTTAAAAGCACTTCCTCAATACATGCTAGTAAGTCTAAAAATATAAATTTAAACTTTAATGCATATATTAGAATTATGCATCCTAGAAATACTCATGCTTATTTGTATGCTCATACTAGAAATAATCATTCAAAAAATATTTATCCTAGGAGTTACCATCATGTGCATCCTAGAGATAATATGTATACTCATAACTTGCACACTACATATCCTAGGAATCACTATCCTAAAAATAATATGTATGCTCACACCACAAGTGCACATCCAAGGAACTACAATCATACATTTCCTAGAAATGGCATGCATGTTCACAACTTTAATCATAGAAACATGTATCCTAGAAATGCTTATCCAAGGAACTATAGATATGCACAACTAAGAAATCCTAGAAACTTCAATAACTATTATCCTAGGATTATGCATCATCAACATGTCTATAATTATAGAGCACCTTATAATGTTAAGAAGGTATGGGTCCCTAAAGGAACTGTATTTTCTATAACTAACCCCAAAGGACCCAAGAAATTTTGGGTACCTAAGAGTGCAATTGTATATCCTTGTGTAATGTAGATATGTCTTGATGAGAGTCATAAAATGCATCTAAACAATACTTAATTGTTAACATTTTAGGGTTGATCTCGGTCATAATCGCACTTTTACATGTTGATAACTCTAAAGTGATATTCATAAATCATTGACTTAATTCGATGCATTTTCAGGTGCTTTGAGTACAAAAGAGATAATAAAGTGATCCATGTTTAAAGCACCAAAAGATCTTGGGTGTCGGTGCTCGTTTTTGTCCAAGGTTTAGACATGTCCAAACATGATTCAAAGATGGTTAAAGTCTAAACCAAGGCTGGAGTAATAAAGTACAGTAAGCTAAAAGACTGCACACAAGTGTGTGCATCACTTTGGAGCAAGTTAAGGGTAGACACACTAGTGTGTGCACTTCTGCATACAAGCTGAAGGAGTTTCATTGAATTGCCAGAATTTCCCGTACAGATCAATTATCTTTGCAGATTAAACTGTATTGATGTAGGAATAACCAGATGATGAGCCATATATTCTTAGAAAGATCCGGAAGTCTATTTTCTGGAGAATTTTACAGTTCATAAAAAGGATTTTTCTAGAGAAAGTTATGGCAGTTTTAGTGAAAACAGTTCAGGCCAGCACAACAGGCCCAGGCTCATAGCACGGCCCACTCGCCTCTTGACCGGATTAGGGCGAGCAAATGAAATTCTCCAAGACCAAAACACCCCCCTCATGCTCTATAAATATATCTTTATGGAGTGTGCAGCTGGGCATTGAAGAGAGAAAGCAAGGAAGAGAGAAAAAAGAGAGGATTCAAGGGATCCAAATCCAGCATTCTTCCATTTTATTTCTAAGTTTTCTTTGGTTGCAAATCAAGGGGAGAACATCCATATTGTTCATCCACCTTGAACTCGATGGCCAAATCAAGGGGAGAGCATCCTTATTGTTCTTCCACCTTGATTTCTATGGCCAACTAATTATTTTACAAGGGAAATGGATGAATCTTTAGGGATTTCTTGTTCTTTATTTCCTGTTCTTCATTCAGTTGTATGGATTTATTGTTAAATATTGTTTATGAATTATTCATTGATTAAGTAAGAAGATTTGAGTTCATGTGATAGATGTACTTTTTATTCTTCTTCTTTTAGACTCTCTTAATCCGGTAATTGCATCCTTCTCCTCCATTGAGGTTGCTTGGATGTGATTGATTCCGGTAGATTTATCTGATTGATTATCCATTACTGCGATATTGTCTTTTAAGATATATTGTCGTTTCTTGATAATCTTTAAGATCGGTCATGTGTGCATGAACCGAAATCAATGATTAATTCGTAGCAATTATATAAGAGTTATAAATGTGCTTGATTGAATATATTCCGATTGCTTGTTTGGGAGTTGAAACTTGCAATCGAGATAAAATCAATTGAATCAAGAGTGGAAATAGGGAACAAACCTAAGAAGAATTCCCGGAACCTTGTTATTTCTCATTTATATTTCATTTACATTTACACAATTTTCCTTTACATTATTTCACCATTAAAGCTAAAAAATCTTGAGTTTAACTTTTATCGTTCGTTTTAAGGTTCACACATTTTCCTTTGTATTTAACTTGTTTCCCTGTGGAATCGACACCCCAAAGCTGTACTACAATAACCGTGTTATACTTTGGGCGTAATCAAATTTTGGCGCCGTTGCCGGGGAAACGCGCTTAAGTATAAGGAAACTTGTTAACTTTGAGTGTGATGGTAAAAAAAAAAAAAAAAAAAATTCGTAAATATTTTTCTTTTCAACAGTTTGTCAATACGGTAATATCATTTCTTTACTTTTGTTTTGATTTTCTAATTTTCTTTTATTATTATGTTTTTATTTATCTGTTTATTATTCTGTTTTATTTATCTGTTTATTATTCTGTTTCTATTTATTTGTTTATTATTATGTTTTATTCATCTGTTTATTATTTTATTTTATTTATTTGTTTATTATTCTGTTTTATTTATTTGTTTATTACTTCGTTTTTATTTATTTATTTATTTATTTTGTTTTTATTTATATGTTTATTACTTTGTTTTATTTTTTTGTTTATTATTCTGTTTTATTTATTTGTTTATTATTTTGTTTTATTTATTTGTTTATTATTCTGTTTTATTTATTTATTCCCCCTCTAAATTAATTGGTGCATGCTTAGACCGAGAGATTCGCGAGGTAGATTCATTAGAGGACCCGAATTAGAGTTACCCTCTCCTTCCACCTCCATTGGTGAAACCTCGCCTAGATCAAACCATAGTGCACCCCCATCAGAGAATTTAGAGGATTTTGTTAAGATGGCTGAAAATCCTAATGAGAATGGCGCTAGGACACTTAAAGATTACCTACATCTTAGTCGGATAGCCATACCATCGTGCATTATGTTTCCAGCCAATACCCGTCATCAAGATTTTAAAACAGGGATGATACAACTTCTCCCTACTTTTCATGGCATGGAAAACGAAAACCCCTATGTGCACATTAGAGAATTTGAGGAAGTAGTTGCGACTTTCCATAGTCACGATGCAACTGATGATATTGTAAGACTCAAGTTTTTTCCTTTCTCCTTGAAGGATAAAGCTAAGAGTTGGTTATACTCGCTGAGACCATGATCAATTGGGTCATGGAATGAGATGACCCAAGTCTTTTTTAACAAGTACTTCCCTCAACATAAGACTAACGCTTTGAAAAGACAAATCTCCACCTTTGCACAAAAGGAAAACGCGAATTTGTATCAGTCTTGGGAGAAATTTAAAGAGCTGTTAAGTATGTGTCCACATCATGGGTACGAAAATTGGCGTTTAGTGAGCTATTTCTATGAGGGTCTTACCTATAGAGAATGCCAATTTGTCGAGATGATGTGTAATGGAGAGTTTCTGCAAAAAGACCCTGATGAGGCTATTGAGTACCTCAATGAGCTTGCTAGAAATCTCACACATGGACTGGATCTAGTGCTACTGAGAGCACAAATAGGTCACGACCTAATGGTGGAGGAATCTACCATCTTAGGGAAGAGGATAACCTCAAGGCCAAGGTCGAAATGCTTACTAAGGAGTTGGAGGCATTAAAAACGAAAAAACCAACACACATAGTTAATCAGGCCGAACCTTTAGAATCATGTTTTGTGTGTGGTGGGGTTGATCATCCCGCCCAAGATTGTCCCACTTTTGTTGGCATGAGAGGGCTATACGAGGAACAATGCAATACCTTAGGCATGTACAAGAAGCCCTCAGCACCCTTCTCTAACACTTATAATCCGGGGTGGCGAAATCACCCCAACTTCAGTTGGAAATCTGAAAATCAGCAGCATGTGCAGCCCCCTAGATCGTACCCAGCACCTTATCATGCACCCTCATCTTCTAGGAACTCTTTAGAAGACTCCTTACATACTTTTATAGAAGCACAAGGCAAGACAAACCAAAAGTGTGAGGTATTAATTATACAGTTGGTTGAGGAAAACAAAGAAATAAGGAGCCAAGTGTCTACATTGATGAGCTCCTTGAGTGTGACTGAGCGAGGTAAGTTCCTTGCCCAAGCTCAGTCCATACCTCGAGGTCAACATATGGCACAAGAAAATGTGAAAAATGTAAATGCCATTGTAACTCGAAGAGGTAAGTCACTACACATTCCACCAGAGAATAAACCCGATAATGTGAAGGGTTAAACCAGTAGTGAGACCAAGTTGCCTAAAAACCCTGAAGTGACCCAAAGTCCTGTTAAGGCCCCATTCCCTCAAGCCTTAAAATCCAACAAGAAAAATCTAGAAATGAATGATGAAATCCTTGAGAACTTAAGGCAAGTGAAACTTAATCTTCCCCTTTTGCATGTGATTAAACAAGTCCCCACCTATGCAAAAGTTCTCAAATATTTATGCACAATTAAGAGGAAACATCATGTCAAGAAAACAGCTTTCCTAACTGAGCAAGTTAGTGCACTAATTGAGCAAAGAATTCCCCCGAAATACAAAGATCCGGGCTATCCTACCATTGCTTGTAGCATTGGAAATCATGAGGTTGGACAAGCCTTACTAGATTTGGGAGCTAGTGTAAACCTGATGCCATTTTTCATTTACTTACAGCTAGGGTTAGGAGAAATCAAACCAACCGGTGTGGTATTACAATTGGTTGATCGCTCAGTCAAGGTACCCCGAGGTGTTGTTGAGGATGTTTAGATTCAAATTGATAAATTTTATTATCCTGTTAATTTCTTAATTCTTGATACTACTTCTGCTGTAGACACTAACTCTAAAATCCTTTTGATTTTGGGTAGACCTTTTCTTGCTACTGTGAATGCTCTAATAAATTGTAGGAATGGTCTCATGAAGCTGTCCTTTGGCAACATGACCCTTGAAGTAAATTTTTTCAATGTTGCAAAACAGCCTGAAGATGAGGACGAAAACCACCAGCTTTACATGATCGAGTCATTCGTCAATGAGGGAGTTTTCTTAACTAATGATTATGACCCTCTTAAAAATTTTCTTGTTAATTCTGAGATAGATTTATTTGATGATAAAACTGATATAATTGATATATGTGCTATTTTTGACAAATCTCAGGATTATGGAAATCGAACGTGGCAACCAAGGTTTGAGGAGCTGCCCGAAAGAAGCAAGACTCAAGTCCCCTCAAGTGTGGAAGCACCTAAAGTCGAATTAAGGCCACTACCTAAGGGTCTAAAACATGCTTTTCTCGGTCCAGGTGATATATTTCCTGCTATAATTTCTTCTGAATTAACTGAGACCCAAGGTAAGAGATTAATTCAAACTTTAAACGAACACAAATCAGCCCTGGGATGGAGCATGGCTGATTTAAAGGGAATTAGTCCTCTGATCTGTTCCCATAAAATAAATCTGGATGAAGGAACCAGTCCTCGTAGAGACCCTCAACGTAGGCTTAACCCCACTATGAAAGAAGTAGTGAAAAATGAAGTGCTGAAACTATTAGATGCGGGTATTATATATCCCATAGCTGATAGTAAGTGGGTAAGCCCTACGCAAGTCATCCCGAAAAAGTCCGAAGTCACTGTGATAAAGAATGACCTAGGAGAGTTAGTCCCTACTAAACTTGTGAACGGGTGGTGTGTGTGCATTGATTACAGAAAATTAAATGCTGCCACCAAGAAAGACCACTTCCCACTCCCTTTTATTGATCAAATTAAAGCTGGTCATCCCTTCTACTGTTTTCTAGATGGTTATTCTGGTTACTATCAAATAGAAATTGCATTAGAAGACCAAGAAAAGACCACCTTTACTTGTCCCTTTGGCACCTATGCTTTTCGTAGAATGCCATTCGGATTATGTAACGCCCCTGCTACTTTTCAACACTGCATGATGAGCATTTTTAGTGACATGGTTGAAAATTGCATGGAGGTTTTTATGGATGACCTAACTGTTTTTGGATCTTCATTTGAAACATGCTTAATGAATTTAGAAAGAGTATTAATTAGCTGTGAGGAAAAAGAATTGGTTTTAAATTGGGAAAAGTGCCATTTCATGGTACCATCCGGTATTGTCTTAGGGCATATTGTCTCTTCTAAAGGAATAGAGGTTGATCAATCTAAGATTGAGTTAATCTCTAAGTTGCCTGCCCCTAAGACAATAAAAGATGTGAAATATTTCCTTGGTCATGCTGGTTTTTATAGGAGGTTCATACAAAATTTTTCAAAAATATCTAGACCGCTATGCGCCCTCCTAGTTAAAGATACCCCCTTTGAGTGGAGTCAAGCTTGTCAAGACGCCTTTAAAACGTTGATTGGCAAGCTTACTTCCGCACCTATAATGCAGTCGCCAGATTGGACTTTACCTTTTGAAATCATGTGTGATGCTAGTGACTACGCTGTAGGTGCTGTTCTTGGACAGCGAAGGGAAGGTAAATCTTTTGTCATTTACTATGCTAGTAAGACTTTAAATAGTGCTCAAATGAATTACTCTACAACTGAAAAAGAGTTGCTAGCTGTAGTATTTGCTTTAGATAAATTTTGTGCTCATCTAATTGGTTCTTCTATCCTTATTTTTACAGATCATGCAGCCCTCAAGTATCTTCTTACGAAGAAGGATGCTAAGGCACGACTAATCCGATGGATCTTCCTCTTGCAAGAATTTGATATCACCATCAAGGATAAAAAAGGAGTGGAGAATGTAGTAGCTGACCATTTATCCAGACTCACTTTTGAGGACACTTGTGATGACATGCCAATCAAAGATGATTTTCTCGATGAGTAATTACTCTCCATTACTTCTCTACCATGGTTTGCTCACATCGTAAATTATTTGGCTACAGGTGAGATACCTATGGATTGAAGCGCTCAAGACAAGAGGAAGTTCTTATATGAGGTACGTAATTTTTATTGGGATGACCTCTATCTTTTCAAGTACTGCCCTGACCAAATTCTAAGGCGTTGCATCCCTAATGAATAGATTTCGAGTGTCTTAGAATTTTGTCACTCCCAAGCTTGTAGAGGCCACTTTTCGATGAAAAAAACCGCTGCAAAAATTTTGCAGTGTGGATTTTATTGGCCTACTTTTTTTAAAGATACAAACACCTATTGTCGCTCTTATGAAAGATGTCAAAAGTTAGGAGCTGTGTCTCGTCGAAATATGATGCCCCTGAACCCTATTTTAGTGATTAAAATCTTTGATTGTTGGGGCATCGATTTCATGGGACCTTTCCCTCCTTCCTTCGGGTACCAGTATATCATTGTAGCAATAGATGATGTATCCAAGTGGGTAGAGGCAGCAACTTGTCGAAACAATGATAATGGAACGGTGATTAAATTCCTTAAAGAAAAGGAGTTATCTCGATTTGGTACACCACGTGCTATAATTAGTGATCGAGGTACACATTTTTGCAACCGTTCCTTTGAAGCTTTAATGAAAAAATTTGGGGTATTACATAAAATCTCTACTGCCTATCATCCTCAGACTAATGGACAAGTAGAGCTTTCTAATAGGGAGATTAAACAAATTTTAGAAAAAACTGTTAACCCCGATCGCAAAGATTGGTCTTTGAGACTAACTGATGCGCTTTGGGCTTACCGTACAGCCTTTAAAACTCCCTTAGGTGTGTCGCCCTATCGGCTTATTTTTGTAAAGCCTTGCCACTTACCCGTGGAGCTCGAGCATAAAGCTTATTGGGCCATCAAGTCTTTTAATTTTGACATGGGCGAAGCGGGTAAACTTCAAAAATATCAGCTGACCGGGTTAGAAGAATTAAGAAATGATGCTTATGAAAATTCTAGAATCTACAAGGCTAAGATGAAAGTATTCCATGACAAAAACATTTTGAGGAAAACATTTAAACCCAATGATTGGGTATTCTTATACGACTCTAGACTTCATAAGCATCATGGAAAACTTCGGTCAAGATGGACTGGCTCTTTTATAGTAAATTTTTTTTTTGAAAATGGGGCGGTAGAAATTGAGGATACTAGAGATGGTCGGATCTTTTAAGTAAACAGTCAATGACTTAAGATCTTAATTGATAGACATGATCCGGAGATGGAAGACATTCCGCTTATAGATCCGGTCTATTCACCTTGACCACACAACAAAGGTATGTTATTCCATTTTATTTTTGTTCTGTTTTTAGTTAGTTTTCATTCAATCTTAATTGTTAGTTTTTAATTTAGTTCAAATTTCAAAAAAAAAAATTATTAATATTTTGTTGTTAAGTCTTTATTAACTTAGAATTTTGGTTGTGTTAAGTCTATTTTAATTTTTAGTTTCTAGTTGATTTCAGCGAAAAGAACGGTATGCAGTTCAATTGGTGGTGCGTAAATTTCAGCTTCTGTGCATTTTTAGCCACACAGGGAGTTTCCTTTCCTTTTTCTTCTACATTGAGGTCAATGCAATGTTTAGGTTGGGGGTGGAGGAAACACATTTCTTTTCTTTTTTTCATTAAACTACTTGGTGTCACTTTCTTTCTTTTCGTTGTTAGGATAAAAAAAAAATGTTTGTTTGTTTTTAGCATGCTTTGTGTTAGCCTTGAAGTTAATTCACATGTCAATGATATGAGCTTAATCGAGATAGCATATAGCATTTAGAAGAAGTTAAATCTTGCTTCGCTTTGAGAATAAATTAAGTGTCAATTTTTCTTTGGTTTGAGACCCTGGTTTGTGGTAAGATTGCATAATTAGTCTAAAGCATTTGGAGAAGTTTTATGCGCGGTTGTTTTGTGAACACTTTTGCGGTCTCTACAAGCTCTAGAACTTATTTGATAATCACTTGAGACGAAAATCATAGAATGCACACTACTTAGGATATGATATAGGCCATTTTTGGACCGTTTGAGCCTTTTTAAACTTACCATTGTTATATTTATCACTAATCACCTATTTGAACCTTTTTCTTGAAAAGAAAAATTGAACCTTGTTTCTTTCGATAAACCATTTACTTACCTTTATGAGCCTAAAAATATTTTATCCTTACCTCTCTTTTAAAAGAACTTAGTTATACACATGTTGTGAGAAGCACTTAAAAGGAGTAAGGGTGGAAATATGAGAAAATATTACTACCATAACCCAAGTACATTAAAAGAGATAAGTTGGGGGTTGTGGAAAAGAAAAGAAAAGAATGAAAGAGGAGGTGAATGGTCTTATGCCAAAATAAAAAATAAAAAAAAGAGAAAAAATGAATTATGGCAAAGAAAGAAGAAAAGAAAAAAAAATGGTGATTTATTGCGAGAAATGCTCGAAAAATGGTTGAAAGAGTTGGGTGTTGAAGTAAGGTTATCTTGTGCTTAAAGTGGTTGTGTTTAAATTAAGAGACTTAGTTCTTTTATTTGTTTAACTTTCCCATTCTTTCTTGACCTTTACCCTATCCTAACGTTGCAAGCTTATTAAAGATGAAGTGTGATTTTTCTACATAGTGGAGAGTGATTTGAAAAGTAAGCATATGGAGCTTGATTTGTGATTGATGTCATGCAAATTAATATGTTTTTAGAGGCCAAGACTTGTATTCATGCTATGTTGTGCATAAAATCATCCGGGTGTTCGGACTAATGTATTGTGGTAAGATGGATGGTAAGAGTCGATAACGATTTTAAGGTTGACATTTGGATTATTCTTGGACCTGAGTGATATTTAATGATTCTATGTGTTGTGTGTTATGCATGATTTTTGAGATAGATTTTTGAATCACTCTTGGTTAACGCCAGCATTGCTGTATTTTGCTTTGATTTCTAAATAAAGAATTCATTTCATGCCTTTCGTTTGAATTGCTAGGGACTAGCAATAAGCTAGTTGGGGGTTGTGATGAGAGTCATAAAATGCATCTAAACAATACTTAATTGTTAACATTTTAGGGATGATCTCGGTCATAATCGCACTTTTACATGTTGATAACTCTAAAGTGATATTCATAAATCATTGACTTAATTCGATGCATTTTCAGGTGCTTTGAGTACAAAAGAGATAATAAAGCGATCAATGTTTAAAGCACCAAAAGATCTTGGGTGTCGGTGCTCATTTTTGTCCAAGGTTTAGACATGTCCAAACATGATTCAAAGATGGTTAAAGTCTAAACCAAGGCTGGAGTAATAAATTACAGTAAGCTAAAAGACTGCACACAAGTGTGTGCATCACTTTGGAGCAAGTTAAGGGTAGACACACTAGTGTGTGCACTTCTGCATACAAGCTGAAGGAGTTTCACTGAATTGCCAGAATTTCCCGTACAGATCAATCATCTTTGCAGATTAAACTATATTGATGTAGGAAGAACCAGACGATGAGCCATATATGCTTAGAAATATCCGGAAGTCTATTTTCTGGAGAATTTTATGGTTCATAAAAAGGATTTTTCTAGAGAAAGTTATGGCAGTTTTAGTGGAAACAGTTCAGGCCAGCACAGCAGGCCCAGACGCACAGCAGGCCAAGGCGCACAGCACGGCCCACTCGCCTCTTGACCGGATTAGGGCGAGCAAATGACATTCTCTAAGACCAAAACACCCCCCTCATGCTCTATAAATATATCTTTATGGAGTATGCAGCTGGGCATTGAAGAGAGAAAGCAAGGAAGAGAGAAAAAAGAGAGGATTCAAGGGATCCAAATCCAACATTCTTCCATTTTATTTCTAAGTTTTCTTTCGTTGCAAATCAAGGGGAGAACATTCATATTGTTCATCCACCTTGAACTCCATGGCCATATCAAGGGGAGAGCATCCTTATTGTTCTTCCACCTTGATTTCCATGGCCAACTAATCATTTTACAAGGGAAAGGGATGAATCTTTAGGGATTTCTTGTTCTTTATTTCTTGTTCTTGATTCAGTTGTACGGATTTATTGTTAAATATTGTTTATGAATTATTCATTGATTAAGTAAGAAGATTTGAGTTCATGTGATAGATGTACTTTTTATTCTTCTTCTTTTAGACTCTCTTAATCCGGTGATTGCATCCTTCTCCTCCATTGAGATTGCTTGGATGTGATTGATTCCGGTAGATTTATCTTATTGATTGTCCATTACTGCGATATTGTCTTTTAAGATATATTGTCGTTTCTTGATAATCTTTAAGATCGGTCATGTGTGCATGAACTGAAATCAATGATTAATTCGTAGCAATTATATAAGAGTTATAAATGTGCTTGATTGAATATATTCTGATTGCTTGTTTGGGAGTTGAAACTTGCAATTGAGATAAAATCAATTGAATCAATAGTGGAAATAGGGAACAAACCAAAGGAGGATTCCCGGAACCTTGTTATTTCTCATTTATATTTCATTTACATTTACGCAATTTTCCTTTACATTATTTCACCATCAAAGCTCAATATTTCACCATCAAAGCTCAACAATCTTGAGTTTAACTTTTATCGTTCGTTTTAAGGTTCACATATTTTCCTTTGTACTTAAGTTGTTTCCCTGTGGAATAGACACCCCAAAGCCGTACTACAATAACCGTGTTATACTTTGGGCGTAATCATGTCTCCACACCAAGGAGAAAGGTAACTATTGGTACCTTGATAGTGGATGCTCAAAGCACATGATCGGTGATCGAAGTGTATTCAAAGAGCTAACTCTAAGGGATGGCGGACATGTCACCATTGGAGATAACACAAAGATAAAGATCACCGGGTATGGAAAAGTTGGTAACGATTTCTCAACCATTGATCATGTATTATATGTGCAAGGCCTTAAGCCAAATTTGCTTAGTATTAGTTAATTATGTGACAAAGACAACAAAGTCATATTTGAAACTTCTCATTGGCTAGTTATAGACATCAAGAGTAACAAAATCAAGTTGTTGGCCATAGACATGAAAATGTCTATATAGTTGACTTAAAAACTTTGCATTCAAAAAATGAAAAATGTTTTCCCACATTTAGTGAAGACCCATAGCTATGTCATAGAAGGCTTGGCTATGTGAATATGGATTTGTTTAAAATCATTTCAAGGAAAAATTTAGTAATTGGACTTCCAAAAATCAAATTTGAAAAAGACAAGGTGTGTGATGCTTGTCAAATGGGAAAACAAACTAGAATTTCTTTTAAATCAAAAAATATAGTCTCAACTATTAGACCATTGGAACTTTTGCATATGGACTTATTTGGTCCAATAAGTACCATTAGTCTAGGTGGCCATCAATATGCTTTTGTTATTGTTGATGACTATTCAAGATATACCTTTGTTGTTTTTATTGCTTACAATGATGAAGCTTACAAAGGATTTGAAAACTTTTGTAAAAAGGTTCAAAATGAAAAATGAATTTGTATTTCAAGTATTAGAAGTGATCAGGGAAAATATTTTGAAAGCCAAAGTTTTTCAAAATTTTGTGATAACACCAAGAACTCCTCAACAAAATGGAGTTGTTGAGAGGAAAAATAGGGTTCTAGAAGAATTTGCAAGAATAATGCTTTGTGAAAATAGTTTACCAAAATACTTTTGGGCGGAAGCCGTAAACACTTCTTATTATATCCTAAATAGAGTTTTAATTAGGCCTATGCTTAACAAAACTCCATATGAATTATAGAAAGGTAGAAAGCCTAATATCTCTTATTTTCGTGCTTTTGGTTGTAAATACTTTATCCTAAATAACAATAAAACTAACTTGGGTAAATTTGAGTCAAAGACCGATGATGGGATATTCTTAAGATATTCAATCTCTAGTAAAGCTTATATAGTCTTTAACCAAAGAACTCTAGTGGTTGAAGAATCCGTACATGTAGCCTTTGATGAGCCTAACCCAATTAGTAGTAGAGTAGTTTCTTTTAATGATGAAGCAGATTTTATTCCAAGAATGGAAACACCTACTCTCATTGTTGACTTGGAGAAGAGCCAATCTCAAACAAGTCAAAAGGTGGATACTCTCAATCTTGATCAACCATCTACAAGTCAAGAAGAGGGTAGTATTCCCAAAGATTGGAGGTATGTTAATTATCATCCAATTGATCAAGTGATTGGTGATCCTTCACAAGGGGTAAGAACTTGTTCCTCTATTAGAAATATTTGTAATTGTGTAGCTTATTGATAACAAGAAGAACCTAAGACGTTTGTAGAAGCTGAGAAGGATGTCAATTAGATAAATGCTATACAAGAAGAAATAAATCAATTTGAAAGAAACAAAGTATGGAATCTAGTTCCTAGACCAAAGAATCATACTATAATAGGAACTAAATGGGTATTTAGAAATAAGATGGATGAAAATGGAATAGTAACTAGGAACAAGGCTAGACTAGTTGCTAAGGGATATAATCAAGAAGAAGGAATAGATTTTGATGAGACCTATGTTTCCGTAGCTAGATTAAAAGCTGTTCGAATGTTATTAGTCTTTGCATGCTTCAATAAATTTAAACTATTTCAAATGGATGTAAAAAGTGCAATTTTAAATGGTTTTATAGAATAAGATGTATATGTTGAGCAAGCTCTTGGATTTGAAAATCCTAGTCTTCCAAACCATGTCTGTAAGCTTTCTAAAGCTCTCTATGGATTGAAACAAGCTCCAATAGCATGGTATGAGAGACTAAGTAAGTTTTTGATTGAAAATTATTTTACAAGAGAAAAAATAGACATACCTCTCTTCATAAAAACTCACAAGAATGACACACTACTAGTCCAAATATATATTGATGATATTATATTTGGTGCTACTAATGAATTCTTATGTCAAGAGTTTGCTAAGTGCATGCAAGGAGAATTTGAAATGAGCATGATGGGAGAACTCATCTACTTTCTTTGACTTCAAATCAAACAATTGAAATAGGGGATCTTCATCAATCAATCAAAGTACACCAAGGACCTATTAAAGAGCTTTGGTATGGAAAGCTCAAAGTCAATTGGCACTCCTATGAGCACCTCTACAAAATTTGACCTAGATGAGGGACGTAAGTGTGTAGATACTAAAACTTATAGAAGTATGATAGGAGCTTTACTTTATTTAACTACAAGTAGACCTAATATAATGTTCAATGTATATATGTGTTCTAGATTTCAAGCTAATCCTAAGGAATCACATGTACTTGCAGTAAAAATGATTCTTAGATATCTACAAGGGACTTAAAATCTAGGATTATGGTACTCTAGAGATTCATCTTTTGAGCTTGTAGGATATTCAAATGTTGATTTTGCAGGTTGTAGACTAGATAGAAAAAGCACTAGTGGAACATGCCAATTCTTAGGTGCAATACTAACCTCTTGGTTTTCCAATAAACAAAACTCGGTTGCACTATCAACCACCGAGGCAAAAAATGTAGTAGCCGAAAGTGTTGTGGGTGAAACAACAACTAGAAGACCATGACATGAATTTTAAAGATATTCCAATTCATTGTGATAACACTTGTGTCATCAACTTGACTAAAAACCTTATTCAGCATTCTAGAACCAAACACATAGAAATTAGACATCATTTAATAAGAGACCATGCTCAAAAGGGTGATATTAGACTAGATTCATTCATTCGGAAGATCAAATAGCTGATATTTTTACAAAACCCTTAAGTGAAGATAGCTTTTGTAAGATCAGACTATTAATGGGCTTGACAGACTATAATAAACTGTATCTTTGATTGCATCAACATTCATCATATGCATATTTGACATCTAGTGAATGAGTATTAATTCTTATTTAATATATCTCTCACTCAAGATAGCATATATAAACAAAATTCGTGCTAAAACTCTAAGCTAGAGCTCAAATTTTTAAGTTTCAAAAAATGGTCCAGTTGACTAGTAACACACTGCCAATTCAACTAATCGACTCGTTCAAGGAACGAATCGACTAGTACCACAAGATATTGTTTGGAGCCAAAATTTGAAATTTTTTTCGTAAAATTACTACTTTTAAATTTTAAATTTACTTTTTTTTATTGTTATATGTGTTATGTGACATTGTTTTTTTTTTTTTGTGTGTGTGTACATAAATATCAACGTTTTATATCAATTATGAGATCTTTTTCTATTTTAAAATTCACTTTTTCTAACCATTAAGGGTGGTTCAGGGGTAGAGTTTGGGATCTCACAATGTGAGATTTTAAGTTTGACACTTTTCATACCCTTTGTGGTCACCACAAGACTATTTAATTAAATAATCTATTTCTCCGATGCGTGGAATGTTGAGGGTCATGCACCTCGAAATTTATGATCCAAAACATGTTTATTAAAGGTGATTGATGTTCAAGCCGGTTCCTCGGTTACAAAGAAAATACTCTTTCTATAGTTGTCGCGTATTTCATGGCATTGTTCGTTTTGGTGGTGTCAATATCAGTGTTGAAGTTGGATCAAAAATGCTATCTTCGTTTTAGTCTTGTGTTTTTTAAACATTACACAAACAATATGTCTATTTGGTAGAATTGGAAAAGGAAACAATACAATTAATTTAGAAGATACTTTATTAGGTAAAAAAAATCAACAAATAATCTCTTCCTTCTGGAGACTAATAACTTGTTCAATCAATTGGTCTGTTTTAGGTGTAAAGGAAGTACTTCAAAGTTGAACAAGGGCAAGCCAATTCAATAACATATCATAAATAACAGGCCATATATAGTGGCCAACATTACAACATGAAGAAAATAAGCACATTTATAAAATACTTAAACACAAATCAACATGGAAGAGAACTTTACAATCAAGTTAAACTCATCTTAACCCTTAATTATTTTTAGATAGACAAGATTTTTTCATCAAATAAAACAAACGCCGTATAATTTCTTAAGAATCCAATATAATATATTGTTGACATGGCATTATTTTTATTTAGTGACAAAATCATGTTCATCCAAAAACAAATGAAGAATTAAGATGAGCTTAACTTGGTTCTAAAGTTTTCTTTCAAAATTTAGAGAACCAAAACCCTGACAAATTAGATAATTTTCTATGGCAGAACGGTCCAAGATTCTCGTTCTTATATTTCTGTGGCTGTAAGTTAAGGATAAGCCTCAATAACAGACTGGACTGCCCCTATAGGTTTTATATTAAATCGACTGAACCCAGCCTGTCCAAGAGCATAGTCCCATTCTGTCAAGGTCCTCTCTTTGCCTTTGGTAGTATGAGCCATCATCACCATGTCTAGCATTAACCTCAACATACTTTAGTTTGTCATCTTTTTCCTCTTCAATCACAGCTTCAACTATTATCACCTTCCCTTTGTCATTTGGGATTGCTTCTTTACAATTCCTCAGAATCTTGATGCACTCATCATCGTCCCAATCGTGCAAAACCCACTATATAATTCACAAAAGGGTACGTTAATGATCAAACAAACAATATATTAAGCTGCACATTTTATCGGGGTAGATAAAAAATTGGTTAAATCATATGTATAAGAGTTGAAAGTTGTTGAACATTCGAACGTGTTAATTTTTTTCTTTAAATGCGACGATAGACTAATTTCTCAACTTAAGACCTTAGAATGTAATTTTGAATAAAATATTACTATTAAATATTTTGATCAAAAGCACAATGAACAGCTTGACTAAATTTGGAGATCAGTGAAAGTTGAAAGCATTTGAACAAATTTTGACGGCAAAATTATTTACTAACCATGAGGAAAGCAGTGTCAGCTTGAGGAACACAATCAAACATGTCACCTCCAATATTTTCAACACCATCACACTTTGTTGCGACAGAGACTACATGAGGAAGATCAAAGTTGATGCCTTTCATCAAAGGAAATGCCTTAACCAAAATGCTCAAAGCAGTGCCATTTCCTCCACCAATATCAACCAAACTTCGAAGCCCACCAAAAACCTCAGGACAACTTTCAACTATGGCTGGCACTGTCACTTTAGCATTACAAGCCATTGCTCCATTGAATAGCTCACTATGGCCAGGATTCGCTGCGGAGTAACGCCATAAGTTCTCGTCGTGTGCTGCTTCAAATGGTGAAGTAGTGCTTCCTTTGGTTAACACACAAGCACTTAGATTGTGCCAAGGTGCAAGCATTACCGGACTGCTTTCTAGTAAAATGAAATCAGCCATGGTTTTCTCTCCATTTTTCACCAAACGGCGAGATAATGGGGTTTGTGAGTACCCAATTGTGCCTTGATTAATGGGTTTCTCTTTGAAAATATTTTGGTGAACTAAAAACCTCATGATTCGATGAAGATTTGATGGTGAACATTGCAGAATGGAGGATAGCTCTGTTAATGAAATTGGGGTTTCATGGTTATCAATGGCATCAGCTATTCCTAACTCAATAGCACATTTCACTACTGCCATGTTGACAAACCCAAATACATATTTCCATATGTCATCTTTTGCTTGTGCTTCTTGTTCTTCTTCTTCTTCTTGTTGATCTCTCATTTTTATTTCTTTTTTGTTGGCTTCTTCCATCTCTGTATATATCTCTCTCTTTGAAATTTAGATGTTTGTGATTTATGAAGTGTGGTGTGGTTGCAAGAAGTTCATGGTTCAAACGTCAATTATATAGGGAAAAATCAGTGCTCATTAAGGAAAACGAGCTTTTTTATTTTAAGATTCACCCAAAGATTAAATTAATATATATTTTCAATGGGGGACAACAATTTTCATTGCACTACGGAAGAGGAAATAAAAATTATTTGTTAATTTAACTTTTTTTATAATTATATTAATTTGACTTTTGAGTGAATCTTTAATGAGGATATATTTTTCATAAGGGCAAAATGCCTCGATGGTATTATTAAAACAAAAATATATCGATTATATTTTAAAGTTTTAGCATATTTAGTTGATGTTAAGTAATTTAGTTAGAAAAATCATTTGTTATTACATAGAAAAATCAGGACTAAAAAATGAATTTTCTCATTATGTATCTCATACGCTTAACGAACTTCCTTTAAATCAAAAGACATTTTCAGCATATCAAACATAAATTTTTGAAGTTTCATCTTTGATAATTTAGTCTTTAATTTTTCAATTTTGTTGTGATGTCGTCATAAGACACAACAATTACAGCAGAAGTTACAAGTAGCAAAATGTAAAATCCTCACCTTAAGGGTGATTGTTATTTAGTAATTTCACATTTTTATTGACATTATCATGTTCATCATGCATACCGACAATATAAATTGATTAAATAAAAATTTAGTGGGGTTAATGTAAAAATATATATGTGTCTAAATATGTTAATGAGGCTAACAATAAGGGCTTAGAATTTAATATACATATACACGTATATAGATTAATAAGAAAAGAAATCATATTTTAAACAGAAAGGAAGGAAGTGGCAAGCGTAACCTTGGACAAATTCCAAGTGTTCATCTATGTTATAATAAAATAATATTTTTTTTAAAAGCCACAAGAAATGTCTGGAAACACACAAAGTTAAAAACAACAATAATAATAATAAAATAATGAAGCGACAAGTGGATAAAACTTAAAATGAACTATAAGTGAGAAAAGCTAAAGAGTATATTATAAATATGTTAAATTTGAAGGAATAAATAATATATGTATGAATTTAATGAATAAAGTGAAATATAATTCTCAATGACGTTAATTGATGAAATGATTGAGTATATATATATACATGATAAATTGCTGTGAATTGTATTCTTGAAATGTGTGTAAATCATATAAACTAGATTGTTATGATAAATTATTAATTTTGTGACGTAGTTATTTGATAGTAATTTTATTATCTTTGTGTCTGCTTGTATATGATTGAACATGCATTGTAGGACCGCATAAGAGGAAGACTGTGGTCCGAGAATGATAAGATCCATGGCTGGTCCGAGTGTTTAAGTGTCGACACATGGAGAGACATCCACAATACCTATAAGAGATTGATATGGATCAAAATGAAATAAAATTATTTGTGATGAGATTTGATGTGATTAATGATGTAGAAATGAAGATAATAATGAGATGAAAATTGTGCATATGCATTCATTTCATATTCTCATTATAATAAAATAATATTTTAAAAAAAAGCCACAAGAAATGTCTGGAAACACACACAAAGTTAACAACAACAACAATAATAATAAAATGATGAAGTGACAAGTGGACAAAACTTAAAATGAACTATAAGTGAGAAAATCTATAAATTTTTTTTTTTTAAATATGTTAAATTTGAAGGAATAAATAATATATGTATGAATTTAATGAATAAAGTGAAATATAATTCTCAATGACGTTAATTTGATGAAATGATTGAGTATATGTATATACATGATAAATTGCTGTGAATTGTATTATTGAAATGCGTGTAAATCATATAAATTGGATTGTTATCATAAATTATTAATTTTGTGATGTAGTTATTTGATGGTAATGCTATTATCTTTGTGTCTGCTTGTATGTGATTGTACATGCATTGTAGGACCATAAAAGAGGAAGGGTGTGGTCCAAGAATAATCAGATCCATGGATGGTCCGAGTGTTTGAGTGTCGACACATGGAGAGACATTCCCAATACCTATAAGAGATTGATATGGATGAAAATGAAATAAAATTATTTGTGATGAGATTTGATGTGATTAATGATGTAGAAATGAAGATAATAATGAGATGAAAATTGTGCATATGCATTCATTACTTATTCTCATTATAATAAAATAATATATTTTTTTATAAAAAAAGCCACTAGAAATGTCTAGAAACACACAAAGTTAACAACAACAACAATAATAATAAAATGATGAAGCGATAATTGGATAAAACTTAAAATGAACTATAAGTGAGAAAAGCTTAAAAAAAAATTTAAATATGTTAAATTTGAAAGAATAAATAATATATGTATGAATTTAATGAATAAAGTGAAATATAATTCTCAATGACGTTAATTTGATGAAATGATTGAGTATATGTATATACATGATAAATTGTTGTGAATTGTATTCTTGAGAGGATGTTTAAATCATATAAATTGGATTGTTCTCATAAATTATTAATTTTGTGATGTAGTTATTTGATGGTAATGTTATTATCTTTGTGGCTGCTTGTATGTGATTGTACATGCATTGTAGGACCACAAAAGAGGAAGGGTGTGGTCCGAGAATGATCAGATCCATGGGTGGTCCGAGTGTTTGAGTGTTGACACATGGAGAGATATCCCCGGTACCTATAAGAGATTGATTTGGATGAAAATGAAATAAAATTATTTATGATGAGATTTGATGTGATTAATGATGTAGAAAGGAAGATAATAATGAGATGAAAATTGTGCATATGCATTCATTTCATATTCACATTATAATAAAATAATATTTAAAAAAAAGCCACAAGAAATGTCTAGAAACGCACAAAGTTAACAACAACAACAATAATAATAAATGGTGAAGCGACAAGTGAATAAAACTTAAAATGAACTATAAGTGAGAAAAGCTAAAGATTATATTATAAATATGTTAAATTTGAAGGAATAAATAATATATGTATGAATTTAATGAATAAAGTGAAATATAATTCTCAATAACGTTAATTTGATGAAATGATTGAGTATATGTATATACATGATAAATTGCTGTGAATTGTATTCTTGAAATGTGTGTAAATCATATAAACTAGATTGTTATGATAAATTATTAATTTTGTGATGTAGTTATTTGATGATAATGTTATTATCTTTGTGTCTGCTTGTATGTGATTGAACATGCATCGTAGGACCGCATAAGAGGAAGTGTGGTCCGAGAATGATAAGATCCATGGCTGGTCCGAGTGTTTAAGTGTCGATACATGGAGAGACATCCCCAATACCTATAAGAGATTGATATGGATGAAAATGAAATAAAATTATTTGTGATGAGATTTGATGTGATTAATGATGTAGAAATAAAGATGATAATCAGATGAAAATTGTGCATATGCATTCATTTCATATTCTCATTATAATAAAATAATGTTTTAAAAAAAGCCACAAAAAATGTCTGGAAACACACACAAAGTTAACAACTACATCAACAACAATAATAAAAAGATGATGCGGCAAGTGGATAAAACTTAAAACGAACTATAAGTGAGAAAAACTAAAGAGTATATTATAATATGTTAAATTTGAAGGAATAAATAATAAATGTATGAATTTAATGAATAAAGGAGCACCTTAAATGTAAGTTATATAGATGTTAATCATCTTTATGTTTTGCTTAACCTGATATAGACTTCTGACCACCAAAAATAATGACATCTTTGTCAAACAAAACCACTTGCAGAAAAAAATAAATTCCGACCACCAAATATAATGACATCTTTGTTTGTTCGAACCTAACCTCACTATATGAGAAAGGAAACCGTCTCCTCATCACTTTCTTGATTGCTTGAATAATTTATTTTTAAAGAAAGGTCACCAATAAAGGTTAAATCCCTTCCCTTACCAATTATAACCATGCATCCTTTTATTTCTTTATTTTTAAAGAAAGGTCACCAAAATATGTGGTTGGTATGATGGTGCATTTCTTATCAGATTTTTTAGTTTTATTTGTCTATTCCAATCCAAACCGCGGAATAGGAACTTTAACATAATTCAGAAAGAACCCAGGTGCAATGATATCAAATCATTTCCATTGTTTTTTCATTCTCAATGATTCAACTGAAATGTAAATGCAATCAGAATAATGTAAATATCCTTGTATTTATCCAAAATCAGCTCAAAAACTATGATGAATCTACTTCTAGTTTAATAATCAATTTACTACTTTAAGTAATCAAAGAAAAAGAAACATAAATTATCCCTCGGAACGTTCATTTTCCCTCTCTGGACATGATTGTGCAACATCTTTTCTGCATAACATGTACAGATTTATCCAAAGAAAATATGTACAAATTTATTTCTACAAACTAGAAGCCTTCCATTTAACTTCTCGAGAAGAAGTTCTGTTTCGGTTGAACATATTTGCAATAGAAATCATTGACATGAAACAAAAAGAAAAAGAAATCATTGACATGTCAGCTTGTTGTTTTGAAGAGAGTTTTCCTCACCGAGTATATTTGCTCGTGTTCCTACATTTGCAAGGCAATGCTTGATTCTATCCGTATCAGAAACTTTGAAAAACTATTTTTGTTTCTCTTCCTTTAACCATCGATGGTATCCAGTTATGCAAAGTATTGGAGGAGCTGGCCAAATTTCTTTTCGCTTCTTCTCTCTTTTTCAATGCATAGAAGTGTCAATTAAGTCCACCCTTTTGCTAAGGAGGACTTCAGCTTCTCCACTTCAGTCAAAAGAGAGGAATTTCCTTCACATGCTTCCTTTAATACCTCAAATCTTTCTTCTATGTCACTCTTCTGAAGTACTGAGCCTTCTGTTTGCTCAGGCATTTGAAATGTGGATGGCTTGTTATATCGAACAAAATCCAACATCATTCCCTGTATATATAAACTATTCGTCAAATGTTGCCTTCTGAAAACAAGGGGAAAAGAAGAAAAAGATAAGATTTTGTCACCTGATGCTTATCATGCAGATTAACAGATGCTACTACAATAATTACTTGAAAAAAAAACATATTTTTTCCCTTCCTCTACTAGTCATATGATAAAAACACAATCCAATATCAGTACATGGCCTAAGTAGATTGTCAGTGTCATATCATAAGACGGTGATTCAATAAATGACCCGGTATAAGAGAAGGATCAAACTAGCCATAATGAGGATCCAAATGTCTTAACAGATGTGCAAACTACCATGCATATCAAACTATTATATATTATATGAATTTAACTGCAACTCTTTGCCACAACTTCCGTCAACATTTCTGCTCTCCCAGTTATATAATGCAGGAAATTCTGAAATGGGATGGTACTTGTGTATGTTGAAATTAAAGAAAGATTAGAGAAGAATTCTTTATATTATTGATTGATTTGAATACAATTCAATAGTCTTACATGAAAATCAAACCTATTAGGAAGTAAGACTAAAACAATTACTAGGACACAGAATAGAAAACCTAATTAGGACTCTCAACCATGTTTATATAATAGACTTTGCATACCTGGTGGTTCTGCTTTTGAGACTAGTCTCACAATAGAGATTTGGCAAACTTATTCCGCAGGGGTAACTTATCACTGGCATGAAAAAGAAAAATGAAAGATGAAAGGTGATGGAGAACTAGGGCAATACCTACTGATCCTCGAGTCGCAGCTCTGTCTAGGGCACCAAACCCATGACTTCACATAAGCCTCTAAAATATGTTCGTTATCCTGTAAAGGAACCAAAGTTGTTAGAAGTCTTAGTATCATGTATTATTTCAGTACAGCTCGTATTTAAGTATATAATTTGAATGTGATACAGAAAGTAACATATTACACATACAGACGCACAACCACAAGCAAACACACAAACACGGATGCCCTTGCATACTCGATCCTCTTTGAGAAATTTCGAAGAACACAGGCTTGCCAAATTGTGACAAAAAAATGTACATCTCTCTAGACAAAAGAACAGAAACCAGAACACCTGCTTTCACTTTTATTAGAAAAGCACAAGTTCAAAACCACACAACTAAGTTCATTCTCAATCTGTTCTCAGGACAGCCTTAAGGCTGAAGACTGTTGAATTGTTCCTTCTACTTTAAGGCTGAAGACTGTTGAATTGTTCCTTCTACTTTTATCTCTTTCAATTTTTTCTCATGATGTAAACTTCAATTAAGCAAATATTAAGGTTTACATCATTCTCTTCACGAACTTTCTTCAGTTACAGGAAAAAAGTAGAATCTTAATCTTGTTAACACCTGGACATCTATGCAAAGTGTAATGCAAGCAGATTAGACAGAATTTTTCTATAATTTTAATAAAATACAGCTGAATAGTTAGCCAACAGTACCTCAATAGGTTCAAGGTATCCTTCAGCTGCGGAGAAGCATTTCTGTAGAGGTGGCAGAAGTTCAAGAGCACGAGCATTAGATAGTGCATTCCAGGCAGCAAGTCGCACAGGAGCTTCAACACAACGGTGCAAGTAAACTGCAACTTGCCGACCATATATCAGATCGCCATAAGAGACAGCGGCATACTGCTTCACAAGAGTCTCCATAAATGTTGAGTAACTCTCATGAATATCTGATTGAAACCTCAGAGACTGCACGTTATAGTTCATTCCAATTTCTGGAAATAAATTCACCTGCTTATCTAAAATGGGTTCAGCTCTTTTATTTGACCTTGCTTCATCAAGAAATTGCTCGTAGAGATCTTGCAAAGATTCATAAACATCCCTACTTTTCTCCTCTTCAAGCACACTCATTCCAACCAGTAATATCACAGATAAAGAATGCAGCTTCCAGATTAACAAGACACTCAAAACAGGAGAAGGAACATCCCTGGCTAGAAAAGTGGACATAGCTTCAATGCCTAAAAGAAAGAAAAGTCCACCTTTAGCAACTTCAAGCACATCACTGGGATCCTGCTAGAGATTCTGTACATTAGAAGAACTCTTCAGACCAACATGTTTGCTGTCACAGATTGTTGAGACTGGACTGAGAAACCAGTGCATTGGAAGAGGCAGTCTCTGGTGAGCCCACTCTACTGGCAAAGAATTGCTGTATTGATCTTGACTTGTCATATTTGATGTTTCTATGTCCTCATGTATGGTTTCCAGAGGAACATTACCCCTCTTTGACGTCCCATCATGAGAGCAACTATTACCGTCCATTGCTTTAGACTTTTTCTCACACAACCATCTGTTTCTGAAGTGAGAAACTAGTATCTCACTGAAGTGTATGTAGTCCTCTTCATTATATTCCCATCCAAATGATTTTCTCCTATTAAATTGGAAAGCACGCTGAATACATGAATCAAGGTACTTCAAAGCAGGTACTTGAAGCATAATATCTGAAGCCTTCTCCATGATAACCTTATCACTTGGCCCAGCAGTTAAACATACCGCTAAAGCAGTATTTATTCTCTCCATCATAATGGTTGTCTCTTCATCTTTGGGTAATTCTGAAACAGAAACCATCTAAAAGATTGTAAGCAAGTGACCGACCAATCCTGTGTCTGTTTGACCCAACAAAACAGTGGTCGACCAAAATCCTCCCCCAGAGGCGCCCCAGCTGAGTCCCACACCTGGAGCAGGCCCTCCTCTGCCAAACATCTCAATTGACTGCACAAAATGCCACTCTGATGCAACCAACTTCCTAAAAACATCCAATAGACATCTCAATTCGACCAGAGACCCCTTCAATATCCCATTCTCAAGTACATATTCTTCTGTTGAGGAACTGCATCCTTATGGAGGAGGCTTACAGATCCCCACCTTAGCTAACTGGATCAAGTTATCAATGCAAATGACAAGACGGACTAATCCACGAAGGCAACACACAGAAGCTAATGATGATTCATATTCATTTCGCTGTCTCAAACAACAGAATTCTTCAACGAAAGAGGAGCATCCGGCAAAGTTTGTTCCATATTCACTTCCATTTGCAGACGAGAAACTCATAAGCTTGTTTTTAATGATTTCAAGTCCAATCTTAGGAACAAATTCTGGCAACCATGGCAAATGCCCTCCACTTCCATCCAGGCTGATGGTATCCTTTGGTGTCATTCCTTCAAGCACTCTGGAAAGCATGTGCATGACAGCCGAATAAACCAACAAGGGAGTGACAGATACGTCTTGGAAAACAAAGTCACTCTCGATTTCATTTTTCCAGGTCAATAATTTGGATGTCGATGATATCCACTTCACAGATAAATCAACCATGGGACCTACATAGCTCCAAGACCAGGCCTCCGTGTTATTATAAGCACACTCCTGAAATTGATTACTCGGAAGCTTCTGTGAGTAAAAATTTGGAAGTGTCCTAGCCAAAGCCTCCAGAACTAGGTATGCCTCCTTAGAGATAGAAGCAAATTCACAAAGAACAGTGTTCTCCACAAGCCTTTCAATCGTAGGTGGATTCAACCACAAGCACAAGGTAGGAAAGATATCTGAGAAGTATGATACACAACACCCATTCTGAATGCAGACCTTCCAAAATCGTAGTTGTTCAACCATTAAAGCAGACCAAAGTTTACAGTTTTCCCTCCCCGATTTCACCCACTGATCAAGGGAGTAAGTGTACTGATACAAATGCCATGTCACAGCCTGGAAAATTCTATTCTTTACAAACTGAATGCAATTCTTCTTGTCAGATCGAGCCAACACCTTTTTCACATTAATAAAGAACACTATTATAAGTTCATCTTCTTAAAAGATAAAATAAATTATTATCTAACAAGTAACTGGAAAGACAAGCATGAGATAACTTTCCACTTTCCTTTTCTCATTAACATAAAGTGCAGCAGATGAACCAATTTGACTGTCCAAGAAATATATAAATAACTGGATACAAATGCCATGTCACAGCCTGGAAAATTCTTTTCTTTACAAACTGAATGCAATTCTTCTTGTCAGATCGAGCCAACACCTTTTTCACATTAATAAAGAACACTATTATAAGTTCATCTTGTTAAAAGATAAAATAAATTATTATCTAAAAAGTAACTTGAAAGACAAGCATGAGATAACTTTCCACTTTTCTTTTCTCATTAACATAAAGTGCAGCAGATGAACCAATTTGGCTGTCCAAGAAATATATAAATAACTGGTTCCCTTCAATAGGCAAACAGACTTGATCTGAGAAGGACGAACTTCCACACCGTTATTCGCAGTGAATCTGTGGACAACCGTTTGAACAAGCCTTTCACACTTCATGATTGCATTCACACAGGTTGGGGAATGCCTTGCTATTGCAGTAAGTACAGAAATGATGCATTCTTCCAAAGCTGCTGTTGGTTCTATCTGAAACCATGAATATTAATACATATTAGAAATCTATTGACCCAAGTATGGTGAGCGCAGAAATATCCCAGGGGTGGGGTGGTCAGAATCCGGACAGACCAGTTAAAAAGAAAGTTGTTAAACTATAAAATCATCATATTGATTTTCTTCCCTTCATTAATACTTCAAATTCTTTACACTGAAAAGTTATATTTATCTCCTAAAAAAGGAAAGCACCAACACTTTTACTGAGATCTTATTATATGTAGGCACTCACGTATTGATTATCAGCCTGTTTGACATGTATCTACTTTAGACCCACATTCATAGCTGACTACTATTCAAAAGCTTGCACAAATTTTCCAATTTGTCAATATAAGTGAAAAATGCAAAGAAGAAGAGTGATTGTGTATTTTTGTTAGGTAGTACAATAGGCCACACCACCTTCATTATTTCACATTTCATAATTCCTTCACACAATACAAACTTGAACATGGTGATAACTATCTGTGCATTTCAGCATTTGTGTACAGTATATTCTAAATTTTCAAACATAGATACAATGTGACATGCTTGTTTGTAGATTTGAGTCCAATTCCACGCTTAACACCTGATGTGCAGGTCCATGCATATATTCCGTAGGATACGGACCTAATAAATCTATTGATTAAGTGGATTCTCCTTTAACTCTCAACTTGTGCAAATTCATAATTTCAACAATCTCAGTCAAGCACTTCAGCATAAGTGGATAGACAAGTGTAACAAACATAAAAGTCTGCAAAGGAGGATGAGAGGAAGAGCAGCTGATTTAGCAAGCGTTCAGTTCCACTTCACAAGTATCAATATTTTCTTTGTAACAATCAAAAACCACAAGAAAAGGATTTTTTTTCTCCCAGGGATCCCTGTCTAATGTTGATGCTAAGGATAAAGAAACATATTTGGTATAATCTTGCTCACCTCCAAAAGATAGCGAAGTCTTGGAAGGATTCCCATTCTAACCAAACCTGCAGCAAAATCTTGTCCAGCCACAACAACATCATCCTGAATTGTATTCTTGTTTTCAGTCTCATGATCCAAAACATCCTCACCAAAAGGAAGAATATTAGAAGGTTTAGCATTGTACTTCCAAAATCCACCACGAAGGAAACCAACATCAATCTCTGGTTTGCTTCGGAGCACAGGGGCAGTAAAGATGTCCTTCCCATGAATTGCTATTTTCTGGAAGCAAAATTTATATTTATCAATTTCAACCCAGAACGATTGGTGGCATATCTGTTGGTATGTATATATACATATGTACAATCCAAAGGATGAAACTCTACCTCTAAGATACCAAAGAAGTTTTCGTTTAAATCACAGCTCAGGATGCACCGAATCACTTTCGCACGTGCTAGAACAACAGAATTATGGTTATCATCAAGAGACATCCTACAAATCAACAAAATATTCGATTAAATTGCAAACAATGATGTAATTAAAATCTTAGGTTCAAAAGATGAAGAATAAAAATTTGATAAAAACAAATAACTGTTTCAATTTAATCTCAGATTCATCAAATACTTTCTTTAGCTTGCAAAGGCCTAAGCACCAATATGTTGCCTGTTTCTTCCAATACAACGAAAAATCTAACAATTCTCTAAAATGGTATAGGCCACAAAAACATCCAGCTTGCTTCCCAATTTGCACTACCATGCACCAATCAAATGATAAAATAATTCGGGTAGTGCGTAGGTCTTTGTAAGTATGTTCAAGTGTAAAAAATCATTACAACAAAAGAACAACTAATTTTCATTTTTTCCATCAGTTGTTTTCTTTTATCAACTCCTCCGCCTTACCAGGTCACTGTGTATTTGATGCAAGCAAAAAACAGTGATATGTGTTGTTTAGCCAAGGAGGTTTTGGCTCAATGGTTAAGGCTGAGGCCCTTAGTCCTAAAGGTTCCATAGTGTGTGCGTGTGTTTTACCAATCAAAAGAAAAAAACGATGTCTTGTTTAAGTCTTAGGACCAAGTGTGAGAACAGATCTATAGCATTTCAATCAGTAAACTTGAATCTATTCATAGCAAATGCGATTATATCAGATCTCACAACATTTAACATGAACATCTGCACAGACTTCTTTACATTTATGGAAGAAGGACAATGAGAATTAGCAATAGAAGCATTCAGATGCATTTACCTTAATGCCAAGACAAGCTCGGGTTCTGGGTCAAGTGCAAAAGCCCAAACAGCTTCCCAGTCAGTAGACCTGTCAATATTATTATCATTTCTCATGATAAACCCAACTTGATTTCGACAAATATTATGTAAAGCCTTACTAAGCACAGATGCAAGAAGATGCAATGCCAGGGCCCTTTGTCATTGAACCTGAAACCAACAAAATTAATAATTAAACAGAAGGCTAATAGACATACAGCAAAAACTACAGGGCATCATTTTTTTATTAAATATTAGAAAACCATGAATGTTATTATACATTACTGCCTTCAACCATGAGTAAAATTTACCTTACAGCCATATTAATGAAAAAGACATAATGGACTATTAATTAAACTATTAGCAGGAAGATATAAACTTACCACACTTCTCGTGAGCGCCACTGCTTCTATGATTGTGTAACCTGCTGCACCTGGGTCCCCCTCAGTTAGCAAGAAGTCACGTTCAGCAGCATTATCAGCACTAGGCCTCTTGTCAACAGAAATTTCACCTATAACACTAGAAATGGTCAATATCATATCAAAGCTGAGGCATATGCTGTTGCATATCTGTTCTCTAGGCACAGAAATTTCTAGCTTAGAGACAACTGAATTTAGGGGTTAAAACATATATACCCTCTTCTTTCCTCCTTTCCTCTCCCCTCTTTCCTTCCTTTTGTTATGATCAACTCAGAGACAAATAAATCAATTTTGACTTTTGAATGTCAACAATGAATAGATTTTGAAGTAAGATACATTATCCAATACGCAGAGAGATGCCACAAGATATTATTGGGAAAAAAGTACCATAAAAAATGAAAATTAACACCAACAATAATTTAGCCCTACCAGTTTCAGGTGCTGGGACAAAATCATTCTCAATGACAGTTCCATCCAAGGAAAATTTTAATTCCCTAACAGCCTTAACCCTCGAACTCCAAGCCTCCCACAAACTGCTACTAGCTGACACTGAAATCTGCACCACACCATTGTCCAACCTATTCTGTGTATCCTTTTGAGGTAGATGATGTCACAATCTGCAAATTATCACTTTCTAAACCTGAAGAAATATTGGCACTGTTTGACTGATTTTCACTTTGTATATTACCCATTTCATCGGTGGTAGCTATAACTGAGCTTGAACATTTTTGCCTCTTCAATTTGACTTGCCCCCTCTTTTTCAGTAAGTTTAGCAATGCAGGGTCCATCTTCTCCATTATCTCAGCCTGTGCTTGTGCAATCTCTTCAGCTGACATTTTCTCTAACCGAGCACGATTCTCAGCGTCAAATCTCACTCTCGACAGACAAGGACCCTTGAACATTTTTAAAGTTGGAAATTATAATTGAAGCTGAAGCCTTTTTTGGCACCTCTAAAAATGCAGAACCCATATTGTGCATTCTCTCGAAATGTGCTTCTGCAATATCATTGTATGATGTCCCCCCCAAACTTATTGGGCTTCTTATAGATTTTGATGGCGATGATGAAGATAGGCAACGAATTGAGTGTTTAACATTTGGAGGTTTACGGTGGAAATTAAGGGGTTTTTTGGGTAGGTACAGATTGGGTGTTGATTGTATCACAGTAGATAAAAGCATTGTTTTGTTTCTCTGCTTCTGCTGCTTAGTCTTCCGTTTTCTCTATCTTAATCTCTTTATATAAACTGTCTTTATGTAACAAAAACTGTATGATTTAAAAAATCTTGTATGGAAGGTAAAGTAGACCTGCTCCTAAATCTAATATTTGGTCCGTTTTGCTCCTACACGTCCTAATATTGCTCAATCTCGATGAGGGAAATCAAACCCCAAAAAAGAAGCAGTATAGATGAGGGAAATGGGCTTGGCCCAGAGGCTTTTTTCCTTCGGTTAATGAAACATCATTACAGTATTGAGATCATCGAGACAAACACTCGAATGCTTCACCGATAAAGACGTGATGTGTTTATAAATTTTTTTTCGTTAAATTACTATTTTTAAATTTAATTTTTTTTTATTACTGTTATATGTGTTCTGTGGCATTGTTCTTTTTGTGTCCATAAATATTAACGTTTTATATCATTATACAATCTTCTTTTGTTTTAAAATTTACTTTTTTTAATTATTAAGGGTGGTTCAGTAGTAGAGTTTGGAATCTCACAATGTGAGGTTACCACAAGACAATTTAATTAAATAATTCGTTTCTTAGACACATAGAATGTTGAGGATCATGCACCTCGATATTTATGATCCAAAACATGTCTATTAAAGATGATTGAGGCTCAAGTTGATTCTTAGATTAAAAAAAAAATACCCTTTCTATAATTGTCGATGTCGCGTATTTCGTGGCATTGTTCATTTTGGTGGTATCTGTGTTGAAGTTGGATACCAAATATACTATCTTCATTTTTATTTTTGTGCTTTTTAAACAATATGCCTATTTGGTAGAATTGGAAAAGAAAACAATACAATTAATTTAGAAGATACTTTATTAGGTAAAAAAATCAACAAATAAGGACACTTATAAAACATTTAAACACAAATCAACATGGAAGCCAAGCTCATCTAAACCTTTTAATTATTTTTAGATTGATAAGGTTTTGCCATTAAATAAAAACATTATATGATCTTTTAAAAATCCAAAAAAAATGTATTGTTGACATGACATTATTTTTATTTAGTGGTAAAATTTTGTCCATAAAAAAACAAATGAAGAGTTAAAATGAGAGAGCCAAAACTCTGAAAAACTAAATCATTTTCTATGGCGGAACACTCCAAGATTCTCATTCTTATATTTCTCTAGCTGTAAATTAAGGATAAGCCTCAATAACAGACTGGACTGCCCCTATAGGTTTTATATTAAATCGACTGAACCCAGCCTGTCCAATAACATAGTCCCATTCTGTCAACGTCCTCTCTTTGCCTTTGGTAGTATGAGCCATCTTCACCATGTCTAGCATCAACCTCACATACTTTAGTTTATCATCTTTTTCCTCTTCAATCACAGCTTCAACTATTATCACCTTCCCTTTGTCCTTTGGGATTGCTTCTTTACTATTCCTCAAAATTTTGATGTACTCGTCATCGTCCTAATCGTGCAAAACACACTATATAATTCACAAAAGGGTACATTAATGATCAAACAAACAATTTATTAAGCTGCGCATTTTATCGGGGTAGGTAAAAAATTGGTTAAATCACATGTATAAGAGTTGAAAGTTGTTTAACATTCGAACGTGTTGTTAATTTTTTTTAAATACGATGATAGACTAATTTCACAATTTCAGACCTTAGAATGTAATTTTGAATAAAATATTACGTACTATTAAATATTTTGATCAAAAGCACAATGAACAGCTTGACTAAATTTGGAGATCAGTGAAAGTTGAAAGCATGTGAACAAATTTTGATGGCAAAATTAAATACTAACCATGAGGAAAGCAGCATCAGCTTGAGGAACACAATCAAACATGTCACCTCCAATATTTTCAACACCATCACATGCACTTTGTTGCGACAGAGACAACATGAGGAAGATCAAAGTTGATGCCTTTCATCAAAGGAAATGCCTTAACCAAAATGCTCAAAGCAGTGTCATTTCCTCCACCAACAACAACCAAACTTCCAAGCCCCCCAAAAACCTCAGGACAACTTTCAACTATGGCTGGCACTGTCACTTTAGCATTACAAGCCATTGCTCCATTGATTAGCTCACTATGGCCAGGATTTGCCGCGGCTTTGCGCCATACGTCCTCGTCGTGTGCTGCTTCAAATGGTGAAGTAGTGCTTCCTTTGGTTAACACACAAGTACTTAGATTGTGCCAAGGTGCAAGCATTACTGGGCTGCTGTCTAGCAAAATGAGATCAACCATGGTTTTCTCTCCATTTTTCACCAAACGGCGAGATAGTGGGGTTTGTGAGTACCCAATTGTTCCTTGATTAATGGGTTTCTCTTTGAAAATATTTTGGTGAACTAAAAACCTCATGATTCGATGAAGATTTGATGGTGAACATTGCAGAATGGAGGATAGCTCTGTTAATGTAATTGGGGTTTCATGGTTATCAATGGCATCAGCTATTCCTAACTCAGTAGCACATTTCACTATTGCCATGTTGACAAACCCAAATACATATTTCCATATGTCATCTTTTGCTTGTGCTTCTTGCTGTTCTCCTTCTTGTTGATCTCTCATTTTTATTTCTTTTTTGTTGGCTTCTTCCATCGCTGTATATATCTCTCACTTTGAAATTTAGATGTTTGTGATTTATGAAGTGTGGTGTGGTTGCAAGAAGTTCATGTTCAAACGTCAATTATATAGGGAAAAATCAGTGCTCATTAAGGAAAACGAGCTTTTTTATTTAAGATTCACCCAAATATTAAATTAATATATTTTTTTTCAACGGTGGACAACAATTTTCATTGCACTGCGGCACTACGGAAGAGGAAATACAAAATATTTGTTAATTTAACTTTTTTTTAATTATATTAATTTAACTTTTGAGTGAATCTTTAATGAAGACATATTTTTCATACGGACAAAGTGTATCGATGGTATTATTAAAACAAAAATATATCGATTATATTTTAAAGTTTTATCATATTTAGTTTGGTGTTAAATAATTTAGTTAGAAAAATCGTTTGTTATTACACAGAAAAATCAGACACACATATAAATAAATAAATACTTTTTCTCATTATGCATCTAACGAACTTCTTTTAAATCAAAAAACGATTTTAGCATATCAAACATAAATTTTGGAAGTTTCAGTTTTGATAATTTAGTCTTTAATTTTTTTATTTTGTTGTGATGTCATCATTAGACACAACAATTACAGTAGAAGTTACAAGTAGGTAAATATAAAATCCTCACCTTAAGGCTGATGGTAATTTAATAATTCATATTTTTATTGGCATTATCATAATCATCATGCATACATACAATATAAATTGATTAAATAAAACTTTAATGAGGTTAATGTAAAAATACATATATGTGTAAATATGTTAATGAGGCTAACAATAAGGGTCTAGATATTTAATATACATATATATGTATATAGATTCATAAGAAAGGAAAACATTCTTTAAAAAGAAATGAAAGAAGCGGCAAGCGGAACCATGGACAAATTCCAAGTGTTCATGTGATTGTATTTAATGTTATAATAAAATAATATTAAATAAAAAGAAAGTGGCAAGAAATGTATGGAACACACACAAAGTTAACAATAATAATAATAAAATGATGAAACGACAAGTGAATAAAACTTAAAATAAACTATAAATGAGAAAAACTAAAGAATATATTATAAATATGTTAAATTTGAAAAAAATAAAGAATATATGTATGAATTTAATGAATAAAGTGAAATATAATTCTTAATGGCGTTAATTTGATGAAATGATTGAGTATATGTATATACATGATAAATTGTTGTGAATTGTATTCTAGAAAGGATGTGTAAATGTAATACCCATGTTCTTAAAGTAAGGATAAAGAAATAATTTAATAGATATTACATGGAATTAAAATAATATATACATTGTCAAAACAACATGCAATACATGCATGTTTGACAAGTGGGACAGTTTTGGAGTATAAATAAAAATGGTTTTTTTTTATTGTTTTGTTTTATTTTTTCCTACCAAATCCTATTTGGTTTCTTTCTTTTTTCAATCCAAATTACTCTATTTCTTTAAACACTGGACTAAAAGAAAGGTTGAAAGATTGAAATTTTGAAGAATTTACGGGAGAATTTTTAAGAGATTCAAGGGAAGCTTTAAGAAAAACAAAAGGTGTTTACGATAAGCAATCGGGTGAAATTGCTGAAAGTAGCAGGAAAAGCAAGGAGGTGATCCACGGGTAGCTTTAAGTGCTACGTGGTGAGTTAGATTTACTTTTAATAATCGAGACCAATAAAAATATAAATTTATAGTATTTGAATAAATGGTTGAATTAAAATGATTTAACAGTGTACTTTTCGATAAGCATGGTAATTGATTTGGTTTATTGATTTGGGATTTAATAATATATTGAATATTAATTATATGAATAAATGAAAAATATGCTGAGAAGTTATATAAAATTTTTGAAAATATGATTGAAAATTTTATATGATACATGAGGAGACAATTTAATGAATTTAATAAAAATAATAATTTTGAGAAAGAACTGGATAACTAAATTGAATGCTTGAATGTATGTTTGTTTTCACATTATTGCTCATATGCATGAAAATAAAAGAATCAGAAAGACAACCAGTCTAATAGAAAAATAAAAGAACTGGGAAGGCAATATGTCTAGCTGAAAATAAAAAAACCGAGAAGGCAGCTGGTCTAGCTAAAAATAAAGATTCGGGAAGGTAGTCGGTCTGTAATACCCGTATTCTTAAAGTATGGGTAAAGAAGTAAATGGATAAATATGACATGGAATTAAAATAATATATATATATATACATATATATATATACATGAAAGATTTATTATTGAATAAAATAATTCTTTTCAAAAAGAAAATTGGACACTTGGTGGTGTAAAGAAAAAGAAACAAAAAAACTTGACGAATGTCCATGTTACAAAGAAGAAAAAAATAAAAAGTGGCATTAACACCTAGAGTACAGTTGTTAAAAATTGCCGACATGCAATTGCATGTCGTACAACTGATATGCAAATAATGGTGGGTCGTGGGTGTAATTATATATATATAGTTTTTACTTTATTTTAATCTTGTTTGGTTTCTTTCTTTCTTTCTTCAATTCAAGTTTCTCTCTTTCTTTAAATATTTAGGGACTGAAAAAAATGTTAAAAGAGTAAAATTTTGAAGAGGTCTACGGGAGAATTTTAAATAGAGTCAAAGAAAGCTCTATGAAAAACAAAAGGTGTTGACGATCAACAATCAAGGGAAATTGCTGAAAAGAGCAGGAAAGGCAAGAAGGTGTCCACGAGTAGCTTTGAGTGCTACGTGGTGAGTTAGATTTAATTTTAGTAATTGAGATAAATATGAAATATAAAGTAATGATATTTGGATTAATTATTAAACTATGATTAGATGATATATGAAAGTTGGTTGATGGATATGATAGTGTTGACCTGTATTTGATTTTAAAAATGACAAAACACTACTCTAATTACACTAACAGTTTTATCTAAGTGTTTAAGTGGTAAAAGTATTCAGCATAAAAGATGCAAGAACTCAACTCGATTCAGACTTCAAGACAAGACAGAAGATCTAGAATAGGTATTAAGATCTCTCATGTTCAAATACTTAGCTTGATCTGTGGCTCATTTTACAAAATGCTTTGACAAAACTATTCATACAAATGTTTCTAAGTCAAAAACAGTTTTGAAACATGAAAAACTGGGTTAAAGGACAACCTAGTCAACTAGCTCAATATACCAATCGACTGGGATATGGGACAGAAGGTTCCCGGTCGACTGGTGTCAAGGACCTAATCGATTGGCAACTGGGACAGAAAGTTCTCAGTCGATTGGTACTCTCTCATAGCCTAAAAAGTGAAGTTTCTCACTTGACCCACTCGATTGGTACAAGGACCTAGTCGACTGGTACAAGGACCCAGTCGACTGGTAATTCAAAAATATGATCGTTTGAGACGCGAGACTTGAGTATTTAATGCACCAAACCTACCAAGTCAGTGTCAAACGGCCATATTGATTCAAGGCTATATGAACCCACTTCAATGAGCATTTAAAACACAAGAGAACAGATTCAATTCATAAGATTTCTCATTAATTCTGAAAAGCTTTGAAAAATTTATTGTTGAACCATCCTTTAAGCTTATTCTTGAAAGAGAGATATTTTTCATTTGTAAAAGCACTTATTGCTATCTCTTTAACATTTTACTTTACAACAAGTCTCATTTATTGTAAAGGGCAAAGAGTTGTAATAACTCTTAGAGTGTTTAGGATTAAACACTTCTTTGTAACTTCCGTGGGGAAAGGATTAGCTTCCGTGAGGAAGGGACTAGCTTCCGTGAGGAAGGGATTGATTGTAAGGTTTGTGCAATGCCCATCAAGTTGCACAACTAAAGTTTTAGTGGATTGCTTCAAGGAGGTTCTTTGAAGAGAGTGGACGTAGGGTCGGAAGGATTTCGATATTGTCGAACCACTATTAACGGAGTTTGCACTTTCTCTTCCTTAAACTCTTTTACTTTTAAGCACATTACTCGTTTGTATGCTTTATGCATTTAACTGTTTTATAAATTTGCAAAATAATTAACAAAAGTTTTTTAAAAACCCAATTCACCCCTTCTTGGGTTTGAACCTTGGTTTACAATTGGTATTAGAGCTTCATACTCAAATTCATGCTTAGAATCATTGAGTTGATCCGATGGCATCTAATAGCTATATCGAAGGGCATTCTTATACTAGGCCTCCGTTGTTCAATAGCTCCAACTATAACTATTGGAAAAATAGAATGAAAATCTTTGTCGAATGACAAGATTATAATCTATAGGGAGTCATAAAGGAATGACCTAGAATTCCTACAAAGGAAATAACTATTAGAGAAATCAATCATACAATGCTTAAACTCAAAACTGAGTTCAATGAAAAGGATTATAGAATGATGTCTCTAACTAGTAGAACCACAAGTATTTTACATTGTGCTTTAGATGTTTCTGAATATAATAAAATTTCTACTTGTGTTTTGGCTAAGAAGATTTGGGACAAATTGCAATTTACATATGAAGGAACTAGCGAAGTAAAAAAAATCAAAATCTATATGCTCGTGTCCGAGTATGAATTTTTCAAAATGTCTCCTAACGAAACAATTTCTCAAATGCACTCACGTTTCACCATTATTGTTAATGGCTTAAAGCTTCTTGGTAGGAACATTGAGAAATTTGAACTAACGAGGAAGATCTTAAGGTCTTTGTCATCTATTTGGAAAGCAAAGAAGATGGCCATCACGGAGGCTAAAGATCTCGACAAACTTGATGTCGAAACACTCCTCGGATTGCTATTGACATACGAGATGGAGGAAATGAATCCCATTGTCAATGATGATGAGAAGAAGAAAAATATGATTACTCTTAAAGTCTCTACAAGCAACAAAGAGGAAGAGAAAGAAGAAGAGGAAGAGAGCAGCGAAGAAGATGGTGAGATGGCTTTAATCACCAAAAAGTTTCACAAGTTCTTGAAAAACAGCAAGAAACCTTACACAAGGGAATTGATGCTGGGCAGAATAGCGATTATTCTGCAGGCTAATCGAACAAATAGTTCACAGGGAGTAACACAAGAAAAACCCTAAAACAATACAGAGAAACTACTCTGATGCTTTATTTTAATTTATTTCAAAAATACAATAATAATATTACGAAACCCTAAGACCTTGTTTATAAGGTCGAAGCTAAAATAGGAAAATTAAATTAAGGCCGAATTTAAATTAAATAAAATAAAAAGTTTCCTAAAAACTAAAAACTGCCAATTTGAAGGTCTAAACTTCGTTTTTTGGCTTAAAAACGATAAAACTTAGTATACAATACTAAGTTTTTCCCGAAAGCTCGTTTCCAATCAGACTAGGGTCTTCGAGGCCCAATCCGAACCTGTGGCCCGCTAAACGATGTAAACTGGCTAAGGTAGCCCACTTGTCATCTGACAGCTCAGCATCATCTGACTCGAATCCTCCTGCATCAGTCGCCCCGGGTTGAAAAGAACTCATCCTCAAGTTCACAATAGCCACATCGGAATCCCCAAAACAAGGACTCAAGTGTTTCACATTAAAGACCTCAGGCGGCAACCCAGGAGAAAGATCCTCTGGTATCAAGTCAGAAAACTTTGCTAACAGCGGCAAATCCACTCTGAAACCGAGATCTCCATAACGATCCTCCCGACCACTGTGTTCCCTAAATCGAGCAAGATTGTAATACGGGTTTTCAAAACTGGAATCGGAATCATGATCTTTCATCTCACGATCACCGAAATTCTGCGCCGTTAGACGCTGGGTTAACTTTGTAACCTGCCTCTGTAAATCCTCAATCATCATATCCTGAACGTTACGATCACGGCGTGGGGCTTCCTCGTTCGGAACCTGCCCGCGACGACTACGACCACGATCACCAGCCATGGAAACTGATGAAATCTCACCCCAGGAAGATGCTGAAGCTCTGATACCAACTGACACTGCAGAATAGCGATTATTCTGCAGGCTAGTCGAACAGATCATTCACAGGGAGTAACACAAGAAAAACCCTAAAACTATACAGAGAAACTACTCTGATGCTTTATTTTAATTTATTCCAAAAATACAATAATGATATTACGAAACCCTAAGACCTTATTTATAAGGTCGAAGCTAAAATAGGAAAATTAAATTAAGGCCAGATTTAAATTAAATAAAATAAAAAGTTTCCTAAAAACTAAAAACTGCTAATTTGAAGGTCTAAACTTCGTTTTTTGGCTTAAAAATGATAAGACTTGGTATAAAATACTAAGTTTTTCTTGAAAGCTCGTTTCTAATCAGACTAGGGTCTTCAGGGCTCAATCCGAACCTGTGGCCCGCTAAACGATGTAAACCGGCTAAGGTAGCCCACTTGCCATCTGACAGCTCAGCATCATCTGACTCGGATCCTCCTGCATCAGGAATCCACTTCAAAAAGGGAATCTCTTGTGTGTTATGGTTGTAAGAAACCCAACCACATCAAGGTCGATTACCCAATAACGAGCAAACCATATAAGAGCTTAAAAAAGAAGGCCATGATTGCAACCACATGGAGTGATGACAAAGAGGAAGAAACTTCGAACAATGAAGTTGGATACGAGGAGATTGCCAACCTATGCTTGATGGCAATCGATGACGAAAATGAGGTAACTAATTCTTCCCCTTCTAATAATAACATTGTTAGTAGTAGTAAAGAGTTAATTGAGGTTATAAATGAAATGCATGAAGAATTGAAGAAATTCGATTATAGGAATACCACCCTAAAAAAGAAGTCGCATATCTTTCTAAAGAGATGGAAGGCTTAAGGGAAGGAAAAGAAAAACTATCTTCCATGCTTTATAACTCTTCACAAGATTTTATAAAAAAATGAAAATGAAATTCTAAAGAAGAAAATAATGGATTTGAATAGCACCATATCTAAACTTATGCTTGAAACAGAAAGCTAGATGAAGTGCTATCTAGCCAAAGGCAAAGTGGAGGAAAATCTGGCTTGGGTTATTCCCCATTAGGGAAGCAAAAATCAAAAGAGACTTTGTTCATGAAAGCAACATGTGTGAATGAAGCCTCCACTTCCAAGGCCACTAGCAATATTAAAAGCACTTCCTCAATACATGCTAGTAAGTCTAAAAATATAAATTTAAACTTTAATGCATATATTAGAATTAAGCATCCTAGAAATACTCGTGCTTATTTGTATACTCATACTAGAAATAATCATTCAAAAAAAATTTATCCTAGGAGTAACCATCATGTGCATCCTAGAGATAATATGTATACTCATAACTTGCACACTACATATCCTAGGAATCACTATCCTAAAAATAATATGTATGCTCACACAACAAGTGCACATCCAAGGAACTACAATCATACATTTCCTAGAAATGACATGCATGTTCACAACTTTAATCATAGAAACATGTATCCTAGGAATGCTTATCCAATCCAAGGAACTGTAGAAATGCACAACTAAGAAATCCTAGAAACTTCAATAACTATTATCCTAGGATTATGCATCATCAACATGTCTATAATTATAGAGCACCTTATAGTGTTAAGAAGGTATGGGTCCCTAAAGGAACTGTATTTCTATAACTAACCCCAAAGGACCCAAGAAATTTTGGGTACCTAAGAGTGCAATTGTATATCCTTGTGTAATGTAGATATGTCTTGATGAGAGTCATGAAATGCATCTAAACAATACTTAATTGTTAACATTTTAGGGTTGATCTCGGTTATAATCGCACTTTTACATGTTGATAACTCTAAAGTGATATTCATAAATCATTGACTTAATTCGATGCATTTTCAGGTGCTTTGATTACAAAATAGATAATAAAGCAATCCATGTTTAAAGCACCAAAAGATCTTGGGTGTCGGTGCTCGTTTTTGTCCAAGGTTTAGACATGTCCAAACATGATTCAAAGATGGTTAAAGTCTAAACCAAGGCTGGAGTAATAAAGTACAGTAAGCTAAAAGACTTCACACAAGTGTGTGCATCACTTTGGAGCAAGTTAAGGGTAGGCACACTAGTGTGTGCACTTCTGCATACAAGCTGAAGGAGTTTCACTGAATTGCCAGAATTTCCCGTACAGATCAATCATCTTTGCAGATTAAACTGTATTGATGTAGGAAGAACCAGATGATGAGTCATATATGCTTAGAAAGATCCGGAAGTCTATTTTCTGGAGAATTTTATGGTTTATAAAAAGGATTTTTCTAGAGAAAGTTATGGCAGTTTTAGTGGAAACAGTTCAGGCCAGCACAGCAGGCCCAGACGCACAGCAGGCCCAGGCGCACAGCACGGCCCACTCGCCTCTTGACCGGATTAGGGTGAGCAAATGACATTCACCAAGACCAAAACACCCCCCTCATGCTCTATAAATATATCTTTATGGAGTGTGCAGCTGGGCATTGAAGAGAGAAAGCAAGGAAGAGAGAAAAAAGAGAGGATTCAAGGGATCCAAATCCAGCATTCTTCCATTTTATTTCTAAGTTTTCTTTGGTTGCAAATCAAGGGGAGAACATCCATATTGTTCATCCACCTTGAACTCCATGGAAAAATCAAGGGGAGAGCATCCTTATTGTTCTTCCACCTTGATTTCCATGGCCAACTAATTATTTTACAAGGGAAAGGGATGAATCTTTAGGGATTTATTGTTCTTTATTTCCTGTTCTTGATTCAGTTGTACGGATTTATTGTTAAATATTGTTTATGAATTATTCATTGATTAAGTAAGAAGATTTGAGTTCATGTGATAGATGTACTTTTTATTCTTCTTCTTTTAGACTCTCTTAATCCGGTGATTGCATCCTTCTCCTCCATTGAGGTTGCTTGGATGTGATTGATTCCGGTAGATTTATCTTATTGATTGTCCATTATTGCGATATTGTCTTTTAAGATATATTGTCGTTTCTTGATAATCTTTAAGATCGGTCATGTGTGCATGAACCGAAATCAATGATTAATTCGTAGCAATTATATAAGAGTTATAAATGTGCTTGATTGAATATATTCCAATTGCTTGTTTGGGAGTTGAAACTTGCAATCGAGATAAAATCAATTGAATCAAGAGTGAAAATAGGGAACAAACCTAAGAAGGATTCCCGAAACCTTGTTATTTCTCATTTATATTTCATTTACATTTACGCAATTTTTCTTTACATTATTTCACCATCAAAGCTCAAAAATCTTGAGTTTAACTTTTATCGTTCGTTTTAAGGTTCACACATTTTCCTTTGTACTTAACTTGTTTCCCTGTGGAATCAACACCCCAAAGCCGTACTACAATAACCGTGTTATACTCTGGGCGTAATCAAATTTTTGAGCCGTTGCCGGGGAAACACGCTTAAGTATAAAGAAACTTGTCAACTTTGAGTGTGACGGTAAAAAAAAAAAAAAAAAAATCGTAAATATTTTTCTGTTTAGCAGTTTGTCAATACGGTAATATCATTTCTTTACTTTTGTTTTGATTTTCTAATTTTCTTTTATTATTTTGTTTTTATTTATCTTTTTATTATTATGTTTTTATTTATCTCTTTATTATTTTATTCTGTTTTTATTTATCTGTTTATTATTCTGTTTTATTTATCTGTTTATTATTCTGTTTCTATTTATTTGTTTATTATTCTGTTTTATTATTCTGTTTTATTTATTTGTTTATTATTCTGTTTTATTTATTTGTTTATTACTCTGTTTTTATTTGTTTGTTTATTATTATGTTTTTATTTATCTGTTTATTACTCTGTTTTATTTATTTGTTTATTATTCTGTTTTATTTATTTGTTTATTATTTTGTTTTATTTATTTATTCCCCCTCTAAATTAATTAGTGCATGCTTAGACCGAGAGATTCGCGAGGTAGATCCATTAGAGGACCCGAATAAGAGTTACCCTCTCCTTCCACCTCCATTGGTGAAACTTCGCCTAGATCAAACCATATTGCACCCCCATCAGAGAATTTAGAGGATTTTGTTAACATAGCTGAAAATCCTAATGAGAATGGCGCTAGGACACTTAAAGATTACCTACATCCTAGCCGGACAGCCACACCATCGTGCATTATGTTTCCAGCCAATACCCGTCATCAAGATTTTAAAACAGGGATGATACAACTTCTCCCTACTTTTCATGGCATGGAAAACGAAAACCCCTATGTGCACATTAGAGAATTTGAGGAAGTAGTTGCGACTTTCCATAGTCACGATGCAACTGATGATATTGTGAGACTCAAGTTTTTTCCTTTCTCCTTGAAGGATAAAGCTAAGAGTTTGTTATACTCGCTGAGACCACGATCAATTGGGTCATGGAATGAGATGACCCAAGTCTTTTTTAACAAGTACTTCCCTCAACATAAGACTAACGCTTTGAAAAGACAAATCTCCACCTTTGCACAAAAGGAAAACGAGATTTTGTATCAGTCTTGGGAGAAATTTAAAGAGCTGTTGAGTATGTGTCCACATCATGGGTACGAAAATTGGCGTTTAGTGAGCTATTTCTATGAGGGTCTTACCTATAGAGAATGCCAATTTGTCGAGATGATGTATAATTGTAATATCTGTATTTTAAAAGTTGGGTAAGTGTATATTTTTTTATAAATATGACAAAGAATTAAATCCCAGTATGGCTGAATGAAGATTTCTGGAGACAAAGGTTGAAAAGCAAAAAAAAAAAAAAAAATAGTCAACTTTGAACAGTACTCGGGGCAGCATATCTGCTGCCACCGAGAAAGCAAATTTTAGTGGAATTATTTTATCTTGGTTTTTGTTGTTTAGTGTGGAAGTGGAGAATAAAAAAAAACAACATAATGATTATGTTCTTTAATCATGATGTTTTTTTTGGTATTAAAATGCTATCTATGGAGGACTTGGGGGAGAGGGGGGGGCTGCTAATTTTAAGCCGAGCTCCCCTATAAATATGAGTTTTGAGATCGTGTAATTACATGAAGAAATTTTCCTATAGTTCCAAATAATTCATCTGTGTTCTTAAAACACTTGGGAGTTTAAAGAAAGGTTGAAGGAACAAAATTTTGAGGGTACTTTCGAAAATATTTCGGGAAGCTATCAAAATAGCAGAAAGTAATAAGGTAATGTTATTTTAACATTTATGAAAGTTTCAGGAGGTTAAAATAGGAAAAAAATTTCAAACTGTGTGGTTTATGGAGAAAAGAATAAATAATACGAAATTTAAATCCCAATATTATATCAGGTGTTGGTAGTCAGCAATTGGGAGAAAATTCGAAGAAGAACGGGAAAGGCAAAGAGGTGGTCCACGAGTAGCTTTAAGTGCTATGTGGTGAGTTGGATTTACTTTAAGTAGTCTAAATGAAAAAATCAATTATTTGGTGATAATATTAATTTTAATTATTTAAATATGCTTGGGTGATAGATGAAAAATTGATTTATGGGTATGATAGGAAATTTGGACAGGTAGAAATATTTCTCGGTGAGAAATGATATTTTTTTGGAAATTATAAGTTTATTTGAGAATAAAAGCAATAAATAAATTATTGATGAGATATATTGATGTTTTAATACGACTTATGATGAGATGAATTTTAGTAGACCTTGACAAAAATTTTGGTGGATGATTTGAGGTGAATTTTAGTGGATCTTGACAAAAATTGGTGGATGATTTGAGATGAAATTTAGTGAATCTTGGCAAACTTTAATAGATTATTTGATGTGATTTGGGAATAGAAGAATTTAGTGGAATTTTCATAATTTGATAAAAATCTGGATGTTTGGATGTAAGAAATTTTTTTAAAGAAACTTTGTTATATAAAATTTGTGGATAATTAGGATAGCCAAATTAAGTGGTTTGAATCTTTATATTGTTTTTATATTACTGTTTATATTACTGTTTCATATCATTGTTCATGCACATATGCATTTAATAATATAACCGAAAGAACCGGGAAGGCAGCCGGTCTAATGAAATAACCGTGACAGCCGGTATATGCTGGGATGAAAAATAAAAACCGTGACAGCCGGTATATGCTGGGATGAAAAGTGAAAACCGTGACAGTCGGTATATGCTGGGATGAAAAGTGAAAACCGTGACAGCCGGTATATGTTGGGATGAAAAGTGAAAACCGTGACAGCCGGTATATGCTGGAATTAACCGGGAAGGTAGCCGGTCTGATGAGAATAAAAGAACTGGGAGGGCAGCCGGTCTAAGATAATAATAACCTGTTGACAGGTAGGAAGACGTTCCCATCATAATCATTCATGCATCTGCATCTGTTTTAATTATCATTGCATTATTTGAAATGCTGAGATGTGGTATATTAATTGTGAATTAAATTATAGATGGTTGGGTCTCATAAAAAGAGACAGCTATAATGATGAGATTTTTGAGATGCTGAGATGTGATACTTTTTGTGAATTTAATTATAGAAGGTTGAGTTTCATAGAAAGAGACAGTAGGGTGATAAGACTTACCTAAATGATGGACTTTTTGATATGAACCTCATTACGCGGTAATTAGGAGATAATTGATAGTCTTAAGGTGGACCAATGATTGAGAAGAAGAGATTGATAGTAGAAAGTTGTCATCAGGTTATGCAAAAATAAATTTTTAATATTAAAGGATTATTGATGGAATTTGGAATACTTTCAGTAAATTTAATTCGCTGAGCTTGTGAAGCTCACTCCTTACTGTTCAATGATTTCAGGTATCAGTCAAGATAAATAGTCTGGTGGGTTGAGAATTAGACGAGATCTTTTTCTGTAAGACCAGTACGTGTCAATATCCTCAGACAATCGAGTTAAAGACTTGTAAAAATTTTATTGTAAATATTCATGCATTTATGTATATTATGTTTAAGTGAATATCAGATTTCTTTACCTCTCCTGTTAAAGGATAAGGAAAAGAAAAAAAATCTGGTAATATTATATTTATTGTTGCATATATGCGTCGTGCTTGGATTTTCAAAATGTGATGACACCGTCTAGGGGTGGCCAACATGGGATGGGTCGTTACAATTTTGGTATCAGAGCATTAGGTTTTAAGATTCTGTAGACTGCATGAGAACCTAAAAAGTGGAAGATCTAAATAAATAATATTCTTAAATGCAGAGTCTAAGGATGACACGTGGTCGTGCGAGAACTAGAGGTAGAGTTCAAAATCAGAGGGGACGTGGTAGACCCCCAATTTTTAGAAGGACTGAAGCAGAGGAAGAAGTTGAGTTGGTGGTTCCCGCAAGGGAACTTGGTGATAGTGCAGCTGGTACGAGTAGAGCTGGGGAAGTATCTAAAAGTAGGAATGAAGAATTGCTAGATGCTCTTAACCGTGCTTTAGAGAGGATGAATGCAGCCGAGGAACGGGCTGCTAATTTGCAGAGAAGATTAGAGGAAAGGGATGGAAGAGAACCAGAGGTAGTGAGGCAAGAGGTTCCTGATGGAGGGGTATTTGCAAATGAAATGCAAGGGGATTGTTTTGTGAGGTTTCTTAAGTTTAAACCTCAGTCGTTTAAAGGATCTGTAAATCCAATGGAAGCTGAACAGTGGATTGAGCATGTGGAGAAATATTTTGAGGTCTTACCGGTGTCTGATAAATAGAAGGTTGCTTTTGCTTCGTTTATGCTGGAGGGTGAGGATTCTCAATGGTGGAAGGATATTTTGCCCAGGATGAGTACACGAATAGATCAACCTTTGACTTGGAATAAATTTAAGGATGAATTCTTTGCAAAGTATTTTCCAGATTCTTTTCGGGCACAACAAGAAAGAGAATTTATCCACCTAAAGCAGGGAAATTTATCGGTGGTTGAATATGATAGTAAATTTGAAGCCCTGTCAAGATTTGTACCCAAGTTCGTGAATACGGAGGAAAGAAAATCCAAGATATTTTTAGACGGATTACACTATGAAATTCGTTTTAAACTTGTTGTTATTTGTCTAAGTTTCAAACATATCCAAACATTGTATAAAGTTGGTTAATGTCCAAACCAATTATGGGATATCAAATTTCAGCAAGTTATAAGGTTGCACACATGTGTGTGCTTCAATTTTGAGCATGGGAAGGTCAGGCACACTGCTGTGGAAGTTTCTGCCCACAGACAGGAGTTGTGCGCACAGCATCAGGAGGCTGCAGCATCAGGTCACGCCGCAGCACACAGCACCACACCAAAATGCACAGCATCACTTGGAGAGTGATGAAGGGCTGAGATTAAAGGAAGAACATGATCAAAGGGTCAAGAATGATTCACAAGATTGTCCAAGAATTAAGAGGCTATAAAAAGAGTTTCTTAGCCTCATTTCAAGTGGTGGAAAAGGTGTGTGAGAGAACCACACAGGTTGTGACATTGTGAGATCATTGTAAACACAAGAGAGAATTGTGTGAGAGACATAAACACAAGAGGGACTCTTGTAGTGAGGCTGGTTGTAAAGAAGAGAGGTTAGTAGAGAATTGATAGAAAGCATTGTAATAGGTCTATCACTTTCTCGTTCTCTTCTTGGTTCTTCAAGAACTTGGATTCTTGAAGGGGATTGCTGTAACTTTGTAAGAACCATTGAGATAGTGCAGAGAGTTCGGAGGAACTCACGGGGACGTAGGCATATTGCCGAACCTCGACAACAAATTACTTGTCTTCTTTCTTTCTTTGATTTTCTGTTATTGTGTTCGATTGCTGAAATTCTTTCTACAAGTCATTCAAGACTTGGGTGTTTGGAAGATCACCACCTGGGCATCTTGTCAAGGTGATTTCCAACAGTGGTATCAGAGCACAGCAGCTGGTTATCGGAACATGAAGTAGAAGGTACGGAGCCAAGACTCCAAGAATCAAAGATCAACTTCTTGGGTGATTCAAGAACGGAGTTAAGATCTATATATGATCGTGTTCTTGAGGGTGATTCAAGAACGGTGTAAAGATCAAGATCTGGTCGTGTTCTTGAAAGTGATTCAAGAACGGTTAAGATCCATCTTCGATCTGTGTTCTTGAGGTTGAAGAAAGCATTTGTGGGTACTGCATAAGACAAGGGATCATCTCCGCAAGATGGGTTCAAATTTCGGTATTAAGAAGTTTGATGGAAAGGGAGATTTTTCCCTATGGAAGCGGAAGATCAAGGAGGTTCTTGTGCAACAAAAAATGGACTTGGCTATTGGAGAAGATGATGCTTTTCCAGCAAGTGTCACGGAGGACCAGCGGACCGAGATGAAGAAGATGGCTTACAGCACCATTTTCTTGCACATGTCGGATAATGTCACAAGGGAGTGCGGAGACTTAGAAGATCCAGCTGCATTATGGAAGAAACTAGATGAATTGTTTCTTGCCAAGACTCTCCCACATAAGAGGTATCTTCGGAAACAAATCTTTGCTTTTAAATTTGATCCTAAGAAAGAGTTGCAAGATAATCTTGATGCCAAGAAAAGGAGTGCATCAAGTGGTAAATGGCTGTTCTTTAAAAGAAGGCCAGCAACTTGGTATGGCAGCAACCATGGCTACTACCGGGACAGAGGTAGAGGAAAGAGCCAAGGGAGAGTGCACAGCAGCATGCATGGCTACTACCGGGACAGAGGTAGAGGAGAAAGCCATGGGAGAATGCATTCCAAACTGAGATTTGGAGGGAAGAGCTGCTACTACTGCCATAAGAAGGGTCATGTCAAGAAAGATTGCAAGAAGATGACAAGGGATAGAGGAGGAAGCCATACCAAGAATGGAGAGGCTTCGGTTGCCAAAACAGAACAGCAAGATGATGATGTTCTTGTTGTGTGCTCAAGTGTGAGCAAGGGGCAAGAAGGCAGCGGGAAATGGATCTTGGATACCGGGTGCACTCATCATATGAGCCCTCACAAAGAATGGTTCAAGAATTTCAAGAAGATCAATGATGGAATGGTCTTCTTGGGGAATGATAATTCTTGCCAAGTGAAAGGGATTGGAGATATCCAATTGAGGATGTTTGATGGAGTCACAAGGCTACTGGAAAATGTGAGGTATGTTCCAGATTTGAAGAGGAACTTGATCTCATTGGGGCAGCTAGATTCCATGGGCTATACATGCAAGATAGAGGGAGGAAAGATCAAGGTGGCCAAGGGATCTTTGGTGGTGATCAAGGCAGCAAGAAACGATGGACTCTATGAGATGATCAGAGAAACAGAAACCAATGATCAAGCAGTAAGCTTGATGGCTGAGCTGGACAAGGCAGCCCGTTGGCACACTCGCTTGGGACACATGAGCGAAAAGGGCCTGCAAGTGCTTAGCAAGGAAGGTCTACTTGGTGGTGACAAAGTAGAAGAACTAGATTTCTGTAAGAGCTATGTTTTTGGGCAGCAACATCGGGTCAGCTTCAACACCGGAGTGCACAAGTCTAAAGGCATTCTTGACTACATTCATGCGGACCTTTGGGGACCAGCAAGGACACCAACACAGGGAGGTAACATTTACTTTCTGTCTTTAATTGATGATTATTCAAGAAAAGTATGGGTTTATTTGGTTAAGAATAAATTAGATGCCTTGAATAAATTAGTGATGTGGAAAAGGCTGGTTGACACTCAAATGGGTAGAGTAGTTAAGGGGATAAGAACCGATAATGGCTTAGAAATTTTTAACCAAGAACTTGATCAATTCTATAGGTTAAATGGAATTCTAAAACATAGGACGGTTGTGGAAACTCCTCAGCAAAATGGAGTTGCTGAGTTGATGAATAAGAACCTTATGGAAAAGGTTAGGTGCATGTTAGATGGATCCGGGTTACCAAAATATTTTTGGGGAGAAGCTGTAGCTACAGCTGCATATTTGATTAATAGATCACCCTCTAGGATTGTGTTCCAAAAGACTCCCATGGAGATGTGGAGTGGAAAACCCCCTGAGTTGGACAACCTTAGGACTTTTGGGTGTGCTGCGTATGCACTCCAAAAGGAGGATAAGCTTAGCCCAGGATCTAGAAAATATGTGTTTCTAGGATATGGGGAAGGGGCTAAGGGGTACAGGTTGTGGTCCTTAGAAAAAGAAGGATTTAAACTCATAATAAGTAGGGATGTTGTCTTTAATGAATTATTATTTTCCTACTTGGAGAAAACTAACCATGCAGGGGCTAGTGAGCAAACCAATTTAGAAATTGTTGAGCATAGCATCAAGGGAGATTCTATTCAGGTAGAGCAAAGGAGGCAAGAGGGTTCGGACCAGGTAGAGCCCTTGGATGATTGCCAAGCTGAAGAAACTCAAGAAGAGACTGAACAAGAAGAGGATGCTGCAGCAAGTCAGAAGGACTTTCAGCTCATAAGAGACTGGGAAAGAAGGTTGGTCGGACCACCTTCAAGATGTGGCTTTGCAGATGCTGTGGATGTAGCAGCTCCTTGGACAAAAGGAGAGATGAGTGAACAAGAAACTTACACGGATGCCATGGAGTGTAAGGATTCGTCAAAGTGGCAGCTAGCTATGGAGGAAGAAATGGATTCTTTGAGAAAGAACAACTTCTGGGAATTGGTGAAAATTCCAGGAAATCAGAAAGTTGTGGAATGTAAGTGCACTTACAAGATCAAAGAAGGGTGCCCTCCAAGAGATGAAGTCCGGAACAAGGCTAAGCTGGTGGCAAATGGGTTCACAAGAAGAGAAGACATAGGTTTCACATAAACTTTCTCACCTGGACACAAGGTGGAGAAGATGGTGAGTATCCTCACCTATGTCATTGATGGGCTGTTAGTTTGGAACAACAGGAAGAGGATGGAAAGGTTTACATCTAAACTCAGTGAGGAGTTCGAGAGGAAGGATCTCAGCCTTACACAAAAGATCCTTGGGATGAGGAGAATCATCTGGGAAAGGAAGAGAAACAGGTCAAGTGTTTCTTGGGTAATGGATGTTTTCAGAAATGTGTGAGTAATCTCGGAAAAGAGCATTGGCTTGGGATGAAGTGGTTGCTGAGGTACATGGAGGTTCAGTGGCAGCCAGTGGTAGAAGTCATAACAACCAGGGCAGAATGCATAGCGGCTACGGAAGCCATAAAGGAGGCTATGGGGTGCAAAGGGTTGTTGGACAAGTGGGAGGTCCTAAAAGAGAAAGTGGTGGTAACTTTGGATTATGTAATGCCCCTGCTACTTTTTAACGCTGCATGATGAGCATTTTTAGTGACATAGTTGAAAATTGCATGGAGGTTTTTATGGATGACCTAACTGTTTTTGGATCTTCATTTGAAACATGCTTAATGAATTTAGAAAGAGTATTAATTCGCTGTGAGGAAAAAGAATTGGTTTTAAATTGGGAAAAGTGTCATTTCATGGTACCATCCGGTATTGTCTTAGGGTATATTGTCTCTTCTAAAGGAATAGAGGTTGATCAATCTAAGATTGAGTTAATCTCTAAGTTGCCTACCCCTAAGACAATAAAGGATGTGAGATCTTTCCTTGGTCATGCTGGTTTTTATAGGAGGTTCATACAAAAGTTTTCAAAAATATCTAGACCGCTATGCGCCCTCCTAGTTAAAGATACCCCCTTTGAGTGGAGTCAAGTTTGTCAAGACGCCTTTAAAACGTTTATTGGCAAGCTTACTTCCGCACCTATAATGCAGTCGCCAAATTGGACTTTACCTTTTGAAATCATGTGCGATGCTAGTGACTATGCTGTAGGTATTGTTCTTGGACAGTGAAGGGAAGGTAAACCTTTTGTCATTTACTATGCTAGTAAGACTTTAAATAGTGCTCAAATGAATTACTCTACAACTGAAAAAGAGTTGCTAGCTATAGTATTTGCTTTAGATAAATTTCGTGCTCATCTAATTGGTTCTTCTATCCTTATTTTTACAGATCATGCAGCCCTCAAGTATCTTCTTACGAAGAAGGATGCTAAGGCATGACTAATCAGATGGATCCTCCTCTTGCAAGAATTTGATATCACCATCAAGGATAAAAAAGGAGTGGAGAACGTAGTAGCTGACCATTTATCCAGACTCACTTTTGAGGACACTTGTGATGACATGCCAATCAAAGATGATTTTCCCGATGAGCAATTACTCTCTATTACTTCTCTACAATAGTTTGCTCACATCGTAAATTATTTGGCTACAGGTGAGATACCTATGGATTGGAGCGCTGAAGATAAGAAGTAATTCTTATATGAGGTACGTAATTTTTATTGGGATGACCCCTATCTTTTCAAGTACTGCCCTGACCAAATTCTAAGGCGTTGCATCCCTAATGAAGAGATTTCGAGTGTCTTAGAATTTTGTCACTCCCAAGCTTGTGGAGGCCACTTTTCGATGAAAAAAACCGTTGCAAAAATTTTGCAGTGTGGATTTTATTGACCTACTTTGTTTAAAGATACAAACACCTATTGTCACTCTTGTGAAAGATGTCAAAAGTTAGGAGCTGTGTCTCGCCGAAATATGATGCCCCTGAACCCTATTTTAGTGATTGAAATCTTTGATTGTTGGGGCATCGATTTCATGGGAGCCTTCCCTCCTTCCTTCGAGTACCAGTGTATCATTGTAGTAATAGATTATGTATCCAAGTGGGTAGAGGTAGCAGCTTATCGAAACAATGATAATGGAATGGTGATTAAATTCCTTAAAGAAAAGGTGTTATCTCGATTTGGTACACCACGTGCTATAATTAGTGATCGAGGTACACATTTTTGCAACCGTTCCTTTGAAGCTTTAATGAAAAAATTTGGGGTATTACATAAAATCTCTACTACCTATCATCCTCAGACTAGTGGACAAGTAGAGCTTGCTAATAGGGAGATTAAACAAATTTTAGAAAAAACGGTTAACCCCGATCGCAAAGATTGGTCTTTGAGACTAACTGATGCACTTTGGACTTACCGTACAGCCTTTAAAACTCCCTTAGGTATGTCGCCTGATTACGCCCAAAACATAATGCGGTTATTGTAGTACAGCTTTGGGGTGTCGATTCCATAGGGAAACAAGTTAAGTACAAAGAAAAATGTGTGAACCTTAAAACGAACGATAAAAGTTACACGAAAGATTTTTGGGTTTTGATGGTGAAATAATGTAAGAAAAATTGCGTAAATATAAAGGAAATATAAATAAGAAATAACAAGGTTCCGGGAATCCTCCTTAGGTTTGTTCCCTATTTCCACTCTTGATTCAATTGATTTTATCTCGATTGCAAGTTTCACATCCCAAACAAGCAATCGGAATATATTCAATCAAGCACATTTATAACTCTAATATAATTGCTACAAATTACTCATTGATTTCGGTTCAAGCACACATGACCGATCCTAAAGATTATTAAGAAACGACAATATATCACAATGACAATATCGCAGTAATGGACAATCAATAAAATAAATCTACCGGAATCAATCACATCCAAACAACCTCAAAGGAGGAGAAGGATGCAATCACCGGATTAAGAGAGTCTAAAAGAAGAAGAATAAAAAGTACATCTATCACATGAACTCAAATCCCTCTTACTTAATCAATGAATAATTTACAAACAATATTCAACAATAAATCCATACAACCGAATCAAGAATAGGAAATAAGGAACAATAAATCCCTAAGGATTCATCCTTTTCCCTTGCATGAAGACTAGTTGGCCATGGAAATCAAGGTGGAAGAACAATAAGGATGCTCTCCCCTTGATTTGGCCATGAAGTTCAAGGTGGATGAACAATATGGATGTTCTCCTCTTGATTTGCAGCCAAAGAAAACTTGGAAAGAAAATGGAAGAATGCTGGATTTGGATCCCTTGGATCCTCTCTTTTTTCTCTCTTCCTTGCTTTCTCTCTTCAATGCCCAGCTGCACACTCCATAAAGATATATTTATAGAGCATGAGGGGGGTGTTTTGGTCTTGGAGAATGTCATTTGCTCGCCCTAATCCGGTCAAGAGGCGAGTGGGCCGTGCTGTGCGCCTGGGCCTGCTGTGCTCGCCTGAACTGTTTCCACTAAAACTGTCATAACTTTCTCTAGAAAAATCCTTTTTACAAACCGTAAAATTCTCCAGAAAATAGACTTCTGGATCTTTCTAAGAATATATGGCTCATATCCTGGTTCTTCCTACATCAATACAGTTTAATCTGCAAAGATGATTGATCTGTACGGGAAATTCTGGCAATTCAGTGAAACTCCTTTAGCTTGTATGCAGAAGTGCACACACTAGTGTGCCTACCCTTAACTTGCTCCAAAGTGATGCACACACTTGTGTGCAGTCTTTTAACTTAATTTAATTTATTATTCCAGCCTTGGTTTAGACTTTAAGCATCTTTGAATCATGTTTGGACATGTCTAAACCTTGGACAAAAACGAGCACCGACACCCAAGATCTTTTGGTGCTTTAAACATGGATCGCTTTATTATCTCTTTTGTACTCAAAGCACCTGAAAATGCATCGAATTAAGTCAATGATTTATGAATATCACTTTAGAGTTATCAACATATAAAAGTGCGATTACGACCGAGATCAACCCTAAAATGTTAACACTTAAGTATTGTTTAGATGCATTTTATGACTCTCATGACAACCCCCAACTAGCTTATTGCTAGTCCCTAGCAATTCAAGCGAAAGGCATGAAATGAATTCTTTATTTAGAAATCAAAGCAAAATGCAGCAATGCTAGCGTTAACCAAGAGTGATTCAAAAATCTGTCTCAAAAATCATGCATAACATACAGCACATGGAATCATTAAATATCACTCAGGTCCAAGAATAATCCAAATGTCAACCTTAAAATCGTTATCGACTCTTACCATCCATCTTACCACAATACATTAGTCCGAACACCCGGATGATTTTATGCACAACATCGCATGAATACAAGTCTTGGCCTCTAAAAACATATTAATTTGCGTGACATCAATCACAAATCAAGCTCCATATGCTCACTTTTCAAATCACTCTCCACTATGTAGAAAAATCACACTTCATCGGATCAATAGGTCTTTAATAAGCTTGCAACGTTAGGCTAGGGTAAAGGTCAAGAAAGAACGAGAAAGTTTAAACAAATAAAAGTACTAAGTCTCTTAATTTAAACACAACCATTTTAAGCACAAAATAACCTTACTTCAACACCCAACTCTTTCAACCATTTTTCGAGCATTTCTCGCAATAAATCACCATTTTTTTTTCTTTTCTTCTTTATTTGCCATAATTCATTTTTTCTCTTTTTTTTATTTTTTATTTTGACATAAGACCATTCACCTCCTATTTTATTCTTTTCTTTTCTTTTCCACAACCCCCAACTTATCTCTTTTAATGTACTTGGGTTATGGTAGTAATATTTTTTCATATTTCCACCCTTACTCATTTTAAGTGCTTCTCACAACATGTGTATAACTAAGTTCTTTTAAAAGAGAGTTAAGGATAAAATATTTTTAGGTTCATAAAGGTAAGTAAACGGTTTATCGAAAGAAACAAGGCTCAATTTTTCTTTTCAAGAAAAAGGCTCAAATAGGTGACTAGCGATAAATATAACAAGGGTAAGTTTAAAAAGGCTACATCATATCCTAAGTAGTGTGCATTCTATGATTTTCGCCTCTAGTGATTATCAAATAAGTTCTAGAGCTTGTAGAGACCGCAAAAATATTCACAAAACAACCACGCATAAAACTTCTCCAAATGCTTTAGACTAATCATGCAATCTTACCACAAACCAAAGTCTCAAACCAAAGAAAAATTGACACTTAATTTATTCTCAAAAGTGAAGCAAGATTTAACTTCTTCTAAATGCTATATGCTATCTCGATTAAGCTCATATCATTGACATGTGAATTAACTTCAAGGCTAACACAAAGCATGCTAAAAACAAACAAAAAGGTAAAATGACACCAAGCAGTTAAATGAAAAACAAGAATATGTTTCCTCCACCCCCAACTTAAAGTAGGCATTGTCCTCAATGTGAAAGCAAAAGATAAGAAAACTCCCTTTGTAGCCAAAAGTGCACAGAAGCTGAAATTGTGCACCACCATTTAAACTGCTTCGTATAATTGTCCCTAAAAAAGAAATACGAAAGTAAAACTGGAAAACAACAAAATACTAATAATAAACAAGAAAAAGAATTATGAAAAACAATAACAATAAAAATAAAAGGATATGCTATGGGGTGCCTCCCATGAGCGCTAAGTTTTACGTCTTCAGCCAGACACTCTTACTCCCTCCTAGACAAACATGAGTTGACTGCACCAGCAATTGCTTTACTGTTAAATTTGCTGCTTGTGTGCTTTGGAGAGACCTTAAAGATGTCATCAGTAACATCTGCAAATTTTGGCTCGATATATGCTCCCGTGAAGCCTGTCATCCACATCCTCTGATTTGTTTGGTGTTAGGATGTGTAACGACTTACCACTAAGTGTCTCAATGGCATTCACCTCCTCTTTCTTCTATTGCGTTTGGTGCTGACCGTAGGATGTGGACTGAGCTTGAAAAGGGAACTTACCTCACTCAGTCACACTCAAGTAGCTCGTCAGCTTGGACACTTGGCTCTTTATCTCTTTATGTTCTTCAACAACCTGCACAATTAAAGATTCAAGCCTTTGATTTGTCTTCCCCTGTGCTTCAATAAAAGCATGTAAAGTGTCTTCAAAAGAACTCCTAGAAGATACAGATGCATGATATGGTTCAGGATATGGTGCAGGGGGTTGTGCAAGTTGCTGGTTTTCAGACTTCCAACTAAAATTGGGGTGATTTCGCCATCCCGGATTATAGGTATTAGAGAAGGGTGTAGAAGGTTTCGTGTACATGCCTAGGGCATTACATTGTTCCTTATACATCCCTCTCATATCAACAAATGTGGGGCACTCTTGGGCGAGATGGTCTACCCCGCCACACACAAAACATGGTTCAAAAGATTTTGCACACGTGTGTTGGCTTTAAGCTCTTAGTCTTTAATACCTCTAGTTCCCTAGTGAGCATCTTGACCTTGGCCTTAAGGTTATCCTCTTCCCTAAGATGGTGAATTCCACCACCATTTGGGTGCTCTATAGGTCGTGACCTATTTGTGCTTTCAGTAGCACTAGGTCCAGTCCAAGTGTGAGCTTTTTCAGCAAGCTCATTGAGGTACTCTATGGCCTCATCAGGATCTTTCTCCAAGAACCCACCATTACACATCATCCCTACAAATTGGCGTTCTCTATAGGTAAGACCCTCATAGAAATAGCTCACTAAACGCCAATTCTCATACCCATGGTGAGGGCGCATACTCAATAACTCTTTAAATCTCTCCCAAGACTGATACAGAGTCTCGCTGTCCTTTTGTGCAAAGGTGGAGATTTGCCTTTTCAAAGCATTGGTCTTATGTTGGGGAAAGTATTTATTGAAGAAAATTCGAGTCATCTCAGTCCACGACCCAATAGATCGTGGTCTTAGTAAGTATAGCCAACTCTTAGCTCTATCATTCAAAGCGAAAGGAAAGAACTTAAGCCTAACAATGTCATCGGTTTCATCGTGACTGTGAAAAGTCGCGACTACTTCCTCAAACTCTTTAATGTGCACATATGGGTTTTTGTTATCCAAGCCATGAAAAGTAGGGAGTAATTGAATCATCTCTGGTTTAAAATTTAGCTGGCGAGTATTGGCTGGAAACATGATGCATGATGGTGCGGCTGTGTGTGTAGGGTGGAGGTAATCCTGAAGTGTCCTGGCAACATTTTCATTATGATTATCGGCCATGTTAACAAAATCCTATAAATTTTTTGATGGGGGTGCACTATGATTTGATCTAGGCGAGGTTTCACCAATGGAGGTGGAAGGAAAGGGTAACTCTAATTCGGGTCCTCTAATGAATCTACCTCGCGAATCTCTCGGTTTAAGCATGCACCAATTAATTTAGAGGGAAAATTAAATAAAAAAACAGAATAATAAATAAATAAAACAGAATAATAAACAAGTAAATAAAACAGAATAATAAACAATGAATAAAACAGAATAATAAACAAGTAAATAAACCAGAATAATAAATAGATAAATAAAACAAAATAATAAACAAATAAATAAAATAGAAGTAAAGGAATGATATGACCGTATTTACAAACTGCTGAAAAAAAAGATATTTACGATTTTTTTTTTATTTTACCGTTACACTCAAAGTTGACAAGTTTCCTTGTACTTAAAAGTGTTTCCCCGGCAACGGCGCCAAAATTTGATTATGCCCAAAACATAACACGGTTATTATAGTACAGCTTTGGGGTGTCGATTCCACAGGGAAACAAGTTAAGTACAAAGGAAAATGTGTGAACCTTAAAACGAACGATAAAAGTTACACGAAATATTTTTGGGTTTTGATGGTGAAATAATGTAAGAAAAATTGCGTAAATATAAAGGAAATATAAATAAGAAATAACAAGGTTCCGGGAATCTTCCTTAGGTTTGTTCCCTATTTCAACTCTTGATTCAATTGATTTTATCTCGATTGCAAGTTTCACATCCCAAACAAGCAATCGAAATATATTCAATCAAGCACATTTATAACTCTAATATAATTGCTACAAATTACTCATTGATTTCGGTTCAAGCACACATGACCGATCTTAAAGATTATCAAGAAACGTCAATATATCACAATGACAATATTGCAGTAATGGACAATCAATAAAATAAATCCACCGGAATCAATCACATCCAAACAACCTCAAAAGAGGAGAAGGATGCAATCACCGGATTAAGAGAGTCTAAAAGAAGAAGAATAAAAAGTACATCTATCACATGAACTCAAATCCTTCTTACTTAATCAATGAATAATTTACAAACAATATTCAACAATAAATCCATACAACCGAATCAAGAATAGGAAATAAGGAACAATAAATCCCTAAGGATTCATCCTTTTCCCTTGTATGAAGACTAGTTGGCCATGGAAATCAAGGTGGAAGAACAATAAGGATGCTCTCCCCTTGATTTGACCATGAAGTTCAAGGTGGATGAACAATATGGATGTTCTCCCCTTGATTTGCAGCCAAAGAAAACTTGGAAAGAAAATGGAAGAATGCTGGATTTGGATCCCTTGGATCCTCTCTTTTTTCTCTCTTCCTTGCTTTCTCTCTTCAATGCCCAGCGGCACACTCCATAAAGATATATTTATAGAGCATGATGGGGGTGTTTTGGTCTTGGAGAATGTCATTTGCTCGCCCTAATCCGGTCAAAAGGCGAGTGGGCCGTGCTGTGCGCCTGGGCCTGCTGTGCTCGCCTGAACTGTTTCCACTAAAACTGTCATAACTTTCTCTAGAAAAATCCTTTTTACAAACCGTAAAATTCTCCAGAAAATAGACTTCCGGATATTTCTAAGAATATATGGATTATCTCCTGGTTCTTCCTACATCAATACAGTTTAATCTGCAAAGATGATTGATTTGTACGGGAAATTCTGGCAATTCAGTGAAACTCCTTTAGCTTGTATGCATAAGTGCACACACTAGTGTGTCTACCCTTAACTTGCTCCAAAGTGATGCACACACTTGTGTGCTGTCTTTTAACTTAATGTACTTTATTACTCCAGCCTTGGCTTAGACTTTAGCCATCTTTGAATCATGTCTGGACACATCTAAACCTTGGACAAAAATGAGCACCGACACCCAAGATCTTTTGGTGCTTTAAACATGGATCGCTTTATTATCTCTTTTGTACTCAAAGCACCTGAAAATGCATCAAATTAAGTCAATGATTTATGAATATCACTTTAGAGTTATCAACATATAAAAGTGCGATTACGACCGAGATCAACCCTAAAATGTTAACAATTAAGTATTGTTTAGATGCATTTTATGACTCTCATCATCGCCCTATCGGCTTGTTTTTGGAAAGCCTTGCCACTTACCCGTGGAGCTCGAGCATCGAGCTTATTAGGCCATTAAGTCTTTTAATTTTGACATGGGCGAAGCGGGTAAACTTTGAAAATATCAGCTGACCGAGTTAGAAGAATTAAGAAACGATGCTTATGAAAATTCTAGAATCTACAAGGCTAAGATGAAAGTATTCCATGACAAAAACATTTTGAGGAAAACATTTAAACCCAATGATCGGGTATTCTTATACGACTCTAGACTTCATAAGCATCCTGGAAAACTTCGGTCAAGATGGACTGGCTCTTTTATAGTAAAAAAATGTTTTTGAAAATGGGGCGGTAGAAATTGAAGATACTAGAGATGGTCGGATCTTTAAAGTAAACGGTCAACGACTTAAGATATTAATTGATAGACATGATTCAGAGATGGAAGACATTCCGCTTATGGATCCGGTCTATTCACCTTGACCACACAACAAAGGTACGTTATTCCTTTTTATTTTTGTTCTGTTTTTTGTTAGTTTTTATTCAATCTTAATTGTTAGTTTTTAGTTTAGTTCAAATTTCAAAAAAAAAATTATTAATATTTTTTTGTTAAGTCTTTATTAACTTAGAATTTTGGTTGTGTTAAGTCTATTTTAATTTTTAGTTTCTAGTTGATTTTAGCGAAAAGAACGGTATGCAGTTCAATTAGTGGTGCGCAATTTTCAGCTTCTGTGCATTTTTGGCCACACAGGGAGTTTCCTTTCCTTTTTCTTTTACATTGAGGTCAATGCAATGTTTAGGTTGGGGGTGGAGGAAACACATTTCTTTTCTTTTTTTCATTGAACTACTTGGTGTCACTTTCTTTCTTTTCGTTGTTAGGATAAAAAAAAATGTTTGTTTGTTTTTAGCATGCTTTATGTTAGCCTTGAAGTTAATTCACATGTCAATGATATGAGCTTAATCGAGATAGCATATAGCATTTAGAAGAAGTTAAATCTTGCTTCGCTTTGAGAATAAATTAAGTGTCAATTTTTCTTTGGTTTGAGACTCTGGTTTGTGGTAAGATTGCATGATTAGTCTAAAGCATTTGGAGAAGTTTTATGCACGGTTGTTTTGTGAATACTTTTGCGGTCTCTACAAGCTCTAGAACTTATTTGATAATCACTTGAGGCGAAAATCATAGAATGCACACTACTTAGGATATGATATAGGCCATTTTTGGACCGTTTGAGCCTTTTTAAACTTACCCTTGTTATATTTATCGCTAGTCACCTATTTGAGCCTTTTTCTTGAAAAGAAAAATTGAGCCTTGTTTCTTTCGATAAACCATTTACTTACCTTTATGAGCCTAAAAATATTTTATCTTTATCTTTCTTTTAAAAGAACTTAGTTATACACATGTTGTGAGAAGCACTTAAAAGGAGTAAGGATGGAAATATGAGAAAATATTACTACCATAACCCAAGTACATTAAAAGAGATAAGTTGGGGGTTGTGGAAAAGAAAAGAAAAGAATGAAAGAGGAGGTGAATGGTCTTATGCCAAAATTAAAAAAAAAAATAAAAAATGAATTATGGCAAAGAAAGAAGAAAAGAAAAAAAAATGGTGATTTATTGCGAGAAATGCTCGAAAAATGGTTGAAAGAGTTAGGTGTTGAAGTAAGGTTATCTTGTGCTTAAAGTGGTTGTGTTTAAATTAAGAGACTTAGTTCTTTTATTTGTTTAAACTTTCCCATTCTTTCTTGACCTTTACCCTAGCCTAACGTTGCAAGCTTATTAAAGACCTATCGATCCGATGAAGTGTGATTTTTCTACATAGTGGAGAGTGATTTGAAAAGTGAGCATATGGAGCTTGATTTGTGATTGATGTCACGCAAATTAATATGTTTTTAGAGGCCAAGACTTGTATTCATGCTATGTTGTGCATAAAATCATCCGGGTATTCGGACTAATGTATTGTGGTAAGATGGATGGTAAGAGTCAATAACGATTTTAAGGTTGACATTTGGATTATTCTTGGACCTGAGTGATATTTAATGATTCTATGTGCTGTATGTTATGCATGATTTTTGAGATAGATTTTTGAATCACTCTTGGTTAACGCCAGCATTGCTGTATTTTGCTTTGATTTCTAAATAAAGAATTCATTTCATGCCTTTCGCTTGAATTGCTAGGGACTAGCAATAAGCTAGTTGAGGGTTGTGATGAGAGTCATAAAATGCATCTAAACAATACTTAATTGTTAACATTTTAGGGTTAATCTCAGTCATAATCGCACTTTTACATGTTGATAACTCTAAAGTGATATTCATAGATCATTGACTTAATTCGATGCATTTTCAGGTGCTTTGAGTACAAAAGAAATAATAAAGTGATCCATGTTTAAAGCACCAAAAGATCTTGGGTGTCGGTGCTCGTTTTTGTCCAAGTTTTAGACATATCCAAACATGATTCAAAGATGGTTAAAGTCTAAACCAAGGCTGGATTAATAAAGTACAGTAAGGTAAAAGACTGCACACAAGTGTGTGCATCACTTTGGAGCAAGTTAAGGGTAGGCACACTAGTGTGTGCACTTCTGCATACAAGCTGAAGGAGTTTCACTGAATTGCCAGAATTTTCCGTACAGATCAATCATCTTTGCAGATTAAACTGTATTGATGTAAGAAGAACCAGATGATGAGCCATATATTTTTAGAAAGATCCGGAAGTCTATTTTCTGGAGAATTTTACGGTTCGTAAAAAGGATTTTTCTAGAGAAAGTTATGGCAGTTTTAGTGGAAACAGTTCAGGCCAGCACAGCAGGCCCAGACGCACAGCACGGCCCACTCGCCTCTTGACCGGATTAGGGTGATCAAATGACATTCTCCAAGACCAAAACACCCCCCTCATGCTCTATAAATATATCTTTATAGAGTGTGCAGCTGGGCATTGAAGAGAGAAAGCAAGGAAGAGAGAAAAAAGAGAGGATTCAAGGGATCCAAATCCAGCATTCTTCCATTTTATTTCTAAGTTTTCTTTGGTTGCAAATCAAGGGGAGAACATCCATATTGTTCATCCACCTTGAACTCCATGGCCAAATCAAGGGGAGAGCATCCTTATTGTTCTTCCACCTTGATTTCCATGGCCAACTAATCATTTTACAAGGGAAAGGGATGAATCTTTAGGGATTTCTTGTTCTTTATTTCCTGTTCTTGATTCAGTTGTACGGATTTATTGTTAAATATTGTTTATGAATTATTCATTGATCAAGTAAGAAGATTTGAGTTCATTTGATAGATGTACTTTTTATTCTTCTTCTTTTAGACTCTCTTAATCCGGTGATTGCATCCTTCTCCTCCATTGAGGTTGCTTGGATGTGATTGATTCCGGTAGATTTATCTTATTGATTGTCCATTACTGCGATATTGTCTTTTAAGATATATTGTCGTTTCTTGATAATCTTTAAGATCGGTCATGTATGCATGAACCGAAATCAATGATTAATTCGTAGTAATTATATAAGAGTTATAAATGTGCTTGATTGAATATATTCCGATTGCTTGTTTGGGAGTTGAAACTTGCAATCGAGATAAAATCAATTGAATCAAGAGTGGAAATAGAGAACAAACCTAAGGAGGATTCCCGGAACCTTGTTATTTCTCATTTATATTTCATTTACATTTACGCAATTTTCTTTACGTTATTTCACCATCAAAGCTCAAAAATCTTGAGTTTAACATTTATCGCTCGTTTTAAGGTTCACACATTTTCTTTTGTACTTAACTTGTTTCCCTGTGGAATCGACACCCCAAAGCTGTACTACAATAACCGTGTTATACTTTGGGCGTAATCATGTCTCCACACCAAGGAGAAAGGTAACTATTGGTACCTTGATAGTGGATGCTCAAAGCACATGATCGGTTATCGAAGTGTATTCAAAGAGCTAACTCTAAGGGATGGTGGACATGTCACCATTGGAGATAATACAAAGATAAAGATCATCGGGTATGGAAAAGTTGGTAATGATTTCTCAACCATTGATCATGTATTATATGTGCAAGGCATTAAGCCAAATTTGCTTAGTATTAGTTAATTATGTGACAAAGACAACAAAGTCATATTTGAAACTTCTCATTGGCTAGTTATAGACATCAAGAGTAGCAAAATCAAGTTGTTGGCCATAGACATGAAAATGTCTATATAGTTGACTTAAAAACTTTGCATTCAAAAAATGAAAAATGTTTTCCCACATTTAGTGAAGACCCATGGCTATGTCATAGAAGGCTTGGCTATGTGAATATGGATTTGTTTAAAATCATTTCAAGGAAAAATTTGGTCATTGGATTTCCAAAAATCAAATTTGAAAAAGACAAGGTGTGTGATGCTCGTCAAATGGGAAAACAAACTAGAATTTCTTTTAAATCAAAAACTGTAGTCTCAACTATTAGACCATTGGAACTTTTGCATATGGACTTATTTGGTCCAATAAGTACCATTAGTCTAGGTAGCCATCAATATGTTTTTGTTATTGTTGATGACTATTCAAGATATACCTTTGTTGTTTTTATTGCTTACAATGATGAAGCTTACAAAGGATTTGAAAACTTTTGTAAAAAGGTTCAAAATGAAAAATGAATTTTTATTTCAAGTATTATAAGTGATCAAGGAAAATAATTTGAAAACCAAAGTTTTTCAAAATTTTGTGATGAAAATGGAATTGATCACACCTTTTCAGCACCAAGAACTCCTCAACAAAATGGAGTTGTCGAGAGGAAAAATAGGGTTCTAGAAGAATTTGCAAGAACAATGCTTTGTGAAAATAGTTTACCAAAATACTTTTTGGCAGAAGCCGTAAACACTTCTTACTATATCCTAAATAGAGTTTTAATTAGGCCTATGCTTAACAAAACTCCATATGAATTATAGAAAGGTAGAAAGCCTAATATCTCTTATTTTCGTGCTTTTGGTTGTAAATGCTTTATCCTAAATAACAATAAAACTAACTTGGGTAAATTTGAGTCAAAGACCGATGATGGGATATTCTTAGGATATTCAATCTCTAGTAAAGCTTATATAGTCTTTAACAAAAGAACTCTATTGGTTGAAGAATCCGTACATGTAGCCTTTGATGAGCCTAACCCAATTAGTAGTAGAGTAGTTTCTTTTAATGATGATGCAGATTTTATTCCAAGAATGGAAACACCTACTCCCATTGTTGACTCGGAGAAGAGCCAACCTCAAACAAGTCAAAAGGTGGATACTCTCAATCTTGATCAACCATCTACAAGTCAACAAGAGGGTAGCATTCCCAAAGATTGGAGGTATGTTAATTATCATCCAATTGATCAAGTGATTGGTGATCCTTCACAAGGGGTAAGAACTTGTTCCTCTATTATAAATATTTGTATTTGTGTAGCTTATTTATAACAAGTAGAACCTAAGACGTTTGTAGAAGCTGAGAAGGATGTCAATTGGATAAATGCTATACAAGAAGAAATAAATCAATTCGAAAGAAACGAAGTATGGAATCTAGTTCCTAGACCAAAGAATCATACTATAATAGGAACTAAATGGGTATTTAGAAATAAGATGGATGAAAATGGAATAGTAACTAGGAACAAGGCTAGACTAGTTGCTAAGGGATATAATCAAGAAGAAGGAATAGATTTTGATGAGACCTATGTTTCCGTAGCTAGATTAAAAGCTATTCGAATGTTATTAGCCTTTGCATGCTTCAATAAATTTAAACTATTTCAAATGGATGTAAAAAGTGCCTTTTTAAATGGTTTTATAGAAGAAGATGTATATGTTGAGCAAGCTCTTGGATTTGAAAATCCTAGTCTTCCAAACCATGTTTGTAAGCTTTCTAAAGCTCTCTATGGATTGAAACAAGCTCCAAGAGCATGGTATGAGAGACTAAGTAAGTTTTGATTGAAAATTATTTTACAAGAGGAAAAATAGACACAACTCTCTTCACAAAAACTCACAAGAATGACACACTACTAGTCCAAATATATGTTGATGATATTATATTTGGTGCTACTAATGAATTCTTATGTCAAGAGTTTGCTAAGTGCATGCAAGGAGAATTTGAAATGAGCATGATGGGAGAACTCACCTACTTTATTGGACTTCAAATCAAACAATTGAAATAGAGGATCTTCATCAATCAATCAAAGTACACCAAGGACCTATTAAAGAGGTTTGGTATGGAAAGCTCAAAGTCAATTGGCACTCCTATGAGCACCTCTACAAAATTTGACCTAGATGAGGGAGGTAAGTGTGTAGATACTAAAACTTATAGAAGCATGATAGGAGCTTTACTTTATTTAACTACAAGGAGACCTAATATAATGTTCAATGTATATATGTGTTCTAGATTTCAAGCTAATCCTAAGGAATCACATGTACTTGCAGTAAAAATGATCCTTAGATATCTACAAGGGACTTAAAATCTAGGATTATGGTATTCTAGAGATTCATCTTTTGAGCTTGTAGGATATTCAAATGTTGATTTTGCAGGTTGTAGACTAGATAGAAAAAGCACTAGTGGAACATGCCAATTATTAGGTGCAATGCTAACCTCTTGGTTTTCCAATAAACAAAACTCGTTTGCACTATCAACCGCCGAGGCAAAAAATGTAGTAGCCGAAAGTGTTGTGGGTGAAACAACAACTAGAAGAACATGACATGAATTTTAAAGATATTCCAATCTATACGAACTGGGATGCCATCAATGATGACTTCAAAGATGAACTGGGATCAAAATCTATACGAAGCCCAAAAAGTGTGGGGGGGGGGGGGGGGGGGGACATCATATAATGATATTGCTGAAGCACAGTTCGAGAGAATGGACAATATGGGTTCTGCTTTTTTAGAGGTGCCAAAAAAGGCTTCAGCTTCAACTATAGTTTCCAACTTTAAAAATGTTCAAGGGTCCTTGTCTGTCGAGAGTGAGATTGACGCTGAGAATTGTGCTCGGTTAGAGAAAATGTCAGCAGAAGAGATTGCACAAGCACAGGCTGAGATAATGGAGAAGATGGACCCTGCATTGCTAAACTTACTGAAAAAGAGGGGGCAAGTCAAATTGAAGAGGCAAAAATGTTCAAGCTCAGTTATAGCTACCACTGATGAAATATGTAATATAAAAAGTGAAAATCAGTCAAACAGTGCCAATATTTCTTCAGGCTTAGAAAGTGATAATTTGCAGATTGTGACATCATCTACCTCAAAGGATACACAGAATAGGTTGGACAATGGTGTGGTGCAGAATTCAGTGTCAGCTAGTAGCAGTTTGTGGGAGGCTTGGAGTGCGAGGGTTGAGGGTGTTAGGGAATTAAAATTTTCCTTGGATGGAACTGTCATTGAGAATGATTTTGTCCCAGCACCTGAAACTGGTAAGGCTAAATTATAGTTGGTGTTAATTTTCATTTTTTATGGTACTTTTTTCCCAATAATATCTTGTGGCATCTTTCTGCGTATTTGATAATGTATCTTATTTCAAAATCTATTCATTGTTGGCATTCAAAAGTCAAAATTGATTTATTTGTCTCGATCACAACAAAAGGAAGGAAAGAGGGGAGAGGAAAGGAGGAAAGAAGAGGGTATATATGTTTTAACCCCTAAATTCAGTTGTCTCTAAGCTAGAAATTTTTGTGCCTAGAGAACAGATGCAACAGCATATGCCTCAGCTTTGATATGATATTGACCATTTCTAGTGTTATAGGTGGAATTTCTGTTGACAAGAGGCGTAGTGTTGATAATGCTGCTGAACGTGACTTCTTGCGAACTGAGGGGGACCCAGGTGCAGCAGGTTACACAATCATAGAAGTAGTGGCGCTCACGAGAAGTGTGGTAAGTTTATATCTTCCTGCTAATAGTTTAATTAATAGTCAATTATGTCTTTTTCATTATATGGCTGTAAGGTAAATTTTACTCATGGTTGAAGGCAGTAATGTATAATAACATTCATGGTTTTCTAATATTTAATAAAAAAAATGACACACTGTAGTTTTTGCTGAATGTCTATTAGCCTTCTGTTTAATTAATAATTTTGTTGGTTTCAGGTTCCAGGACAAAGGGCCCTGGCAGTGCATCTTCTTGCATCTGTGCTTAATAAGGCTTTACATAATATTTGTCGAAATCAAGTTGGGTTTATCATGAGAAATGATAATAATGTTGACAGGTCTACTGTCTGGGAAGCTGTTTGGGCTTTTGCACTTGGCCCAGAACCTGAGCTTGTCTTAGCATTAAGGTAAATGCATCTGAATGCTTCTATTACATCATTGTTTGCAGTTTAATCGAATATTTTGTTGATTTGTAGGATGTCTCTTGATGATAACCATAATTCTGTTGTTCTAGCATGTGCGAAAGTGATTCGGTGCATACTGAGCTGTGATTTAAACGAAAACTTCTTTGATATCTTAGAGTACATATGTATATACATACCAACAGATAAGCCATCAATCGTTCTGGGTTGAAATTGATAAATATAAATTTTGCTTCCAGAAAATAGCAACTCATGGGAAGGACATCTTTACTGCCTCTGTGTTCCGAAGCAAACCAGAGATTGATGTTGGTTTCCTCCTTGGTGGATTTTGGAAGTACAATGCTAAACCTTCTAATATTCTTCCTTTTGGTGAGGATATTATGGATCATGAGACTGAAGACAAGAATACAATTCAGGATGATGTTGTTGTGGCTGGACAAGATTTTGCTGCAGGTTTGGTTAGAATGGGAATCCTTCCAAGACTTCACTATCTTTTGGAGGTGAGCAAGATTATACCGAAGATGTTTCTTTATCCTTATCATCAACATTAGACGGGGATCCCTGGGAGAAAAAAAAATCCTTTCTTGAGGTTTTTGATTGTTACGAAGAAAATCTTGATAGAACTGAACGCTTGCTAAATCAGCTACTCTTCCTCTCATCCTCCTTTGCAGACTTTTATGTTTGTTACACTTGTCTATCCACTTATGCTGAAGTGCTTGACTGAGACTGTTGAAATTATGAATTTGCACAAGTTGAGAGTTAAAGGAGAATCCACTTAATCAATAGATTTATTAGGTCTGTATCCTACAGTATATATGCATGGACCTGCACATCAGGTCTTAAGCGTGGAATTGGACTCAAATCTACAAACAAGCATGTCACATTATATCTATGTTTGAAAATTTAGAATATACTGTACACAAATGCTGAAATGCACAGATAGTTATCACCATGTTCAAGTTTGTATTGTGCGAAGTAATTATGAAATGTGAAATAATGAAGGTGGTGAGGCCTATTGTAGTACCTAACCAAAATACATAATCACTCTCTTCTTCTTTGCATTTTTCACTTATATTGACAAATTGGAAAATTTGTGCGTCTATGAATGTGGGTCTAAAGTAGATACACGTCAAGCAGGCTGATAATCAATACTTGAGCGTCTACATATAATAACATCTCAGTAAAAAGTGTTGGTGCTTTCCTTTTTTAGGAGATAAATATAACTTTTCAGTGTAAAGAATTTGAAGTATTAATGAAGTGAAGAAAATCAATATGATGATTTTATAGTTTAACAACTTTCTTTTTAACTGGTCTGTCCGGATTCTGACCACCCCACCCCTGGGCAATTTCTGCGCTCACCATACTTGGGTCAATAGATTTATAATATGTATTAATATTCATGGTTTCAGACAGAACCAACAGCAGCTTTGGAAGAATGCATCATTTCTGTACTTACTGCAAAAGCAAGGCATTCCCCAACCTGTGTGAATGCAATCATGAAGTGCGAAAGGCTTCTTCAAACGGTTGTCCACAGATTCACTGCGAATAACGGTGTGGAAGTTCGTCCTTCTTAGATCAAGTCTGTTTGCCTATTGAAGGTAACCAGTTATTTATATATTTCTTAGCCATTCAAATTGGTTCATCTGCTGCACTTTATGTTAATGAGAAAAGGAAACTGGAAAGTTATCTCATGCTTGTCTTTCAAGTTACTTGTTAGATAATAATTTATTTTATCTTTTAACAAGATGAACTTATAATAGTGTTCTTTATTAATGTGAAAAAGGTGTTGGCTCGATCTGACAAGAAGAATTTTATTCAGTTTGTAAAGAAAAGAATTTTCCAGGCTGTGACATGGCATTTGTATCCAGTTATTTATATATTTCTTGGACAGTCAAATTGGTTCATCTGCTGCACTTTATGTTAATGAGAAAAGGAAAGTGGAAAGTTATCTCATGCTTGTCTTTCCAGTTACTTGTTAGATAATAATTTATTTTATCTTTTAACAAGATGAACTTATAATAGTGTTCTTTATTAATGTGAAAAAGGTGTTGGCTCGATCTGACAAGAAGAATTGCATTCAGTTTGTAAAGAATAGAATTTTCCAGGCTGTGACATGGCATTTGTATCAGTACACTTACTCCCTTGATCAATGGGTGAAATCGGGGAGGGAAAACTGTAAAGTTTCATCTGCTTTAATGGTTGAACAACTACGATTTTGGAAGGTCTGCATTCAGAATGGGTGTTGTGTGTCATACTTCTCAGATATCTTTCCTGCCTTGTGCTTGTGGTTGAATCCACCTACGATTGAAAGGCTTGTGGAGAACACTGTTCTTTGTGAATTTGCTTCTATCTCTAAGGAGGCATACCTAGTTCTGGAGGCTTTGGCTAGGACACTTACAAATTTTTACTCACAGAAGCTTCCGAGCAATCAATTTCAGGAGTGTGCTTATAATAACACGGAGGCTTGGTCTTGGAACTATGTAGGTCCCATGGTTGATTTAGCTGTGAAGTGTCCAAATTATTGACCTGGAAAAATGAAATCGAGAGTGACTTTGTTTTCCAAGACGTATCTGTCACTCCCTTGTCGTGGGTTTATTCGGCTGTCATGCACATGCTTTCCAGAGTGCTTGAAGGAATGACACCAGAGGATACCATCAGTCTGGATGGAAGTGGAGGGAATTTGCCATGGTTGCCAGAGTTTGTTCCTAAGATTGGACTTGAAATCATTAAAAACAAGTTTATGAGTTTCTTGTCTGCAAATGGAAGTGAATATGGAACAAACTTTGCTGGATGCTCCTCTTTCGTTGAAGAATTGTGTTGTTTGAGACAGCGAAATGAATATGAATCATCATTAACTTCTGTGTGTTGCCTTCGTGGATTAGTCCGTGTTGTCATTTGCATTGATAACTTGATCCAGTTAGCTAAGGCGGGGATCCGTAAGCCTCTTCCTCAAGGATGCAGTTCCTCAACAGAAGAATATGTACTTGAGAATGGGATATTGAAGGGGTCTCTGGTTGAATTGAGATGTCTATTGGATGTTTTTAGGAAGTTGGTTGCATCAGAGTGGCATTTTGTGCAGTCAATTGAGATGTTTGGCAGAGGAGGGCCTGCTCCAGGTGTGGGACTCGGCTGGGGTGCCTCTGGTGGAGGATTTTGGTCGACCACTGTTTTGTTGGCACAAACAGACACAGGATTGGTCAGTCACTTGCTTACAATCTTTTAGATGGTTTCTGTTTCAGAATTACCCAAAGATGAAGAGACAACCATTATGATGGAGAGAATAAATACTGCTTTAGCGGTATGTTTAACTGCTGGGCCAATTGATAAGGTTATCACGGAGAAGGCTTTAGATACTATGCTTCAAGTACCTGCTTTGAAGTACCTTGATTCATGTATTCGGTGTTCTCTCCAATTTAATGGGAGAAAATCATTTGGATGGGAATATAATGAAGAGGACTACATACACTTCAGTCAGATACTAGTTTCTCACTTCAGAAACAGATGGTTGTGTGAGAAAAAGTCTAAAGCAATGGACGGCAATAGTTGCTCTCGTGATGGGACGTCAAAGAGGGGTAGTGTTCCTCTGGAAACCATACATGAGAACATAGAAACATTAAATATGACAAGTCAAGATCAATACAGCAATTCTTTGCCAGTAGAGTGGGCTCACCAGAGACTGCCTCTTCCAATGCACTGGTTCTCAGTCCAGTCTCAACAGTCTGTGACAGCAAACATGTTGGTCTTAAGAGTTCTTCTAATGTACAGAATCTCTTGCAGGATCCCAGTGATGTGCTTGAAGTTGCTAAAGGTGGACTTTTCTTTCTTTTAGGCATTGAAGCTATGTCCACTTTTCTAGCCAGGGATGTTCCTTCTCCTGTTTTGAGTGTCCTGTTAATCTGGAAGTTGCATTCTTTAACTGTGATATTACTGGTTGGAATGGGTGTGCTTGAAGAGGAGAAAAGTAGGGATGATGAAGCAAGGTCAAATAAAAGAGCTGAACCCATTTTAGATAAGTAGGTGGATTTATTTCCAGAAATTGGAATGAACTATAACGTGCAGTCTCTGAGGTTTCAATCAGATATTCATGAGAGTTACTCAACATTTATGGAGACTCTTGTGAAGCAGTATGCCGCTGTCTCTTATGGCGATCTGATATATGGCCGGCAAGTTGCAGTTTACTTGCACCATTGTGTTGAAGCTCCTGTGCGACTTGCTGCCTGGAATGCACTATCTAATGCTCGTGTTCTTGAACTTCTGCCACCTCTACAAAAATGCTTCTCCGCAGTTGAAGGATACCTTGAACCTATTGAGGTACTGTTGGCTAACTATTCAGCTGTATTTTAGTAAAATTATAGAAAAATTCTGTCTAATCTGCTTGAATTACACTTTGCGTAGATGTCCAGGTATTAACAAGATTAAGATTCTACTTTTTTCCTTTCGTGAAGAGAATGATGTAAACCTTAATATTTGCTTAATTGAAGTTTACATCATGAGAAAAAATTGAAAGAGATAAAACTAGAAGGAACAATTCAACAGTCTTCAGTCTTAAGGCTGTTCTGAGAACAGATTGAGAATGAACTTAGTTGTGTGGTTGTGAACTTGTGCTTTTCTAATAAAAGGGAAAGCAGGTGTTCTGGTTTCTGTTCTTTTGTCTAGAGAGATGTACATTTTTTTTGTCACAATTTGGCAAGCCTGTGTTCTTCGAAATTTCTCAAAGAGGATTGAGTATGCAAAGGCATCCGTGTTTGTGTGTTTGCTTGTGGTTGTGCGTCTGTATGTGTAATATGTTACTTTCTGTATCACATTCAAATTATATACTTAAATACGAGCTGTACTGAAATAATACATGATATTAAGACTTCTAACAACTTTGGTTCCTTTACAGGATAATGAACATATTTTAGAGGCTTCTGTGAAGTCATGGGTTTCTGGTGCCCTAGACAGAGCTGCGACTCGAGGATCAGTAGCATTTGCACTAGTTGTCCATCACCTTTCACCTTTTATTTTTCTTTTTCATGCCAGTGATAAGTTACCCCTGCGGAATAAGCTTGCCAAATCTCTATTGCGAGACTACTCTCGAAAGCAGAACCATCAGGTATGCAAAGTCTATTATATATACACGGTTGATAGTCTTAATTAGGTTTTCTATTATAATGTCCTAGTAGGTTTTTTTTAGTCTTAGTTTATGTCTATCTTATCTAGTTGATGTCTCCTAGTCTTATTAGGTTTGATATTCATATAAGTCTATATATAAGACTATTGAATTGTATTCAAATCAATCAATAATATAAAGAATTCTTCTCTAATCTTTCTTTAATTTCAACATACACAATTACCATCCCATTTCAGAATTTTCTGCATTATATAACTGGGAGAGCAGACATGTTGACGGAAGTTGTGGCAAAGAGTTGCAGTTAAATTCATATAATATATAATAGTTTGCACATCTGTTAAGACATTTGGATCCTCATTATGGCTAGTTTGATCCTTCTCTTATACCGGGTCATTTATTGAATCACTGTTTTCTGATGTGACACTGACAATCTACTTAGGCCATGTACTGATATTGGATTGTGTTTTTATCATATGACTAGTAGAGGAAGGGAAAAAATGTTTTTTTAATCAAGTAATTATTGTCGTAGCATCTGTTAATCTGCATGATAAGCATCAGGTGACAAAATCTTATCTTTTTCTTCTTTTCCCCTTGTTTTCAGACGGCAACATTTGACGAATTGTTTATATTTACAGGGAATGATGTTGGATTTTGTTTGATATAACAAGCCATCCACATTTCAAATGCCTGAGCAAAAGGCTCAGTACTTCAGAAGAGTGACATAGAAGAAAGATTTGAGGTATTAAAGGAAGTATGTGAAGGAAATTCCTCTCTTTTGACTGAAGTGGAGAAGCTGAAGTCCTCCTTAGCAAAAGGGTGGACTTAATTGACACTTCTATGCATTGAAAAAGAGAGAAGAAGGGAAAAGAAATTTGGCCAGCCCCTCCAATACTTTGCATGACTGGATACTATCGATGGTTAAGGAAGAGAAACAAAAATAGTTTTTCAAAGTTTCTGATACGGATAGAATCAAGCATTGCCTTGCAAATGTAGGAACATGAGCAAATATACTTGGTGAGGAAAACTCTCTTCGAAAAAACAAAGCTGACATGTCAATGATTTCTTTTTCTTTTATGGTTCATATCAATGATTTCTATTGCAAATATGTTTAACCGAAACAGAATTTCTTCTCGGGAAGTTAAATGGAAGGCTTCTAGTTTGTAGAAATAAATCTGTACATATTATGTAGAAAAGGTGTTGCACAATCATGTCCAGAGAGGGAAAATGAACGTTCAAGGGATAATTTATGTTTCTTTTTCTTTGATTACTTCAACTAGTAAATTGATTATTAAACTAGAAGTAGATTCATCATAGTTTTTGAGCTGATTTTGGATAAATACAAGGATATTTACATTATTCTGATTGCATTTACATTTCAATTGAATCAGTGAGAATGAAAAACAATGGAAATGATTTGATATCATTGCACCCTGGGTTCTCTCTGAATTATGTTAAAAGTTTCTATTCCACGGTTTGGATTGGAATAGACAAATAAAACCACAAAATCTGATAAGAAATGCACTATCATACCAACCACATATTTTGGTGACCTTTCTTTAAAAATAAAGAAATAAAAGGATGCATGGTTATAATTGGTAAGGGAAGGGATTTAACCTTTATTGGTGACCTTTCTTTAAAAATAAATTATTCAATCAATCAAGAAAGTGACGAGGAGACGGTTTCCTTTCTCATATAGTGAGGTTAAGTTCGAACAAACAAAGATGTCATTATATTTGGTGGTCGGAATTTATTTTTTTCTGCAAGTGGATATGTCTGGAAATGAATGACACATGGAGAGATATCCCCAGTACCTATAAGAGATTGATTTGGATGAAAATGAAATAAAATTATTTGTGATGAGATTTGATGTGATTAATGATGTAGAAATGAAGATAATAATGAGATGAAAAATGTGCATATGCATTCATTTCATATTTTCATTATAATAAAATAATATTTTTAAAAAAACCACAAGAAATGTCTGGAATGCTTAACCCTAGATCCTAATCCCCGAGAAACGAATAAATACTTTCTCCTCGAGCTCCATCCCTGTACTATTTTTTACATTACAACCCAACAAAAATGAGGGTTCTAGTAGAACAGAACAAAGAATGTCGAGCCAAGAGCACCTTTATTACTAATATAATATAAAGTGGTGGATGTAAAAATCCACAGCAGATTATGTCCTTCAATTCAAGTCGCGCGTTGCTTGCTACCACATCGTTTCAAACGAAGTTTTACAATAACATTCCTCTAGTTTGTAACCAATATGTAATTGATTCAATTATGAAATCATGAATAGTCATTATTCAGTCGGTACATAGTAATCTATACTTTTTCCTTCTATTTCTATATGAACAGAATAGGGAATTTATGAATCTCAGTAAGAATTCAAATTAATCCCATATTGTATTGTATAAATGTAATCCACATTTCATTGTATGAATGCAAAATATGATATATAGATATATATTTATATCAAAATAAAAATTTATATATTTAAAAATAGAAATTCATATTTAATAATAATCTAATTTTTTTTAAGCAACTAACTTAAATATGAATAAATATGAAAAAGCGGGCCATAGACTAGGCTGAAATGAAAAGCCTATTTGACTTTTTTTTTATTAAAACTCTGGTAATCTATGTTTCCACCTTACCCGGATCACAAATAGATGATATTTGAACTTGATCCAATTGAAGGATTCGAACCTCCGAATAGCGGGACCAATACCCGTTGCCTTACCACTTGGCTATGCCCCATTTATATTTCTATTCAAGACTAATAAACACTAATATTGGTATTGATTGTTCGTCAATTCCAGTCCAAATATCTATGAAATAGATTAGATTGGTGATAGGATTTTGACATGTGTAAATATTAAATTAAACTGAATTTATTGATCATTACATATAATTCAATTAAGATATTGTATGAAAGTATGATTTCTTTTATTCTCTTGTGAGAATTGAAGGGTTTTTGATTGGGTGAGTTCAAAGAATTTAGTCTACATTACTTTCCTTTCTTCATTTTCTCCTTATATCAATAACATATTAATAACTCAATCAAAATACAATTATCTACAAGAACAAAATATTTGTTATGCTTAATATATTTAATTTGATCTGTATCTGTTTTAATTCTGCCCCCTTTTCGAGTAGTTTTTTATTCGCCAAATTGCCCGAGGCCTATGCTTTTTTTGAATCCAATAGTAGACGTTATGCCAGTAATACCTCTTTTCTTTTTTCTCTTAGCCTTTGTTTGGCAAGCTGCTGTAAGTTTTCGATGAGATCCTTAATACTGTCCTAGACAAATTCATGATTTATTCGAGAGAAAAAATTTTATAACAATTGAGAAGATAAAATAAGCCTTACATTATGAACGAATCCTCAATTCAAACATTGCAATTTTTTGGTAGCCGTGATAAATCTAGATCATCCCATTTCCTTATTTTGACCCCCTTTTTCACTGAAAGAACCTATTAAAGTCCACCACAACACAATATCTAATTGTTGGTATGAAAAAAATTTTGTAATATGAAAAACGCAACGCTTATCTTCTTACAAATGCATTTCTGAAAACTCTTTTCTATTTTATTTAATTTCTCGAAATTATGGAAATCGCTTCATTTGTTGGTGTTAAAATAGGATATGTGGTATAAAAATAGAGAATCTATTCTCTTTTTTCCAAAAATAAAGTAAGATTTTGGAGATTGTGTAATGCTTACTCTCAAACTCTTTGTTTACACCGTAGTGATATTCTTTGTTTCCCTCTTCATCTTCGGATTCTTATCTAATGATCCAGGACGTAATCCTGGACGTGAAGAATAAAAAAATAAGGGTTTTTCTTGTTTGATTTTAAAAAATGTTATAATGTTATTAGAATTTTATCTATTCCACATCATCAAAAAAGGAAACGGAAAGAGAGGGATTCGAACCCTCGGTACAAATAACTCGTACAACGGATTAGCAATCCGACGCTTTAGTCCACTCAGCCATCTCTCCTAATTGAAAAAGGACAATTACTATGTTACATTACACAAAAAGTAATGCTTGAAAAAAGTCCTTCTTTCCTTTTTTATTTATACTTTCCTTTTTTATTTATACTTTACTTTTTTTTTTATAGATTATTATTTTATTATTATTATATTATAATTATTATAATATATATATATATAACTTTTATCAGCAATTCCATTTAGATAAAGAAAGGGCTCGAAAGAGATATATAAAAAAAATCTAAAAAAATACAGAATATCTCTTTGATTTCGTCTCATCAACGTCAAAAAGGTTCTTTTTTTTATTTCCACAGCCTGGCCTGGTCAATACCCAGCCGAGCCTTTTTTTTTTTTTTTGTTACAATGAAACATACCACTGAATCATAGATAAAATAATTTATTTGATTTGAAAAAAAAAGTCCTTGTTATTGGAGTGAAACAACAATCAAAAGCATAAGAAGGACTATTTCCATTCCTAGGATAAAGAATCGACGTGTCATTTATCTTCTTTTTTTTTATTTACATTAAATTTTTATTTTTAAAAATTAATTTAGTGGTAAAAGTGTGATTCGTTCTATTAACCCCTTTACTAGTTAAGGGGTCCTTCGGTTTGATTTATCTTCCGATCAAAAACTTTATTTCTTAAAAGGATTTAATCCTTTACCTCTCAATGAAAGATTCGAGGAAGAATATACATTCTCGTGATTTGTATCCAAGGGTCAATTAGAAATTAAAAAAATGGGATTATGAAATTACGAAACATAATTTTTTAATTGGATCACTATTTCCAATTGAATAAGTATGAGAAAAGGATCCATGGATAAAGATAGAAAAGTGTCATTCTAATCGTAACTAAATCTTCAATTCAATTTTTGTTTTGTATAGAAAAAATTGAAGCAAAATAGATATTAAACGATAGCTCTGGTTTACTAGAGACATCGACATATTGTTTTAGCTCGGTGTAAACAAAATACTTTTTCTAAGGATTCTATTAAATAGAAATAGAGAACGAAGTAACTTGAAAGATTGTTATAATCCCCCTATTCTAGAGGGATCCTCTAGAAAGCAAATTGTTCTGAATACATTCAGACAGAAAAGCTAACATAGATGTTATGGGTCAAATTTGGATTTCGTTCCCGTCTTATTATATCTAGGAATTTATCCATCTTCCATAAAGGAGCCGAATGAAACCAAAGTCTCATGTTCGCCTTTGAATTAGAGACGTTAAAAATAATGAATCGACGTCGACTATAACCCCTAGCCTTCCAAGCTAACGAGGCGGGTTCGATTCCCGCTACCCGCTCTAGATTCCCCATTCTAGATTATATAGAATGCTATTTATTTGAATATTTATTAATTCACTTCAATGATGCAGTCAATTTTTGACTGCATCATTGAAGTGAATTAATACACAATTCCTAAAATTCTCTCACATATTCTTTATTTTTTCCGAACAAAAGATAGGAAAGTAAAAAAAAATGCGAAAAAAATAGAAAAGAAAAGCGTCCATTGTCTAATGGATAGGACAGAGGTCTTCTAAACCTTTAGTATAGGTTCAAATCCTATTGGACGCAATTTGTTTCCATATAATATATATTTTGATTTCTATGTTAAGAAAAGAAAGAAATTTTGAATGATTTGAATAAGAGATGCTTACTTATGTTATATATATTAAGTATTAAGTACTTATTATAAACTTTATAAACTTATATTTTGATTATATTAATTCTATTAAAAATTTGAAATGAAATTTAAAAATCAAATTAATTGAATTTAAATTAAAGAATAAAGATTAAGAATGATCGATTTCGATTATTTATTTATAATTGTTCCTGAAGTAGAAAGCGTTCTATTTGTTCCTGAATAGCTTCTTTCAAAATGGCTTTTGCTTCCTCGGTGAATGTCTTGGTAGAGGATATGATTTCTTGGAACTGAGGTTTATTCGTTTTTAAGTAAGTACGTAACTCAACGAGAAATTTACTTACCTGTCCAATTTCTAATGAATCAAGATAACCATTAGTTACGGTATAAATGGTCATTATCTGTTCTTCCACCGTGAGAGGGGCTGATTGGGATTGTTTGAGTAACTCACGTAATCATTGACCTCTTGCCAATTGATTCTGAGTAGCTTTATCGAGATCAGAAGAAAATTGTGTAAAGGCTTCTAATTCGGCGAATTGAGCCAATTCCAATTTTAATTTGCCAGCTACTTGTTTCATAGCTTTAATTTGAGCTGCAGATCCTACTCTGGAGACAGAAATACCTACATTAATAGCAGGTCTGATTCCAGCATTGAATAGATCTGCGGATAAGAATATTTGTCCATCTGTAATGGAAATTACATTAGTAGGAATATAAGCCGAAACGTCTCCCGACTGGGTCTCAACTATTGGTAAAACAGTCATACTTCCTTCACCTAACTGAGAGCTTAATTTAGCGGCTCTTTCTAAAAGACGTGAATGCAAATAAAAAACATCTCCTGGATAAGCTTCACGGCCCGGCGGTCTTCGTAATAGAAGAGACATTTGGCGATAAGCCTGTGCTTGTTTGGAAAGGTCATCATAAATGATTAAAGTGTGTCGTTCACGGTACATAAATATTCAGCCAAAGCTGCTCCTATATAACAATAAGTCCTGTTTGAAGAGGCTCATATACGGAACGTCTCGAAATAATACCTGGAGCGGGGGATTCAATTAACCGAGATTCAGAAGCTGCAATCTCACCTCGACCATCAATAGGTTTAGCCAGGGCATTTATAACACGACCTAAATAAGCCTCACTCATGGGTATCTGAGCAATTTTTCCTGTTGCTTTGACAGAACTTCCCTATTATATCATCAAACCGTCATCCATTAATACAACACCAACATTATTTGATTCTAAATTCAGGGCAATGCCTATTATACCCTCTTCAAATTCTACTAATTCACCTGCCATTACTTCATCAAGACCATAAATACGAGCGATGCTGTCGCCTACTTGAAGTACGGTACCGGTATTTACAATCTTTACTTCTCTATTATATTGCTCAATACGTTCACGGATAATATTACTAATTTCGTCGGCTCTAATGGTTACCATGAGTATTTCCTAATTCTTTTTTTGAAGCAAAAAAAAATAATACCTATAGTAAAAGGACTAATAAGTTATTTCTTTCATCGCCCCAAACATACCAATATTAGCATTAATGGTACGTAAATGTAACTCGTTACTCAAACAACTATTCAGAGTTCCTATAGCTCCTTGTAAAGCTTGTTGGAAAACCCGTTGTCAGACTTGATTAATTGCTCTTTGTTGTTCAAAATGAATGGTTTCATTTTTGAAATTTTCTAATTGTTCCAAAGTCTTATAAGTTGAATTAATCAAATTCAATTTTTCTCGTTCTATCTCAGAGTATCCATTCACTCGAAACTAATCCGCCTCCATTTCCACTTTGCGTAAACGAGCCCGGGCTTTTTCCAACTGTTCAATGGCCCCTCCGCGGAGTTCTTCTAAATTTCGAATAGTATTCAAGATCCTCTGTTTTCGATTATCTAATAAATCACTTAATGAAAGTAGATTATCTTTACATTCATTTCAAAAAATTCCATGATCCCTTCCCAAACCAAACATGAATCTTTCAATTCATTTGGCTCTCACGCTCAATTACTTCAATCATTTATCAATTACTTATGGGAGTTTAATTCCCATATCTTTTTTTTTTTAATGTAATGAGCCTATCCTCTCCCTCTCTTCTCTATTCATATTCAAGAAAATATCAAAAATGATTACTAATCCAAGACCGGAATATTTGGAGGATTCTTCTGACCAACCAAAAATATATAATTGTCAGCAAAGTTGTTTCTTTTTTTTTTTTCCTTCAAATCCAAAGAATTCTTCACTTTATACATAGGTCATCAATTCAGCATTAGAAAGAAAGGGTTTGAAATACCCATTTTATCAACATGAGTGTTTTATATCGAAAAAAAAATTCTAACTATTCGTTTTGAAAATATTTCTGTATTAACTATAATAGTAGAAAGAGTACCATGCTGCATCTGGACTTCAAACGGTTTAGCTTTAACCATGTTAATGGTCCCCAATTTGTGGTTGATAGAAAATCAAAGTAAAGTAGATTTACCAATGAATCACGAAATGCTATGGTTCTAAAATATTATTTTTAAAATGTATTCAAAAGTAATTCGCGGGATCATGCACCTTTTTCTTTCTTAGTTATAGCGAAAAAAAAGTGCAACTGGGTGGATCCAGCCTATTCTTGAAATAAACAACTCACACACACTCCCTTTCCAAAAAAGATCAATACACCAAGCACTACACTTTGATTTATTGGATTTGTTGCTAAAATATCGGTATTCAACCCGAAACTCCCGGTGGATGGCCAGTGACCCAAGGAAACGAAAGAATCGGTTACATTTTTCATATAATCTCCTCTTATAGATAGACTAAAAAAAAAGAACTCTGTTCTTTTTTTGTATTGTATCACTTCTTCTATTTATTCGATTTCTATTTTATATATATATATATATATTTTAGTTAATATTCATTTAAAAATGAAATAAAATTTACCTATTTCTAGTATCTATTTCTAAACAGAGTCAAAGATCTATTCTATTTAGAAATGTATTTTTTTTTATTGGAAATTCTCAATAATGATAATGATGATACTTAATTAGAATTAAGTTAGAATTTTGGACCAAGTCTCATGTAAATTTCAAAATACCTCCTTTCTGTGGAATGGTTTGTGGATTCCGAACCACTATAACGGCGGAACCTAATAAGATAGCAATTACAACCCAAGAAGTAATAAGTACTTGGGCATGGACTTGGAACCCCCCTATTTGCCAATAGAAATGTTGGCCTACTTCTACACCAGATATGTCGTATAACCCTTTTAGTGTGTTGATGGAACATGATATAACATTCATATTGCCCTCTAACAGAAATAAGAACTTGAAATTATTTTGATTCAACCATCTCTCTTTTTCGACTTGCCTACTTGAATTGTATATTTTGGTTTTGGATACCAACTAAACTAATCACATAATATCCATAGCTATTTTTATCTCTTTTTTTTTTCTTTTGTGCGATTCAGGAGTAGTAACCGATTCCATAAATATAAATCTAGGGAGTTCCCCAAAATCAAAAAATAATTTATTTATCTTATTATTAATCAAGGATTTTGTATATAGCTAGAACGACCCTCACAAATTGCGAATACTAATTTGTTAAGAATTAATCGAATTGAAGCTATAGCGTCATCATTTGCTGGAATCGAAATATCCGCGAGATCGGGATCACAATTTGTATCGATTAAAGAAATTGTTGGAATCCCCAAAGTGATACATTCTCGAAGAGCCGTATGTTCTTCTTGCTGATCGATAATGATTACAATATCAGGCAACCCCGTCATATATTTAATCCCGCCTAGATATGTTTGCAAGTGAGATAATTGTCTCTTCAACACAGCTGCATCTCTTTTCGGAAGACGGTTGAGTCTCCCTGTCTTTTGTTCCGTTCTCAAGTCCCTAAACTTATGAAGTCTCGTCTCTGTAGTGGACCAATTTGTTAACATACCACCAAGCCATTTTTTATTAACATAATGACACCGAGCCCTTATTGCAGCTCGCGCCATCGAATCAGCTGCTTTATTTTTGGTCCCAACAATTAAGAATTGTTTTCCCCTGCTTGCTGCATCAAACACTAAATCACAAGCTTCTGATAAAAAACGAGCAGTTCTAGTCAGATTTGTAATATGAATACCTTTACACTTTGCAGAGATATAAGCTGCCATTCTAGGATTCCATTTCCTAGTACCATGACCAAAATGAACTCCTGCTTCCATCATCTCTTCCAAATTGATGTTCCAATATCTTTTTGCCATTTCTCCTCACACTTGCTCTTTTTTTTTTAAGAGAGACGAGGTACCCTGAAATAAAAAATTATTCCGATGGAACCTTCTCTTCTACCAGAGATTGGCCGTTTATACACGATCCAAGCAAGCCATTACTTTCTATTCGTTATTTTCTTTATTACTGTTAACAAATTAACAAATCAAATAACTACAGCAAACAACAAATAGTTAAGTTAAAAATAAGAATCTGTTCTTAGGAATCATTAAATCCTATAAAAGATCGTTCGGATGTATTATGTAAATTCTTCGAAATGCAAGAGTCAAATAATTCTCTGTGGTGGACGAAAATATCTCTCGTTTCCCCCTCGAATAAATATAAATTCTTTTTTTTTTTTCCAAAAGAATGGTGGTATGTTTATGTTGCCTTGAACAGTGCACTAATCCTTTGAATCCGGTACCTGCGGGGATCATCCCCCCTAGAACAACGTTCTCTTTCAGGCCTTTCAACCAATCGATACGGCCCCGGAGAGCAGCTTTTGCTAAAACTCGAGTAGTTTCTTGAAAACTTGCTTCAGATATAAAACTTTGAGTATTCAAAGATGCTCTCGTTATTCCTAATAAGATGGCTCGATAACAGATCGCTTCGTCTAAAGCACGCCCCGTTTGTTCTGCTCTTAACAATCCAATAAGTTCTCCAGGTAAAAAAACATTAGACATTCCCTCTTCTGAAACCAACACTTTGGATGTTATTTGACGTACAATAATTTCTATATGCCTATTATGGATCCGCACCCCCTGGGATCGATAAACCTTTTGGATCTTATTAACCAAAGAGATACGACTTTGCACTATAGTTAACTCAGCACCAATCAAGAATCCCCAAGGAATTCCAAGAATTCTTGTTATACGCTTGGTCCAACCCTCAACTCTCTTTTCTAGGTTCATCGATATTGAGTCAATCGAACGCACTTCTAACATCTGTTCCACTTTTGGAAGACCTTGTGTTATATCACCAGATCTCGAATTTTCATATATAAATGTAACTAATGTATCTCCTTCGTAAAGGATTTCTCCATAATGCCCATGAACAGTTGCTCCCGGAGTAGCCAAATAAGGCTTAGCTGATCTTATTACTACATAGTCAACTTGAACAATTAAAACTTGACCCGATTTTAGGTGTGGTCCGTTTTTGGCTATACATAAATTTTCACAAATAAATTGCCCAAGACTCATTATTGTGGATGTTTCTTCACAATAATTATGATGATAATTTTGATGGAGAAAATACCAATTCAAATCGAATGGATTCAAAAGGATGTTACTGCATGGATGGGGATTATAAATTCTCCCGTTTTCATCCATTAGATAATATTTAATTACTTGAAAAATCTGTTTTAAATTGTCAAGGTGCAAATATTTAGTTGCCGATATCTGATTATGAGTTATTAAACGGTAAAATGCATAAAAATTCGCAATTTGAATGGCTGCTCCTAAAGGGCCCAACGAATTTCTAATTGGAATTATAGGATATTTTTTAAAATTTTAATTGATTGTTTTATCACATTGTGATATTTTACATGATTGAATGGACCCATTCGAAAACAATTAGATGATGACAAAATTATCAAAGATTGGCATTCCTGATTTCTATTCAACAATGTACGAATAGTTCCGTGATTTTGGCTAAGTGATTGCTGAATCCTTGCCTTGGAATAAATGGAATAAAACAGATTGATGCGATCTGACCCATTATCAGAGATAAATCCTGAACCTGACGGATCATTCCTTTTTCTGATATACGTAATATGGGATTTCACTAAGTCGATTCTTAGGAAATCTCGAATCAGACCATTTGTACTTACTTCAACAAAGAAAGCACGGACCTCTTCGACGGAAGAACTTTTGCTGTCTTGCTCCCAACTCAGGACTAAACAAGTTCGAACCAATTGAATACTTGTGTCAGAAATTCCCCGAGTCGGTTTGCCATTTCCATAAAGGATATAATTGACAACTCGAAGTTGCATATTATCCTTTTCCCGAAAGAGATCTTGTGGGAAGAGTCTTGCTAAATTTATACCGCCCGCTATCTCATATGTGGCTACAGGTCGCACCAAAACAAAATACTTTTTCTTGGTAGGTGTGATCCGTTGGACATAGATCCAATTTTTCAATTTTTTTGATTCTTTAGAGTTTGGTTTTTCCCTTCCTGGCGGTATCAAGATGCCACCGTGTCGGGATATCTTATCTGTCTTTCCCGGAAAATGGATTTCTCCAGAAAATATTTTAAGTTCAATCCTTTTTTTTTCTCTCCACTCGGACCAATCCACTTACTTGACTTCTTGTATTTAAAGCGATTCGTTATCTACTCCAATGATACTATTGTTCCGTACCATTATGGAAGAAGATTCGGGTAAAATAAGCACTTCCTCGGGAATGAAAAAAATCGATCTACTTTGATTTGGTATTTTATCTTAAATTTTTTGACTCCTCGATACTCAATCACATCATCTTTTTTGACGATTGAATGCGCCCTTATAGTCCCATATTTAAGAATTCCCGAACCATTTCTTCTATATCGAGGATCATCGAAAAAAGCAAGAATATTATTTCTACGGAAAATATCATTTATGGGTATTTCAATCGAGATACCTGAACGTGGCATTAGTTCTTTCTCTTGTTCTTGAATCGATTGTAATGGAATGATAAATCTATTTCTTCGCCTCTTTGATAAGAAATCCGAATTCTCGTGAAGAATAGCAAAATATATGAGATTGCAATGACCAGTACCTATGATTCGGTTAAATTCTGAATAATCAAGAATCCTACATTTTTTTTTTATCAGAAAAATCCGAACTAAAGAATTTGTGTCTCACTTGATCATTATTCACTGAGAGGCTAGAAATATACCTTCGTTCGACAGAAAGGGAGTGAATGCTCATTTGATCTTGATCCTTGTGGAGCGAAAAAGGAACTAGACTGGATCTGCATGAATCTCCTGATAATATCCATAAATGGCTTGTTTTTGGTAATAGATGGACATTACTATATGTAAATTCGGGTGCATGGTACACATCGGTACTCCAGTGCATTTCTCCCTCTGAGTCAGAATAAATATGTTTTCGAACCCTCTCTTTAAAATTAAAAGTGTATGTTCCCGTGCGAATCTCAGCAATCACTTGTTCTGATCCTACATGATCCTACATCTTGATCATTTTGAACTAAAAGAAAACTTTTTGGTGGAATAGTCATGTTATGTATAATATCTTCACTCTCAATAATTACAGACAAGTCTATATAACATACAAAAGTAGGATGCCCGTGACGTGTACGTGTAGGATGAACCAAATCCTCATTGAATTTTATTTTTCCATTAGAAGGGGCTCGTACATGCTCTGTCGTACCCCCTGTAAATACTCCGCCGGTATGAAAAGTTCTTAATGTTAGTTGAGTCCCCGGTTCTCCAATAGATTGACCCGCAATAATACCTACAGCTTCTCCCAATTCAACCAAGTCACCATGAGTGGGACACCGACCATAACATAATCAACAGATCCAAGATGTACTCCTACAAGTAAAGGGGGTTCGAATAGATATTGATTGTGTTCGAAAGGTTATGAATCGATTGATAAGTCCAATCCCAATATCTTGATTTCGAATGGCGATACATCGTGGGCCCATATATATATCGTCTGCTAATACACGACCAATTAATGTTTGGATAAAAATTCTTTCTGGCAGCATCCTATTTTGAGGACTCACAGGAATCCCTCGGATGGTGCCACAATCTGTTCTACGTACAACAATATGTTGAACTACTTCAACAAGTCTGCGCGTAAGATATCCAGCATCTGATGTTTGTACAGCGGTATCCACAACTCCTTTGCGGGCTCTGTAGCAAGAAATGATATATTCTGTTAAAGACAGCCCCTGCGTAAATTCCTTTGAATGGGTAGATCAATCATTTGTCCTTGGGGATCCGACATTAATCCTCTCATATAATGCATTCATTTCATATAATATTTTATATATATATATATAAAAAATATATGTTTCCAGACATTTCTTGTGGCTTTTTTTAAATATTATTTTATTATAATGTGAATATGAAATGAATGCATATGCACAATTTTCATCTCATTATTATCTTCCTTTCTACATCATTAATCACATCAAATCTCATCACAAATAATTTTATTTCATTTTCATCCAAATCAATCTCTTATAGGTACCGGGGATATCTCTCCATGTGTCAACACTCAAACACTCGGACCACCCATGGATCTGATCATTCTCGGACCATACCCTTCCTCTTTTGTGGTCCTACAATGCATGTACAATCACATACAAGCAGGCACAAAGATAATAACATTACCATCAAATAACTACATTACAAAATTAATAATTTATGATAACAATCCAATTTATATGAATTACACATCCTTTCAAGAATACAATTCACAACAATTTATCATGTATATACATATACTCAATCATTTCATCAAGTTAACGTCATTGAGAATTATATTTCACTTTATTCATTAAATTCATATATATATATATATATATATATATATATATATTATTTATTCCTTCAAATTTAACATATTTAAAATATATTTTTTTTAGCTTCTCTCACTTATAGTTCATTTTAAGTTTTATCCACTTGTTGCTTCATCATTTTATTATTATTTTTGTTGTTGTTGTTAACTTTGTGTGTGTTTCCAGACATTTCTTGTGGTTTTTTTAAAAATATTATTTTATTTTAATGAGAATATGAAATGAATGCATATGCACATTTTTCATCTCATTATTATCTTCATTTCTACATCATTAATCACATCAAATCTCATCACAAATAATTTTATTTCATTTTTATCCAAATCAATCTCTTATAGGTATTGGGGATATCTCTCCATGTGTCATTCATTTCCAGACATATCCACTTGCAGAAAAAAATAAATTCCGACCACCAAATATAATGACATCTTTGTTTGTTCGAACTTAACCTCACTATATGAGAAAGGAAACCGTCTCCTCGTCACTTTCTTGATTGATTGAATAATTTATTTTTAAAGAAAGGTCACCAATAAAGGTTAAATCCCTTCCCTTACCAATTATAACCATGCATCCTTTTATTTCTTTATTTTTAAAGAAAGGTCACCAAAATATGTGGTTGGTATGATAGTGCATTTCTTATCGGATTTTGTGGTTTTATTTGTCTATTCCAATCCAAACCGTGGAATAGGAACTTTTAACATAATTCAGAAAGAACCCAGGGTGCAATGATATCAAATCATTTCCATTGTTTTTTAATTCTCATTGATTCAATTGAAATGTAAATGCAATCAGAATAATGTAAATATCCTTGTATTTATCCAAAATCAGCTCAAAAACTATGATGAATCTACTTCTAGTTTAATAATCAATTTACTAGTTGAAGTAATCAAAGAAAAAGAAACATAAATTATCCCTTGAACGTTCATTTTCCCTCTCTGGACATGATTGTGCAACATCTTTTCTACATAATATGTACAGATTTATTTCTACAAACTAGAAGCCTTCCATTTAACTTCCCGAGAAGAAATTCTGTTTCGGTTAAACATATTTGCAATAGAAATCATTGACATGAACCAAAAAAGAAAAAGAAATCATTGACATGTCAGCTTTGTTGTTTCGAAGAGAGTTTTCCTCACCAAGTATATTTGCTCATGTTCCTACATTTGCAAGGCAATGCTTGACAACAATTTATCATGTATATACATATACTCAATCATTTTATCAAATTAACGTCATTGAGAATTATATTTCACTTTATTCATTAAATTCATATATATATATATATATATATATATATATATATATATATATATATTATTTATTCCTTCAAATTTAACATATTTAAAATATATTTTGTTTAGCTTTTCTCACTTATAGTTCATATTTGTCGCTTCATCATTTTATTATTATTGTTGTTGTTGTTAACTTTGTGTGTGTTTCCAGACATTTTTTGTGGTTTTTTTTAAAATATTATTTTATTATAATGAGAATATGAAATGAATGCATATGCACAATTTTCATCTCATTATTATATTCATTTCTACATCATTAATCACATCAAATCTCACCACAAATAATTTTATTTCATTTTCATCCATATCAATCTCTTATAGGTATTGGGGATGTCTCTCCATGTGTCGACACTTAAACACTCGGACCAGCCATGGATTTTATCATTCTCGGACCACACTTCCTCTTATGCGGTCCTACGATGCATGTTCAATCATATACAAGCAGACACAAAGATAATAACATTACCATCAAATAACTACATCACAAAATTAATAATTTATCATAACAATCTAGTTTATATGATTTACACACATTTCAAGAATAAAATTCACAGCAATTTATCATGTATATACATATACTCAATCATTTCATCAAATTAACGTCATTGAGAATTATATTTCACTTTATTCATTAAATTCATACATATATTATTTATTCCTTCAAATTTAACATATTTAAAATATTTTTTTTAGCTTTTCTCACTTATAGTTCATTTTAAGTTTTATCCAATTGTCGCTTCATCATTTTATTATTATTGTTGTTGTTGTTAACTTTGTGTGTGTTTCTAGACATTTCTTGTGGCTTTTTTTTATAAAAAAATATTATTTTATTATGATGAGAATATGAAATGAATGCATATGCACAATTTTCATCTCATTATTATCTTCATTTCTACATCATTAATCACATCAAATCTCATCACAAATAATTTTATTTCATTTTCATCCATATCAATCTCTTATAGGTATTGGGAATGTCTCTCTATGTGCCGACACTCAAACACTCGGACCACCCATGGATCTGATTATTCTCGGACCACACCCTTCCTCTTTTATGGTCCTACAATGCATGTACAATCACATACAAGCAGGCACAAAGATAATAACATTACCATCAAATAACTACATTACAAAATTAATAATTTATGATAACAATCCAATTTATATGAATTACACATCCTTTCAAGAATACAATTCACAACAATTTATCATGTATATACATATACTCAATCATTTCATCAAGTTAACGTCATTGAGAATTATATTTCACTTTATTCATTAAATTCATATATATATATATATATATATATATATTATTTATTCCTTCAAATTTAACATATTTAAAATATATTTTTTTTAGCTTCTCTCACTTATAGTTCATTTTAAGTTTTATCCACTTGTTGCTTCATCATTTTATTATTATTTTTGTTGTTGTTGTTAACTTTGTGTGTTTCCAGACATTTCTTATGGTTTTTTTTTAAATATTATTTTATTTTAATGAGAATATGAAATGAATGCATATGCACATTTTTCATCTCATTATTATCTTCATTTCTACATCATTAATCACATCAAATCTCATCACAAATAATTTTATTTCATTTTTATCCAAATCAATCTCTTATAGGTATTGGGGATATCTCTCCATGTGTCATTCATTTCCAGACATATCCACTTGCAGAAAAAAATAAATTCCGACCACCAAATATAATGACATCTTTGTTTGTTCGAACTTAACCTCACTATATGAGAAAGGAAACCGTCTCCTCGTCACTTTCTTGATTGATTGAATAATTTATTTTTAAAGAAAGGTCACCAATAAAGGTTAAATCCCTTCCCTTACCAATTATAACCATGCATCCTTTTATTTCTTTATTTTTAAAGAAAGGTCACCAAAATATGTGGTTGGTATGATAGTGCATTTCTTATCGGATTTTGTGGTTTTATTTGTCTATTCCAATCCAAACCGTGGAATAGGAACTTTTAACATAATTCAGAAAGAACCCAGGGTGCAATGATATCAAATCATTTCCATTGTTTTTTAATTCTCATTGATTCAATTGAAATGTAAATGCAATCAGAATAATGTAAATATCCTTGTATTTATCCAAAATCAGCTCAAAAACTATGATGAATCTACTTCTAGTTTAATAATCAATTTACTAGTTGAAGTAATCAAAGAAAAAGAAACATAAATTATCCCTTGAACGTTCATTTTCCCTCTCTGGACATGATTGTGCAACATCTTTTCTACATAATATGTACAGATTTATTTCTACAAACTAGAAGCCTTCCATTTAACTTCCCGAGAAGAAATTCTGTTTCGGTTAAACATATTTGCAATAGAAATCATTGACATGAACCAAAAAAGAAAAAGAAATCATTGACATGTCAGCTTTGTTGTTTCGAAGAGAGTTTTCCTCACCAAGTATATTTGCTCATGTTCCTACATTTGCAAGGCAATGCTTGACAACAATTTATCATGTATATACATATACTCAATCATTTTATCAAATTAACGTCATTGAGAATTATATTTCACTTTATTCATTAAATTCATATATATATATATATATATATATTATTTATTCCTTCAAATTTAACATATTTAAAATATATTTTGTTTAGCTTTTCTCACTTATAGTTCATATTTGTCGCTTCATCATTTTATTATTATTGTTGTTGTTGTTAACTTTGTGTGTGTTTCCAGACATTTTTTGTGGTTTTTTTTAAAATATTATTTTATTATAATGAGAATATGAAATGAATGCATATGCACAATTTTCATCTCATTATTATATTCATTTCTACATCATTAATCACATCAAATCTCACCACAAATAATTTTATTTCATTTTCATCCATATCAATCTCTTATAGGTATTGGGGATGTCTCTCCATGTGTCGACACTTAAACACTCGGACCAGCCATGGATTTTATCATTCTCGGACCACACTTCCTCTTATGCGGTCCTACGATGCATGTTCAATCATATACAAGCAGACACAAAGATAATAACATTACCATCAAATAACTACATCACAAAATTAATAATTTATCATAACAATCTAGTTTATATGATTTACACACATTTCAAGAATAAAATTCACAGCAATTTATCATGTATATACATATACTCAATCATTTCATCAAATTAACGTCATTGAGAATTATATTTCACTTTATTCATTAAATTCATACATATATTATTTATTCCTTCAAATTTAACATATTTAAAATATTTTTTTTAGCTTTTCTCACTTATAGTTCATTTTAAGTTTTATCCAATTGTCGCTTCATCATTTTATTATTATTGTTGTTGTTGTTAACTTTGTGTGTGTTTCTAGACATTTCTTGTGGCTTTTTTTTATAAAAAAATATTATTTTATTATGATGAGAATATGAAATGAATGCATATGCACAATTTTCATCTCATTATTATCTTCATTTCTACATCATTAATCACATCAAATCTCATCACAAATAATTTTATTTCATTTTCATCCATATCAATCTCTTATAGGTATTGGGAATATCTCTCTATGTGCCGACACTCAAACACTCGGACCACCCATGGATCTGATCATTCTCGGACCATACCCTTCCTCTTTTGTGGTCCTACAATGCATGTACAATCACATACAAGCAGGCACAAAGATAATAACATTACCATCAAATAACTACATTACAAAATTAATAATTTATGATAACAATCCAATTTATATGAATTACACATCCTTTCAAGAATACAATTCACAACAATTTATCATGTATATACATATACTCAATCATTTCATCAAGTTAACGTCATTGAGAATTATATTTCACTTTATTCATTAAATTCATATATATATATATATATATATATATATATATATATATTATTTATTCCTTCAAATTTAACATATTTAAAATATATTTTTTTTAGCTTCTCTCACTTATAGTTCATTTTAAGTTTTATCCACTTGTTGCTTCATCATTTTATTATTATTTTTGTTGTTGTTGTTAACTTTGTGTGTTTCCAGACATTTCTTATGGTTTTTTTTTAAATATTATTTTATTTTAATGAGAATATGAAATGAATGCATATGCACATTTTTCATCTCATTATTATCTTCATTTCTACATCATTAATCACATCAAATCTCATCACAAATAATTTTATTTCATTTTTATCCAAATCAATCTCTTATAGGTATTGGGGATATCTCTCCATGTGTCATTCATTTCCAGACATATCCACTTGCAGAAAAAAATAAATTCCGACCACCAAATATAATGACATCTTTGTTTGTTCGAACTTAACCTCACTATATGAGAAAGGAAACCGTCTCCTCGTCACTTTCTTGATTGATTGAATAATTTATTTTTAAAGAAAGGTCACCAATAAAGGTTAAATCCCTTCCCTTACCAATTATAACCATGCATCCTTTTATTTCTTTATTTTTAAAGAAAGGTCACCAAAATATGTGGTTGGTATGATAGTGCATTTCTTATCAGATTTTGTGGTTTTATTTGTCTATTCCAATCCAAACCGTGGAACAGGAACTTTTAACATAATTCAGAAAGAACCCAGGGTGCAATGATATCAAATCATTTCCATTGTTTTTTCATTCTCATTGATTCAATTGAAATGTAAATGCAATCAGAATAATGTAAATATCCTTGTATTTATCCAAAATCAGCTCAAAAACTATGATGAATCTACTTCTAGTTTAATAATCAATTTACTAGTTGAAGTAATCAAAGAAAAAGAAACATAAATTATCCTTTGAACGTTCATTTTCCCTCTCTGGACATAATTGTGCAACATCTTTTCTACATAATATGTACAGATTTATTTCTACAAACTAGAAGCCTTCCATTTAACTTCCCGAGAAGAAATTCTGTTTTGGTTAAACATATTTGCAATAGAAATCATTGACATGAACCAAAAAAGAAAAATAAATCATTGACATGTCAGCTTTGTTGTTTCGAAGAGAGTTTTCCTCACCAAGTATATTTGCTCATGTTCCTACATTTGCAAGGCAATGCTTGACAACAATTTATCATGTATATACATATACTCAATCATTTTATCAAATTAACGTCATTGAGAATTATATTTCACTTTATTCATTAAATTCGTATATATATTATTTATTCCTTCAAATTTAACATATTTAAAATATATTTTGTTTAGCTTTTCTCACTTATAGTTCATATTTGTCGCTTCATCATTTTATTATTATTGTTGTTGTTGTTAACTTTGTGTGTGTTTCCAGACATTTTTTTGGCTTTTTTTAAAATATTATTGTTAAGGTTTAAGAGAGGAAGTGAGACAATACAAAGAAGAGAATTGTATTGAATGGTGTGATTTACTTACAAGTGAGCTATCCTATTTATAGGAGCCAATAAGAGAGCCAAAGATATACACAACCAATGTGGGATTAAACTAACTAAGCAATAACTATGCTATACATAATCTAACAGCCCCCCTCAAACTCAAGGTGGAATATGAGAAACCAACCTGAGTTTGAAAACAAGATCACGAAAACGCCCTGGAGGATGTGACTTGGTAAAGATGTCTGCGAGCTGATCCTTGGATGTGACAGAATGAAGCTGTAGGGAACCTTGAAGGAGATGATGACGGACAAAATGACAATCAATCTCAATATGTTTGGTCCGTTCATGAAACACATCATTATGAGCAATCTGAATAGCACTTCTATTGTCACAGTATACAGGAGTGGCAGCAGAAAGTGATACACCCATATCTTGTAGCAACCATCGTAACCAAAGAAGCTCAGAGGTAGTGTCAGCTAAAGCAAGATATTCTGCCTCTGTACTAGATCGAGCAACAACAGTTTGTTTCTTACTACGCCAAGAGATAAGAGAGGTGCCAAGTAGGAAACAATAACCGGTGGTAGAACGACGATCTGTAGGATCACCTGCCCAATCTGCATCGGTATAAGCACACAACTGAAGAGGAGACTGAGAGGAGAAAAAGAGCCCATGAAACAATGTCCCCTTTAGGTAACGAAGGATGCGAATAACAGCAGCAAAATGAGTAGAGCGAGGAGCAGCCATAAACTGACTCACCTGATGGACAGCATACGAGATATCAGGTCGAGTAACGGTAAGGTAGACAAGACTGCCAACCAAATGTCGATATAAAGTAAAATCACGAAGAGGTTCGCCATCATGGGGTGTAAGACGAGCATTAAGCTCAGTTGGTGTGTCAACAACCTTACTGTCTGTGAGATTTGCCCGAGAAAGCATATCAGAGATATATTTGGCTTGTGTCAAATAATAACCATCAGAAGAAGATGAAATCTCAAGACCAAGAAAATAGCTGAGAGGACCAAGATCTTTCATCTCAAAATGTTGATTGAGAAACTGTTTAAGTTCCTGAATACCAATGGGATCATCCCCGGTGATAATCATGTCATCAACATATAACAGAAGAAGTATGATGCCCCGGTCTGTGCGGCGAACAAACAAAGCTGAATCATAGGAGCTGATGGAATATCCAAGGCTAGACAAAGTGTTGCTAAACTTAGCAAACCATGCTCGAGGAGCCTGCTTAAGTCCATATAGAGCTCGACGAAGACGACATACCTTGTTTGTTGGATTAGATAGTCCAGGAGGTGGTTGCATATAGACTTCTTCATTAAGATCACCATTAAGGAATGCATTTTTAACATCCATTTGAAAAAGTGATCAATGGCGAGAGGCTGCAACAGCTAGCAAAGCACGCACAGAAGATAGACGAGCAACTGGAGCAAAGGTCTCCTCATAGTCCACACCATACTCCTGAGTAAAACCCCTGGCAACAAGTCGAGCCTTGTACCTGTCAACAGTACCATCTGAACAAGTCTTAATTTTGTAAACCCATTTACTGCCAACCACAGACTTTCCAGGAGGCAAGTCAACCAAATCCCATGTATTATTCTTGTGTAAAGCATCAAGTTCCTCTTTCATCGCAGTCTGCCAAAAAGGGTTAGTGGAAGCCTCACGATAGGAGTGGGGCTCATGTAAAGTAGCTAAAGCATGAAAGCAATGAAAATTCTGGAGATGGGATGGAAGAGATCTTACTCTGGTGGATCGGCGAAGGTCTGGAGAAGAAGTGTGAACATGATCCTCATACGTAACAGACCCTGGGGGCTCAAGCGAAGCGAGGTCGAGAGTATCGGGTGGAGTGGAATCGAGAGTATTAGGTGAGGGAGACTCGGGCAAGACATTACTAGTGTGAGGTGAAGGAGACTCGGGCAAGACATCACTAGTGTGAGTAGGAGAAATAGGAGGCTCCATAAGTGTGGTAAAAGGAGGAAAAGATGGCATGCTGAATTTGCCAATTTCATGAAATAGTCTATGCTCCCAGAAAACTACATGACAGGAAATGCGAAGACGATGAGACACAGGATCATAACACCGATAGCCTTTTTGTTCAATTCCATATCCAAGAAAGCAACACATCCGAGAACGAGGCTCAAGTTTGGTGCGCTCATGAGGTTGGAGTAAAACAAAACAAGCAGAACCAAACACACGAAGATGGTGGTATGAGGGAACATAGCCAAACAACCGCTCGTAAGGAGTGCAATTATCAAGGATAGGGGTAGGCAGCCTATTGATCGTGTAGATAGCCGTTAGAGTGGCTTCACCCCAAAATGGGGTAGGAACAGATGTGGAAATAACGAGGGCTAGAACAGTGTCTAAAATGTGCCTAAGTTTACGTTCAGCTCGACCATTTTGTTGTGAAGTGCCAGGACATGACAAGTGAGGAACAGTGCCATAAATTTTTAGGATGTCTTTAAAAGCATGTTGAGTATATTCTAAAGCATTATCAGAACGAAAAGCTTTGATAGGTTTTGAAAATTGGGTTTCAATCATTTTAGCAAAAGTACGATAAATATCCAATAATTCAGAACGAGATTTCATTAAAAATACCCAAGTGTAACGAGAGAAATCATCAACAAAAATTACAAAATAGCGTGAACCACTCATACTAGCAACGGGAGAAGGTCCCCAAACATCAGAATGAATTAAATCAAACGAAGCAGTAGCATGAGACTCACTATTATTAAAAGGCAAAGCCGGCTGTTTTCCAAGTTGACACGAAATACAATCAAAAGAACTTTTAGACACTGACCCTAACAACCCCTTTGAAGCTAAAAGTTGTACCCGAGATGCAGATGCATGACTAAGACGTGAATGCCAAAGTGCAAGGGATGGTGGTGACAAGGAGGCAGCAGCAGAGACGTTAGAGGCAGGAAGGTTGGGCAGGTGTAAGGATGAGAGTTCGAACATGCGCCCAATTCTACGCCCGGTCCCAAGGGTCTGACCAGTACGAGGATCCTGCACATTCACACCAAAAAAGTCAAAGATAATTCTATATCCAACTTCACATATTTGCCCAACGGAAAGAAGATTATAAGATAATTCTGGCACATGAAAAACTTCAGGAATAGAAAGAGAACGACTATTGATGGTGCCTATAGTTTTAACAGTCATAGTGGAGCTATCAGCTATGCGAATGAATGATGAATGAGGCGAAGGTGCAGATGTAGCAAATGAAGCTGGGAAAGGTGTCATATGGTTGCAACAAGCGGAATCAAAAAGCCAAGAGGCAGAATTACCTGGCAGAACTGAGAGGGCAGAGGAAGATGCATTACCAGAACGAGACTGGATGACCTGATTAACTATTGCCTCGAAGTCAGTTGCAGATAAGGTGACAGTAGAACCTGATGACCCGTTAGAGAGTGCAACTGAAGATAAAGCTGTAGTCGCAGATGGATATGGAACAACTGTAGAGAGAGTGCTCTCAGGATGAGAAACTGCTACAGTGGGAGCATTGGATCTTCCCCTTTGCCAACATTTATCAATAGTGTGCCCTCGACGTTTACAAAAACGACAGAAATTGTTGTCACGAGGCTTAGGAGAAGGTCGAGGAGCACCAAACCTATCAGAATGCTTTGGCTGAAATGATGAAGAACTAGATAATGGAGCAGCCAACACTGAAGGACTATATTGAGAGTGCATAGTCTGTGATCTGCTTTCTGCACGAACAAGTTCAAAGATAGCATTGTCCAAAGTAGGGAGAGGAGAGCGATGTAAAAGTTGCACACAAATAGGCTCAAAATCATCACGTAATGCCATAAGAAAATGGTGAAGACGATGTTGATCCCTTCGTTCAGCATACATTTTGGCATCTGTAGGATCCTTCCAAATAGGATCAGAGATATCAATTTGATTCCATAAGAATTGCATGCGAGCAAGAAAATCATTAATACTCTGCCCCGGTTCTTGCTTCAGGCAGAAGAGCTCAAACAGGAGCTGATATTCTCGAGCACCATCAACAGCAGAATAACGAGAAGCAAGCATATCCCAAGCACCCTTAGCTTCATCAAAGCTACCAAATAGGGCAGAAATAGATGGAATAGTAGTATTACGAAACCATGTGAGAATTTGATGATGATTACTTTCCCAATCAATGAGACGAGTGAGAAGAGCATCATTAGTTTCAGTAGCCCCTTTAACTGGCTTCTCGACAATACCAACCACGTAAGACCAAAGCTTACGACTTTTGAGGAAACTTCGCATAGATTGAGACCAAACAATATAGTTTGTACCATCCAATACAGACTGAACATGACGAAAAATATCTTTTTCTGCCATCTGGTCAAATCTGGTTGTCGGTCAACGGTCAACGGTTGAATAGTGACGTCGATGGAGCAGCGGCTGAGATGACATCGATGGAGAATGAGACTCCGACTATAGTGGTGACCCGACAGACATGAAAAGGATATTCAAGAAGTTTTTTTCTGATGTGAAGGATCCACTAATAGTGGCAATCACAGAGCATACTCAACTCTTAATATACCGACAACCTTAAAGAAGTTTTTCTGATGTGAAAGATCCACTAATAGTGGCAATCACAGACAATACTCAACTCTTAATATACCGAGAACCACAAAGGCTCTGATACCATGTTAAGGTTTAAGAGAGGAAGTGAGACAATACAAAGAAGAGAATTGTATTGAATGGTGTGATTTACTTACAAGTGAGCTATCCTATTTATAGGAGCCAATAAGAGAGCCAAAGATATACACAACCAATGTGGGATTAAACTAACTAAGCAATCAATTGAAATGTAAATGCAATCATAATAATGTAAATATCCTTGTATTTATCCAAAATCAGCTCAAAAACTATGATGAATCTACTTCTAGTTTAATAATCAATTTACTAGTTGAAGTAATCAAAGAAAAAGAAACATAAATTATCCCTTGAACGTTCATTTTCCCTCTCTGGACATGATTGTGCAACATCTTTTCTACATAATATGTACAGATTTATTTCTACAAACTAGAAGCCTTCCATTTAACTTCCCGAGAAGAAATTTTGTTTTGGTTAAACATATTTGCAATAGAAATCATTGACATGAACCAAAAAAGAAAAAGAAATCATTGACATGTCAGCTTTGTTGTTTCGAAGAGAGTTTTCCTCACCAAGTATATTTGCTCATGTTCCTACATTTGCAAGGCAATGCTTGACAACAATTTATCATGTATATACATATACTCAATCATTTTATCAAATTAACGTCATTGAGAATTATATTTCACTTTATTCATTAAATTCATATATATATTATTTATTCCTTCAAATTTAACATATTTAAAATATATTTTGTTTAGCTTTTCTCACTTATAGTTCATATTTGTCGCTTCATCATTTTATTATTATTGTTGTTGTTGTTAACTTTGTGTGTGTTTCCAGACATTTTTTTGGCTTTTTTTAAAATATTATTTTATTATAATGAGAATATGAAATGAATGCATATGCACAATTTTCATCTCATTATTATCTTCATTTCTACATCATTAATCACATCAAATCTCATCACAAATAATTTTATTTCATTTTCATCCATATCAATCTCTTATAGGTATTGGGGATGTCTCTCCATGTGTCGATACTTAAACACTCGGACCAGCCATGGATCTTATCATTCTCGGACCACACTTCCTCTTATGCGGTCCTACGATGCATGTTCAATCATATACAAGCAGACACAAAGATAATAACATTACCATCAAATAACTACATCACAAAATTAATAATTTATCATAACAATCTAGTTTATATGATTTACACACATTTCAAGAATACAATTCACCGCAATTTATCATGTATATACATATACTCAATCGTTTCATCAAATTAATGTCATTAAGAATTATATTTCAATTTATTCATTAAATTCATACATATATTATTTATTCCTTCAAATTTAACATATTTATAATACACTCTTTAGCTTTTCTCACTTATAGTTCATTTTAAGTTTTATCTACTTGTCGCTTCACCATTTTATTATTATTGTTGTTGTTGTTAACTTTGTGTGTTTCCAGACATTTCTTGTGGCTTTTTTTTAAATATTATTTTATTATAATGTGAATATGAAATGAATGCGTATGCACAATTTTCATCTCATTATTATCTTCCTTTCTACATCATTAATCACATCAAATCTCATCACAAATAATTTTATTTCATTTTCATCCAAATCAATCTCTTATAGGTACCGGGGATATCTCTCCATGTGTCAACACTCAATCACTCGGACCACCCATGGATCTGATCATTCTCGAACCATACCCTTCCTCTTTTGTGGTCCTACAATGCATGTACAATCACATACAAGCAGGCACAAAGATAATAACATTATCATCAAATAACTACATCACGAAATTAATAATTTATGAGAACAATCTAATTTATATGATTTAAACATTCTCTCAAGAATACAATTCACAGCAATTTATCATGTATATGAACTTCATTGAGAATTATATTTCACTTTATTCATTAAATTCATACATATATTATTTATTCCTTCAAATTTAACATATTTAAAATATTTTTTTTAGCTTTTCTCACTTATAGTTCATTTTAAGTTTTATCCAATTGTCGCTTCATCATTTTATTATTATTGTTGTTGTTGTTAACTTTGTGTGTGTTTCTAGACATTTCTTGTGGCTTTTTTTTTATAAAAAAATATTATTTTATTATGATGAGAATATGAAATGAATGCATATGCACAATTTTCATCTCATTATTATCTTCATTTCTACATCATTAATCACATCAAATCTCATCACAAATAATTTTATTTCATTTTCATCCATATCAATCTCTTATAGGTATTGGGAATGTCTCTCTATGTGCCGACACTCAAACACTCGGACCACCCATGGATCTGATTATTCTCGGACCACACCCTTCCTCTTTTATGGTCCTACAATGCATGTACAATCACATACAAGCAGGCACAAAGATAATAACATTACCATCAAATAACTACATCACAAAATTAATAATTTATGATAACAATCCAATTTATATGATTTACACACATTTCAAGAATACAATTCACAACAATTTATCATGTATATACATATACTCAATCATTTCATCAAATTAACGTCATTGAGAATTATATTTCACTTTATTCATTAAATTCATACATATATTATTTATTCCTTCAAATTTAACATATTTAAAATATATTTTTTTTAGTTTTTCTCACTTATAGTTCATTTTAAGTTTTGTCCACTTGTCGCTTCATCATTTTATTATTATTTTTGTTGTTGTTGTTAACTTTGTGTGTGTTTCCAGACATTTCTTGTGGCTTTTTTTTTAAATATTATTTTATTATAATGAGAATATGAAATGAATGCATATGCACAATTTTCACCTTATTATTATCTTCATTTCTACATCATTAATCACATCAAATCTCATCACAAATAATTTTATTTCATTTTCATCCATATCAATCTCTTATAGGTATTGGGGATGTCTCTCCATGTGTCGACACTTAAACACTCAGACCAGCCATGGATCTTATCATTCTCGGACCACAGTCTTCCTCTTATGCGGTCCTACAATGCATGTTCAATCATATACAAGCAGACACAAAGATAATAAAATTACCATCAAAGAACTACATCACAAAATTAATAATTTATCATAACAATCTAGTTTATATGATTTACACACATTTCAAGAATATAATTCACAGCAATTTATTATGTATATACATATACTCAATCATTTCATCAAATTAACGTCATTGAGAATTATATTTCACTTTATTCATTAAATTCATACATATATTATTTATTCCTTCAAATTTAACATATTTATAATATACTCTTTAGCTTTTCTCACTTATAGTTCATTTTAAGTTTTATCCACTTGTTGCTTCATCATTTTATTATTATTGTTGTTGTTTTTAACTTTGTGTGTTTCCAGACATTTCTTGTGGCTTTTTAAAAAAATATTATTTTATTATAACATAGATGAACACTTGGAATTTGTCCAAGGTTGCGCTTGCCACTTCCTTCATTTCTGTTTAAAATATGATTTCTTTTCTTATTAATCTATATATGTATATATGTATATTAAATTCTAAACCCTTATTGTTAGCCTCATTAACATATTTACACACATATATTTTTACATTAACCCCACTAAATTTTTATTTAATCAATTTATATTGTATGTATGCATGATGAACATGATAATGTCAATAAAAATGTGAAATTACTAAATAACAATCACCCTTAAGGTGAGGATTTTACATTTTGCTACTTGTAACTTCTACTGTAATTGTTGTGTCTTATGACGACATCACAACAAAATTGAAAAATTAAAGACTAAATTATCAAAGATGAAACTTCAAAAATTTATGTTTGATATGCTGAAAATGTCTTTTGATTTAAAGGAAGTTCGTTAAGCGTATGAGATACATAATGAGAAAATTCATTTTTTAGTCTGATTTTTCTATGTAATAACAAATGATTTTTCTAACTAAATTACTTAACACCAACTAAATATGCTAAAACTTTAAAATATAATCGATATATTTTTATTTTAATAATACCATCGATGCATTTTGCCCTTGTGAAAAATATATCCTCATTAAAGATTCACTCAAAAGTCAAATTAATATAATTATAAAAAAAGTTAAATTAACAAATAATTTTTATTTCCTCTTCCGTAGTGCAATGAAAATTGTTGTCCCCCATTGAAAATATATATTAATTTAATCTTTGGGTGAATCTTAAATAAAAAAGCTCGTTTTCCTTAATGAGCACTGATTTTTCCCTATATAATTGACGTTTGAACCATGAACTTCTTGCAACCACACCACACTTCATAAATCACAAACATCTAAATTTCAAAGAGAGAGATATATACAGAGATGGAAGAAGCCAACAAAAAAGAAATAAAAATGAGAGATCAACAAGAAGAAGAAGAAGAACAAGAAGCACAAGCAACAGATGACATATGGAAATATGTATTTGGGTTTGTCAACATGGCAGTAGTGAAATGTGCTATTGAGTTAGGAATAGCTGATGCCATTGATAACCATGAAACCCCAATTTCATTAACAGAGCTATCCTCCATTCTGCAATGTTCACCATCAAATCTTCATCGAATCATGAGGTTTTTAGTTCACCAAAATATTTTCAAAGAGAAACCCATTAATCAAGGCACAATTGGGTACTCACAAACCCCATTATCTCGCCGTTTGGTGAAAAATAGAGAGAAAACCATGGCTGATTTCATTTTACTAGAAAGCAGTCCAGTAATGCTTGCACCTTGGCACAATCTAAGTGCTTGTGTGTTAACCAAAGGAAGCACTACTTCACCATTTGAAGCAGCACACGACGAGAACTTATGGCGTTACTCCGCAGCGAATCCTGGCCATAGTGAGCTATTCAATGGAGCAATGGCTTGTAATGCTAAAGTGACAGTGCCAGCCATAGTTGAAAGTTGTCCTGAGGTTTTTGGTGGGCTTGGAAGTTTGGTTGATATTGGTGGAGGAAATGGCACTGCTTTGAATATTTTGGTTAAGGCATTTCCTTTGATGAAAGGCATCAACTTTGATCTTCCTCATGTAGTCTCTGTCGCAACAAAGTGTGATGGTGTTGAAAATATTGGAGGTGACATGTTTGATTGTGTTCCTCAAGCTGATGCTGCTTTCCTCATGGTTAGTAAATAATTTTGCCGTCAAAATTTGTTCAAATGCTTTCAACTTTCACTGATCTCCAAATTTAGTCAAGTTGTTCATTGTGCTTTTGATCAAAATATTTAATAGTAATATTTTATTCAAAATTACATTCTAAGGTCTTAAGTTGAGAAATTAGTCTATCGTCGTATTTAAAAAAAATTAACAACACGTTCTAATGTTCAACAACTTTCAACTCTTATACATATGATTTAACCAATTTTTTATCTACCCCGATAAAATGCGCAGCTTAATATATTGTTTGCTTGATCATTAATGTACCCTTTTGTGAATTATATAGCAGGTTTTGCACGATTGGGACGATGACGAGTGCATCAAGATTCTGAGGAATTGTAAAGAAGCAATCCCAAATGACAAAGGGAAGGTGATAATAGTTGAAGCTGTGATTGAAGAGGAAAAAGATGACAAACTAAAGTATGTGAGGTTGATGCTAGACATGGTGATGATGGCTCATACTACCAAAGGCAAAGAGAGGACCTTGACAGAATGGGACTATGTTCTTGGACAGGCTGGGTTCAGTCGATTTAATATAAAACCTATAGGGGCAGTCCAGTCTGTTATTGAGGCTTATCCTTAACTTACAGCCACAGAAATATAAGAACGAGAATCTTGGACCGTTCTGCTGTAGAAAATTATCTAATTTTTCAGGGTTTTGGTTCTCTAAATTTTCAAAGGAAATTTTAGAACCAAGTTAAGCTCATCTTAATTCTTCATTTGTTTTTAGATGAACATGATTTTATCACTAAATAAAAATATGTCATGTCAACAATACATTATATTGGATTCTTAAAAAATTATATGGCGTTTGTTTTATTTGATGAAAAAATCTTGTCCATCTAAAAATAATTAAGGGTTAAGATGAGTTTAACTTGATTGTAAAGTTCTCCTCCATGTTGATTTGTGTTTAAGTATTTTATAAATGTGCTTATTTTCTTCATGTTGTAATGTTGGCCACTATATATGGCCTGTTATTTATGATATGTTATTGAATTAACTTGCCCTTGTTCAACTTTGAAGTACTTCCTTTACACCTAAAACAGACCAATTGATTGAACAAGTTATTAGTCTCCAGAAGGAAGAGATTATTTGTTGATTTTTTTTACCTAATAAAGTATCTTCTAAATTAATTGTATTGTTTCCTTTTCCAATTCTACCAAATAGACATATTGTTTGTGTAATGTTTAAAAAACACAAGAATAAAATGAAGATAGCATATTTGATCCAACTTCAACACTGATATTGACACCACCAAAACGAACCATGCCACGAAATACGCGACAACTATAGAAAGAGTATTTTCTTTGTAACTGAGGAACCGGCTTGAACATCAATCACCTTTAATAAACATGTTTTAGATCCTAAATTTCGAGGTGCATGACCCTCAACATTCCATGCATCGGAGAAATAGATTATTTAATTAAATAGTCTTGTGGTGACCACAAAGGGTATAAAAAGTGTCAAAATCTCACATTGTGAGATCCCAAACTCTACCCGTGAACCACCCTTAATGGTTAGAGAAAGTGAATTTTAAAATAGAAAAAGATCTCATAATTGATATAAAACGTTAATATTTATGTACAAACACACAAAAAAAAAAAAACAATGTCACAGAACACATATAACAATAAAAAAGTAAATTTAAAATTTAAAAGCAGTAATTTTACAAAAAAAAATTCAAATTTTGGCTCCAAACAATATCTTGTGGTACTAGTCGATTGGTTCCTTGAACGAGTCGATTGGTTGAATTGGCAGTGTGTTACTAGTCAACTGGACAATTTTTTGAAACTTAAAAATTTGAGCTCTAGCTTAGAGTTTTAGCACGAATTTTGTTTATATATGCTATCTTGAGTGAGAGATATATTAAATAAGAGTTAATACTCATTCAGTAGATGTCAAATATGCGTATGATGAATGTTGATGCAATCAAAGATACAGTTTATTATAGTCTTTCAAGCCCATCAATAGTCTAATCTTACAAAAGCTATCTTCACTTAAAGGTTTTGTAAAAATATCAGCTATTTGATCTTCCGAATGAATGAATCTAGTCTAATATCACCCTTTTGAGCATGGCCTCTTATTAAATAATGTCTAATTTCTATGTGTTTGGTTCTAGAATGCTGAATAAGGTTTGTAGTCAAGTTGATTGCACAAGTATTATCACAATGTTTCACATGTAACTTATCTGAATCATCTAATTCCATTTCAGCTACTGATGTGGGAAACCCAGCACCTGAGTCACTTCTCATGGCATCCCCTGCTTTAGTCATATGCTGTTCAACATCCACTTCTATGGGAGCCACCACATCCACATGAGCAATAGATGGGATGACATGTTCTTTCCTGTAATTTCAGTTGATTCTCCATGTTTCCTTAGTTTTTCAGTTTTTCTTTAGCGTGACTTAGTAGAATCATCACTTGGGATTAGCTCCTTCCACTTGTCTAAGTCCAAACGATTCTTCTGCTTTCTCTGAACTTGATTAGCAAAACCAGCAATTGCGTCAACTTCATCATCTTCGTCATCCTCATTATCATCATCACCAGCCCTTTTACTCCCTATTGGAACCCAATGCTGCGAATCAAAAGACAGTATAGTTTTTACAAAATAACCAAAGTCCATTAAAAAACAAGACTGCATTTCATATCGGTTTACCCTCAAACAACAACAACAACAAAAGAGATCAAAATTAAACAATAACCATACGGATTATGATAGGTTAGAACTAGAAAGCTAAATTAATAACAAGATACTAAGCAGTATGATAAGGACTGCAAATCAATGGTTTAGTAAAAGAACTTTCCCCGTTGTACTCCTTAGAGAAAAACCCAAAACAATTTTGCTTAAACAACAAAAATCACTAACCACAATATTGAAATAACAAGTAAAACCAATTACCTTTTAAATCACTACAAGCTCACCTAAATTAACAAATTAACCCCTAAACTAAAGGTGAGTCATTAACAAGTCTCAAAAAAATGAATTTAGTTTATAATTATGGAAAGTGTTTTTTTTCTTAAAAAAAAAAGCCAATGCTAAAGAGAGAGGGGGTGGCTTACGGGTCCGTGAGAGCGGTGGCGAGCAACAGGGAAAGGAAGGACGGTGAGTTTAGGGGGTGGAGTTGGAGAAAAGGGCTTGCTTTGTGGTTTATTATCAGAAATACCCTTCTCCACAATGCTACCAATCAACCACGAAGCATTGGATTCGCCGATTTGCAGTGCGTTGGTCTCAAATATATCTTATTTTGCCCTGAAGCAGATGGGGCTTTTGTGTCATCTCTATTGCTTCTTTGCTTCTTCTCCATATGGGAATTCACTTTCAGCTGATGACAGTATTTTCTGCTACAGTTTATAAAGAGGGCACGGCAAACACAGAGCTTTGACGGGGAGAACAAGAAAAAGCTTGTAGAGACCAGAGAGTGGAGACTTGTAAATTATATTAAAAAAGGAAAAATGGGTTGGGTCTAACGAACTGCCTCTTGTTTGACCTACATTTGTCTTGGGCCGGTGTATAAGATTGGATTGCTCCCTTTTAAAAGAGCTCTCATCATGTTTAAATGATTAATCCAGTCCACATAAAAAAAAAAATTAAGAAACATTATATATAAAATAACCATTCAACAAAAAATTAAATCTAAAAAATTCATAAAATTTATTTTTTATCTAATTAAATCAAGAAAATTTTGAATTTTTATACTAAAAAACAAATTTTTAAATTTATAACTAACACTGTTAATATTAAACATATTATGGGAAAATAATCTTTTAAGCAATATCTCCAAATTAGTGATAATTTTCATAACAAACGTTGAGACTTTCTACGAGAATTAAACAATGACTGTTGTTACTAAAAGTGTTAATTAAAGAGAAAACAATTATGTTATTTTATATGAAATATTTATCTTTTGGATTTATTGCACTAACAAATAATTTTATGGATTTTTGGATCGAATAATTTGTTGAAATTTTCTTAAAATATTTTTTTCCTAGCTATCTTTTAATTGTTTAGCTCATGAAATCACAATTATATAATTAAAAAAAAAGAGATAAATTTGGGCATTTTAGTTTTTAAAAAAAAAAAGATTCTTTTTCATTTTTATCTTTTAATTTCACTTCAATTTGGCTACTTCATGAGCTCCTTCGAGGCCTTGGTTCTTTTCTCTGAAATGATGTTAGGTTGCTTGGTACATATTTTAAGTAAAAAATAAAACTTAAAAAAATAATTTTTTAAATTACACTTAAACACAGACCAAACAAGGCCGTGGTAGAGGGTCATATGGCCCCCTATGGTTTCACTTGGTTTCTATAGATGTAGTTAGTACCTATGATCCGAAGTTTAAGAATGCCCCTGATTTGTGATGAAATCCTTGGGAGGTTAATAAACTATGTATACCCTACTATGTAACAGACTAGAGATTTATCTTAGTTTAAAAAATTTATTCAGTGGTGGGTTTGATGAGATTTGGCCTTCACAAGTACAGGAGAAACTGGTTAAAGAACTTGAAAAGCATTTTGCTCTGTATCCCACATCTTTGAGCCGTGAAATAATGAGAGGCGGCATGTGATATAAAAATGAACATTTTGGGCCACTTGAAACATACTTACCTGGACGGGTCTATGGGCGATCAACCAGGCTCATGGCCTAGGCTGATGGTCCACTTTGCACGTTAGTGGGTGCGTTAGCCTAACATCTCCTCAAGTGGGAGAGTGTACGTCATAATTTGTGGAAGTTGGGGCTTGCGTTTTGGCTTTTGTCCAATTCTAAGTCCAAAATTGGGTTGAGGATGGAATTGAAAATACTTTAATGAAAATCATTGTTATTATAAAGGTTTTCATATTATTTTCTTTGGTTTCCACATGCATATACTTCAAATTCCATGGAAAGTTTATGAATGTTTTTGTAATTATATGATCTAATTAACTTTAAAAAGGGATTAAACAACAAACGAGAATGATACAAAAGTAAGTAAACAATAATCAAAAAGTATTAATCACGTGACTAATAACATGTGAACGAGTGTTTATTTCATTTAAAGATTATTAATTACTTACAAATTTTGGATTTGAATGGTACTGTGTTGTCAATATCAATGATGGAAAGTTAAAGTAAAACTTAACATTAAGTAGTACCTTGAATTGTAGTCTTGTTAGCAACAACAGTGACAATTATAAAGTATTCTCAACACTCATTCAAAGTTGTATCAACAAGCTTTGAATGGGGTTGTCTTGTCAATAACAATAATGACAATATGAAGCATTCTGTCAAAACTTTTTTAAGATTTTAACACTTAGTTTTTGTTAATCAAAATTAAAAAAAAAATGGTTTTGCCATTATAAATAAGTGGAGATTATTGATTTTAATAATGACAAAACACTTTATTGATCTAATATTTTTATTTCTAAAATTTCAACACTTAGTTTTTGTAAATCAAAATTGAAAAATGGTTTTGTCAACAACACTAAATGATCGTTTTATCTTAACAAATATAGACACTTATTATATCTCACCCGGATACTTGTAAATTACACATGGACAGTTAATTTTTAATACATGAATAACTTATTTTTCATACACACAGGGTGCCTCTATATAATTTGTCCATGGATGATAAAAAAGATAAAATCATAAAATATGATATAAATTATTAATTACGTAAGTAAAAAGCATTTAAATGAATAAAAAATAAACATTATGAATTATAAAAGCACACTTAGATATTCATCTTAACAAATATGGACACTTAATATGCCTAACTCAGACACTAGTAAAATTGTACATGAACAGTTCATTTTTTATGCACGGACAATTCCTCTAAATAATTTTTCAATGAATGATTAAAATAATAAAAACATAATAGATAAAATAAATTATTAATCATATAAGTAACAAAAACTTAATTAATGATGAACGGTTATGACTTGCATTTCAATGATGACTCATCATGAAAAATACTTTGGACTACCAACGATGGTGGAGAGAGCAAAAAATCAAACTTTTCAATCCATCAAGGATAAGATGTGGAAGAGAGGTTACAAGGATGGAAAAAGAAAGCTTTTATCGAGGGCGAACATAGGTAGAGATATTGGTCCATGAATGAAATTCTCACAGATGTTGCTTCCATTATGGCAGATATTCGAGTTGCTCCCAATGATGGGGAGATATTTTCAGTTAGGTATTTTAAGTATTAAAATACTCATAAATAACTTAATCGGAATTTGTTTTAATAAATTTGGATACACTTTAATTTGAGAAAAATTTGATCGATTGACAAACTTACATGCACCGGAACAAGACTGATTAATTGGTTTTCAAAACAAAGAAACACGATGCATGACGGCTCTATATAAGGTATGTTTGGATTGAAGGAAAAGAGAAAAAATATCTCTTCAAAATTTTTCTTTTCCTCCCCTTAACTCTTCCTTTGAACCTCTTAAATAAAGAAATACTTTAATAAATATGACATAAAGTTAAAATGATATATAAATATTCTTAAATACAAAAAATTAAATTTTAAAAAAACGAAAAAATGTAATAGAAAGAAAAGCCTTTGCATGTATTGCAGGTGGCCAAAACGTGGAGGCTTATTAGATGCTGAGAATGCATGGTTTTTGGGCTTACTTTTATATATAGATATATATAAATGTTAATTAACACTTGTCAAATTTCGTTTGGTTTTTTTTAAATTATTTTATTTTCTTAAACACTTGGGGACCGAAAGAAATGTTAAAAGAGCAAAATTTTGAAAGGACTTACGGGAGAATTTTATAGAGAGTCACGAGAAGCTAACAGAAAAACAAAAGGTAATAATGTAATGTTTATTTTGAATTTTTTAGCATACATGAAATTTATCGGAATTCAAAGTGGGAATTTTCAAAGGGTATGGTTTATGAAGAATTGAAGAATAAATCAGAATTTTAATATAAATATTATGTCAGGTGTTAACGATCAACAACCAGGGGAAATTGCTGAGAGGATAGGGAAAGGTAAAGAGGTGATCCGCGAGTAGCTTTAAGTGCTTCGTGGTGAGTTAGATTTACTTTAAGTAATCTAAATAAAAATGAAATATCTAGTGATAATATTAAAATAAATTATTAGCTTATGCTTTGGTTGTAGATAAAAATTTAATTGAGAGGTATGATATAAATATTGGACACGTAGAAAATTATTATTTGAAAAGAAATATTATTAGAATAATTAGTTGATTTAATAATGATGGTAATAAATAAAATTCTTGATTAGTTGTAGTTAATAAATAGATGTGATATATGAGGAGAAGAAATTAATGAAATTTATTAAGTAGAAATTTGAAGAAAGACAGGATAGCTAAATTTGATATTTGAATCCATGTTGTTTTTATATTATTGTTCATATGCATATTTCATATCATTGTTCATATACATGTGTATAAAAGAAAAGAATCGAGAGGGGACAGGTCTAATTGAAAAATCGTGGTAGCCGGTATATGCTGGAAATAAAGAAAACTATGACAACCGGTATATGCTGAAAAAAAGGGAAAAACCGTGACAACCAGTATATGCTGGAAGTAAATACCATGACAATCGGTATATGCTGGAAAGAAAAGAACCGGAAGGGGACCGGTCTAAGATAAAAACATGTCGACATGTGGGAAGACGTTCCCTAATAATAATAATTCATACATTGCATCTGTTTTACATATTAATATTTTTATTAAAATATTAATATTGTGCATTTATTTGTAGATAAATGAGTCTCACATAGAGATAGTTACAGTGAGAAAAATACATAGAAGTATGATATGATAGGAATTATTTAAATGTTAGACTATATGCTATTATCTAGTCACATGAGATAAATGATTAAATATTAAAGGGCTATTTATACAAATTGAATACTTCTACTAAATTTGATTCATTGAGCTTGTGAAGCTCATCCCTCATTGTACAATGATTTCAGATAGCAGACATGACAAATAATCTGGTGGATTGAAAGTCAAATGAAACCATTTTTTTTTCTGTAAGCCACGTGTGTGTCAACATCCTCAGACAAATGAGAAAAAATGAAATTTGATTTACTGAGCTTGTGAAGCTCATCCCTCGTTGTACAATGATTTCAAGTAGTAGACATAACAAATAATCTGGTGGGTTGAGAGTCAGACGAAATCATTTTTTTTTATAAGCTACGTGCGTGTCAACATCCTCATACAAATAAAAAAAAAATGAAATGTATAAATTTTATTTGTAAATATTCATGCATTTTACGTTGTATATTATGTTTAAGTTAACATCAAAATGATATACCTACCATGTTGAAGGTTAAGAATTAAAACAAAAATTTTTGTTAGTATTATTTTTATTATTACATATATATATATATATATAATGTTAAAAATTTTAAAATATAATAATATCATCTTAAAATGACCGACCCAAAATAAATGGTTACATTTTATCCCTCATTTCCTCTCAATCCAACAAAATAAGGTAAGACTAATTGTCACAGGAGCTTTCTTGCCAAGAGTCGAGGGATCAATTCCTTCCTTGGTATTTGCGCCTCTGCGACATGACGGTGTAACTCTAGGCCATAGTAAATGCTTGGGATTTGCTGTGATTCATAAGCAGCTAAAGCGGACTATTAAACGCATCGTTCAATCTTGGTTAGGCGTGAACGGTTCGTCTTGGCTATCTGATGCTTTACCTTTGAATATGTTTGGTTTGATATATCCATGTTTCACCTTCATTTCCCCCTTATTTCCCGTTCAGTTTCCAGGGAAAATGATCCATGGTGGATTGGACCCAACTCCCGAAGGAACTTCTAGATCTGATCTACAAACATCTCAAGACATCCTTCGATCTCATACGATTCCGTTCCGTTTGTTCCTCGTGGCGATCCGCTGTGACCCCAAAACGCCGCCGTTTACCTGGTCGCTTCCCAACTCTACTGGATGACGGTATCTCTGATTATTCCGTCAGTTTCTACCTCTCCAAGCGCACCATATTCCTCATTAGATTGCCCGATTCCCACAACAAAACAGACCCATTTGCCTGGTTGGTCAAAATCGAAGAAGATATCCCCGATAGGAAGCACCTGTTGAATCCAGTATCAAGACGCCGATTCGATTATCTACCTGAAGATTTTCCTCGAGTTCTTGATCTGTCGAGGTTTCGGGTATGTGAATTGGGCCAAGAATTTGTTCTTCGGTATGTGAAAAATACGTTGGGTGATTTGGGTAATTTGTATATGGAGAAAGTAGCTGTTATGTGTTTAGATGACGATGAAGGCAATGATTTTGTTTTTCTCACTATTCATGTTTCTGGTAAATTAGCTGTGATTAAATATGGGGAAAAAACATGGACTGTAATTCGTGACATGCCAATACCTCATGATGATGTTATGCCTTCTCCATTCGATGATGTTATACTGTTTAAAGGGCAATTCTATGCTGTTGATAATATCGGAAGGACCGTGATTGTAGACTCTTTGTCTTTAGTTTTGACTGTGATTGCAAATCCTGTGTTTGGTGGTGATAAGAAGTTTCTGGTTGAATCTTGTGGTGAATTGTTGTTGGTTGATATGTATCTGAGCATAGATTCCGAAGGAGGGAGTTCGGGTTTTGTGGAGGAATATTTTGAGCATCTTGCTTGTTATATGATCGAGAGGACAGTGAGGTTCAAGGTTTTTAGGTTGGATGAAGAAAGGCAAATGTGGGTTGGGGTTAGGAGTTTGAATGATCGTGTTTTGTTTGTTGGTGATGATTGCACGTTTTCTGCTTCAGCTTGTGATATACTATCTACTTGTAAAGGGAATTGCATATTTTTCGCGGATAATTTCTTGGATTGGGAAGAAAATGGAGAGATGGGATGTCGAGACATAGGTGTGTTTGACTTAGAGAGTGGTAATATAGGTCCCCTAGGAAAATACCCTGAATTTTCCAAGCTGTTTTGGCCACCTCCCCATTGGGTTACCTTGACAACTAATGAAGTAAGTATTTTTTTTTTGCAGTTAATGGAACTTTTTCTTCATTCAGCACTTTTAACCTGTTATGATGGTGCATTTGGAACGTTTTATAAATTCCTATCCTGCAGTGTATGTGAAGTTTTGGTTAAACTACTTCCAGATTTGTAGGTGACTGCATGTAATAGAAAGTAAAAACTATTATCAGCTTGATGGCTGGTGGCTAACTGTCTGAATTGTCATAGTTATTTGTTGTGTGGTCATTATAGTCTTCTCAATATGCGCTATTCTCTCTTTATTTTAGTTGTCTTGTTGGGGGTAGACGATAGTGCTCAAATATAATTGCAACAATAACTATTTACTGATGTTATGGTTATTTTCTCTCTTTTATTGGCAAAAACTCTTATGCTATGGAAACGTCCCATGTATTTCTTAGTACTTTACCAGTTTAAAGAATTGAATGGACCAGGTAGTAGTTGACTCATTATGAAGAGAAGTATTATGGCAGTTAAGGATCATTGCTGGTGATGCTGGGCATCAAGTGATATTCATGTTGAATACATTAGATAGTGAAAAGAAAATTTTCAAATGGAAAATGATACTTGAGTGCTAGTCAAGAGAAAGCTTACTTCTATTTTTCATGCTGCTTATCTATTTGATCTTTTGTGGGGTTGTGTTTCTTATGACTAGAGAAGCAAGTTGTAATTTTTAGATAGTAGCAATTGATTTTGGATAACATTTGGCGTGAAATAAGGAATTATTTAAGCTGATTGTTTAACGATTAACACTATAGGCATTTAGAGAGATTTTTGCTAACGAGGAATTTAGTGGAAACTATACATAAACCAATATTGAGACCTCTCTTTTTTACCTGACAACCTGACATAGGTGATCTGAAAATAAGCTGTCATATTCCCATGAGACCGTCCCTAAAATTGTTAAGTTCATTTTGATTATGAATGAATTCTCAAATTAATTCATGCTCAAATGTGTGATGACTTTTGACTTCTGAGCATTGCTAAACAATGAAGAGAATAATTTGCAGAGGCTGCTAGTTTCTGCCAACAAAAGATCAAAATGATTTAGTTTCTTCTCCAACATTAACTCCTTTGACTAATCTTGAAGAGCTAGACATTTACCGGTCAACAGGAAAGAACTTTCAAAGTGCTCCCCTCCCCTCCCCCAATAAAAAGGGTCTTGAATACTTGAAATTACTAAAAATATGTTTTGAACTTTTCTTTCTCCATTTATCTGCATAATAATCCTCTACTTGCACAATTATTTGTGCGATCACGTTGATTCTGCACTAGTATATTTGCTAGAATTTCTTTACTGAACCTTTCTTTTCCTATGTAATATATAAAGGAATATGTCTGATATTTTTAATGCAACAGGAGCGAGATCATGCTGAAGATCTGGTAAGTATTTAGAAGCCTGTTTCATGCTTCATGGGTGTGCTATGTAAATCACTGCTATTTACTAGGATATCAAGCCTGAGCGCTTCTCTTTACGATGCTTCTGAAATTGAAATCTTTAGCTAGCAAAAGACATATTTTGTGTATTTTGTCAAAAGTCTCACTTCTTTATTGGAATAGCTGCTGATGGAATCAGTGATTGGTTGATGATGGAAGCAGCTCTGGTATAGGAGTTTGATTGGTGAGTATTCAGTGGAGTTACAAGACACCCAATTCGCTGTGTAATAAGCCAGCCATAACGTTTCATCTGTCTAGCAAGGAAATAAAAATTATTGCTGCTGAGTTTTTAGCTGCTTGATTGTTTTAGTGATTGCTTTGCCCATCTCTGGTTAGAATAACATGGTGGACTTCAGTGGTGGACGGTTTGCTTGTGCAGTTATCATTTATAGCTTGGAGGAGCAAAGACCCACCAAGCTACTGCTGACTAGGTGATAACTTAGTTTCCTTTTTCCTCCTCATTTCTGGATGTTATGATCTCTTTTTCTCAATTGGTCTCTAAAAGGTTGCCTTCATTGAGTTTTCGCCAAACTCATTCATGGATTTGTACAGACCTTGAATCAACAGTAATTTACTTTCTATAAAAAGTTGTTAGATTCCATGTTTTATTTGAGACTACTAGTTTTATATTATGGAAAAATTCTTGGGTAGGATCGGTCCGTTCAACCACAAAATAAGGTAATCATGTGGTCATAGGGATCCTGGTAACTATGATCCCAATTCCTCTTACTGACATTCTTATATGGAGCACTGTCAAATCAATGGAGTTCACATATTAATCCATCAGCTGGAAACTGCTACAGGAAGTTCGTTCCCCTCTCCGCCATCTCTTCCATGGAATTCTATCTGGGGGCTGCAAACACTGTAAAATTGTTGGCATGGCTGCTTTCCTATTGTAAGCTGCTTGCATTCTCTTTTCTCTCTCTGAGACAACAAGTCCGCTCGGTACAATGCCAAGAGGAGAAGAAGATTTGAATCACTTGTTATTCTCTGAATGTGATGCAACTAGACACTTCCCTTTAACAAAACAGATTGCACGTCAACTTCATTTGCACTTCAACTTAGGAATTGGGAAAGAAAACATACCAGAACCAGAATGGGATTCAATTCCCAAATCTACCTGCAATCATTCTTTGGAGACTTCTGTTGCTACGAATCAGGCAGTATTTGATAATGCCCTTATCAATTTCACATCCATTATGCATGTATCTATCCCTCCTTTATACTGAAAAATACTCCTTACCAACAACCAATCAACATTCCTCTACTGCTACTAATTCAGTTGCTGAACTGTGGGCTGTTAGAAAAGCTTTAACAATGGCTAAAACACTTCACTTGTCTCATTTGCATATTGTTGCTGGCCGACGCTTCATCATTACTTGCAACAACCGCTACAGGATTGTGTAGAGATTTCCAAGATGTATGGCTGCCTTTGTATGTAGAGAAGGAAACGAAGCTGCAGATTCTTTGGCTTCACAAGCAGCTGCATCAGAAAACAGTCCTGGCCATCGTGGCCTTGGTATTGAGATTTGAGGAAATTAAACCTGTTGTGTAGGATCAATCTATATTGATTGACTGCTTAGCAAATACCACTATTTTTTGTTTTGGATCTTTCAAATCATTCATGCAGAGAATTAGACCCATTTTTTTTTTTATCCTTCGATAAAAAAAAAATCATTTTCTTCATAAAAAAAAGATATAGAACCAATAAAGATTTCTTTTTCGATTCATCCCATTCAAGAATTGTTTTTGATCCAATCCTTTTGATATCTAGTACATTGTGTCCAAGATGGGTAACACTAACCAGTCCCATTAGTTTTCACATCTACCTTTTTGTGTATCGTGTCCAAGACTTTCTGGAACTTTTTGTATATGAATGATTATCCTTTTTTTTCCAACAAAAAAGATAAGATAGCATTAATGTAAAGTTTACATGCATAGAGATGAGATTACAGACCCATCTAGGCCACCACGGGCCATACACATCCAAGAACAAAATATGATTAAAAAAATTCAGGAGCAGCGGAAAAGATGGTAATCAGATTCAGTAGCAGCAGCTGTAGAAGCCAAAAGATCTCATGCCTTGTTCGCTTCTCGGTACACAAAAGAAATCCACAGCTCCTGAAAACTTTTAGCCAGCTCAAGAGAGTCCTGGAGAAGCTGGTTCTAGTGAAATTGATGTGCCTGCTTGCTGGTAAAATAAGCAACAAAAGTAATCAAAGAGTCAGACCCCATAATGATGTGTGAAATATTTAAAGCTCATGCCATCAGAAGTCCTCCAATTGCAAAAATTTCAGTCACTCCATTAGTATTGATGCCCAAAAATTTCGAAAATCCTGCCACACAAACACCTTCAGAATTTATAGTGACTCCTCCAATCCCAGCTTTTCCAGGGTTATCAAGGGGAGCTCCATCCGTATTGAGTTTATGGAACAGAGGGGGAGGAGGAAGCCAATGTAAAAGTATTAATTGGTTCCTGGAAGGTGTATCAATTCTATTATAATTTTGGTGCTGCAATATGTCAAAAGAGCAGTTTTTGACGTCTGAATAATGAGTTGGTGACTTAGTTGGGCGTCTGGAATAAACTCCAACCCAGGAGAGATCAAGTAGACCAAGAATGTACTTAAAACTAATTGAAGTCTCGTTTGAAGAAAAAATTCATAAAACGCTAGGAGCTCTTAATAAGTAAATAATAATATAATTTAAGCCATAATCTTCTTTTCTCTATTACCAACTAATTAAGAAAACATGACCAATTCCTACAGCTAAAAGAAATATACAGATTAAAAGATGAAGCACTTTGAGTCAATCTCGCTCAGGAGCATCCCCAGAAACTCTTCTCGCGCTGAGGTTTCCAGTATATGACCAGATTTTCTCATAGTCAGCTGAAAATTGTTTATCTGACTTCCAGTCAGATTCCTCCTTGAGACAGTTTCTCTTTATAGAGTTAGGTGCCCTCTTAGGGCTTCCTGTGACAGGAGTAGAAGAACAGAACGTTGGCGTTGCAAATGGAGAGGCATAAGGAGTGTGTTGAATTGAGAAAGGGCTAGGAGACATCCTTTTTTGGATGGGAAGACCACTCAAACCTCCCCTGCTGAAAAGGGAGATTGATTCTGCTGCAACAGATCGCTTGGTGGCGTCATCGACATAAAGTACATCGTCTATTCTCGCCATAATATTGAAGGCCAAGCTTTCCATTACCCTGGAGTAGCTTTCTAGAATTGATTGCCCAACATCCTGCAAAAATAAGAAACTCTTTCAACATCTTTTGATATGACAGAGGTACCACTTCCAAACGCCTCTTCTTTCTCAGGTCCTTTGTGATTCAACAGTAGCAAGGAATGTAAGGTGCATAGAGAATGTATAGAATTACACCATCAAAATGAAAATTTTATATCTATATATCTCTGTTCCTTGACAAGAAATGTCTTTCTTTAAGAGCCAGAGAGATAATATGATAGTCTTGTATTATTTATTAAATAACAGATTATATCAGTTATGATTACACCTTTAAAGATACAATTGTACAGTTGAAACAACTATGATACTGTGTGGGGAATGATTGCAATAACCAGTGCTCATGTCTCCTGAGCTATATTACAGCATGATGAGATTGCTACTGTGACGTGCATCACTTTAAAGGCACAACAGTCTTATTCCTCTCTCCTTACCAAAAACCACTAAAAAGTTTTCCTCACCTTACATTCACAAAGTCATGTGGCAATGACAACCACATGCTACGCGTCATTGTCAAATACTGGAATATGATTTATGGAGAACATATAGGTTTGATTTATTAGACATTTAAAAGGGAATCAGGGATTGGATTAAAGTACATACCCTGTTAAACTGAATCTTGTTCATATCCAGGGCAGTCTGTGGAAGGCCAGGGAAACGAAGCCTCAAGCTCTGTAAGAGGGTGTCAGCTCGGTGAGCCAGAAAATGATTCTTGTCATTGTCGGCAACAAGGCCCTTAACCTTGCCACCCCATGATGAGTGCTTGACTTTCATGCGATTCACGGGTTTTTTCCGAACTTTCTGCTTCCAGACATGCACCGCAGCCTCAATTCGGTTAGCAATTTCCAGAGTATGATGTTCCGATGACAGGTCGAGGCAATCAAGGAGACACTCTGGTGAGAACTGGTCAGCAGTTATATAGCGATAGATGATATCGCCCAAACACGCTTTTCCACTCTGATGGCAATTGGACATCAAACACAGAGGAAAAATGTTAAAATAACATAACTCTCAACAATTTAACTAAATAATTAAAAGCAGTTATGCAGAGGATATGTAATAAAAAAAAATTGGTCCATTCCAAACATATATATATATATATATATATATATATATATATTTATAAGTAAAAGCTGGGAGCTATTACAAATATTATTCAGCACTAGCATTAAATAAACATGTTACTTTAAGCTCCAATTCTGAGAAATGCAATTCCTCTGTCCATTATCTAAATTTGGTAATCTCATATTTCTGAAATTTACTAAGCTCGTATATTTGAATATTTAAGAATGTTAAATGGCACCATAATGCATCATTCTTAGTGCCCAAAATTCAAAAGCTAAAATGTACAAATGGAGAACCACCGTTTTCAAGAACTTTACAAGACAAAATACAGCACAAAGAGTGCAGCATTATAAACCCTGCAACTAAACCATCTCAGTACCACACAAACATGCAATTAATCAGGGTTTAAGGAGTGGAAGGCAATTATTTCTAAGTTAAAAGAAGAAATAATATTGCAACTAGGCCAATATTTATGAGCTCAAGAAGAACTATTCCTAGCTTGGACAATCCTTAAACCTGACACTAGAACCTTGTAAGTCTTATTGACCAACTCTAGGAACCAAACGATGAGGGTCTGAGGGCTGCTCTCTTGAAGGAATTGAGCGATCTGTGAAAGTGGAGCTTCCTCATCGGCTTTTCAATATCTTTAGGCCATTTACCACTCTATTGAAAGCATTTGGAAAGTGTAAGTGGGGCATATGTCAAGAGATGTTCATGTTGTAGCCAGATTGAAGGTTTTAGTAGCTTGGTTTTAAGTTTGCTTACGACTGGGTTTTCTATAGCATGGAAGGATCTCTGCTTTTTGGCTTATTCTTGTTAGAAGAATGGTCATATTGGTGTTGTGCTTTTTCCCAAGCCAGACGCTTTTTTTTTCTTGTAATTGGGTGGTCTTTTGTACCCAGTGAGGTTCTGTCCTGTTAAATCTTAGGATTGTACTCTGATTTGAAGGTTAATAACACGAAATTTGTGTTTGCTGTTAAAAAAAAGGAATCAAAGCAATATAATCAATTTTCCCAAATGAATTAGACAATCAGCAACCCAAACACATTAAGCAAAACAGATTAAAACATGCCAGCTAATTTGATCCTCAGCTGAGTCCAACACAATAATCCAAGATGAGATAAAACCCATACCTTGGGAAGGGTCTCCAAGTATGCGGAGGGGATCTCCATTTCCATAAGCACACTACTATTAATAGCCATGGCGGCCTTTAGTATCTGATTTGAGCAATCCCTGCATTGCTGCAACTTCTTTCTTGCATCCTCACACAACCCATTAGGGGGCACTTTTGGACACGGCAACCACCACTTCTCCTCCTGCCTAATTGAAGGCCTCCCACCAGAAATAGATGTTGTAAATTCATCAGAGTCACCGCCATCACCCACAATAATCCCTCGATCAACATACGAGAATTCCGTATCACAAAACTCATCAAGCATACTAATCAACATCGCATCAACCTTCTTGAGGGCAGGCAGATTTATGTATAAATCGGAACGTGGCCTAGTGGCCATGACTTCATATGTACCCCCACCAGGGAACTGTTGTATCGAAGGTACAAGCTCAACAATTGAATCACTCACGCATAATAACCATTCCATTTCTCTGCGCCACATTGCCTTCTTTTGAGGTGCTAATGGCTCTAATCTCCATAGCTCACCAAACACAGTCGCTGTCATTACAATTTAACTCAGAATTTAGAAGCAAATAAGACAGGAATAGCCAATTCATACAAATAGCAAGCGGAAAGCTCATGCTAACCAGAGAGATTTGTGATTGCGTTTGAGATTGCGAGCGCAGTACAGACTCCTTTTCCACCTCCAGACATATCTTCTCCCAAAAGAAGCTTAGCAAATCTCTCTTTCATCATTTCAACTTCTACACAAAAAAAAACAACTAAATTGAATTAAAAATGGAAAAATCAACATTTAAGTAGAATATAGAAAAATTAACAAAAATAGAAATAGAACCATTTGATTAATCCTCAAACAGCACATATAATGAGATCTTCTTCACTAATAGAAGAGAACATGATTCCGTGTATGAGATTCTTGATTTTCATTTCATACAATAAATAAAAAAATATCGAAGCAAATTTACGCAACTAAAACAGTAAGTATTGTAAGAATAAAAATCCCCCTCAAGTTCAACACTAAAATTAACCAAATGTATATACTAAATCAGCTAAAAAAAATGTTTTACTACCATAAAATAAAACCAAAAAAACAAATAGTACAAATTATTACCGGACAAATCAGTTTCCCGTTTCTCCGGCTTCTCGTCCCAAACCACCACATCTTTCCCTCCAATCACCGGCAGCATCACCGGCGCAGGGAAACAGAATCCACCAGTAACCGGCCGCGGTGATGACGTCATCGAGCTCGAGGCTCCCTCTCCATCGAACCGCCGACACGAGAAACTGCTGCAACTCTCCGACTCACTGATGTCAGCGCTGGGGCTGTAACTCCCGCACCTATCGCTCTGCTGATCAGAGCCATCATCCGACGACACGCTCCCCATCAATCGAAAGATCCGACGGCTAAAAAACACCACAGGCGCACATTCGTTACTGTGATGATCAATGTATCAGATCAAAACGCCAAATCCATTGCCTCGCGTGAAACAGAGAGAAAGAGCGAAGAGAAAGTGAAGGATGTTGTGATGATAGTTTGCTATAGTGATGCTTGATAAAGCAAAAGCTAGAGATAAAAGTACTCTCTCTCCCCCACTGGTCGCACTCTTTCAGTTTTTTTCTCCACTCTCTCTACAGATATGTATACGTATATGTGTATATATAGATTCCTTTTTATCTCCCTCGACGTACTGAATACTGATCCTTATTTACTCTCTCCCTCCACGGTGCTAAATGCTACTGATACTGATAGTGCTCGAGGGATAAAAAAAAGCTAAAGTAACGGCGTTTGCAGCGGTTTGTCTTTCCGTTGACAACTTGTTTATAGAACCCGACACGGGCATTTACCTTGGGGCCCACAAACATCGCTTAAATTATAGCCAGGATGGCAGGTACTAATGACGTGGACCAATAGCCACTGAAGTGCAGGAAACAGTTGTAAGGGTCGACATGTCTCCGTGAGTGAACGGCCGTTGGTGTTTTGGTTTGTTTTGGAGGGAATGGCGTGTGAAAATGACTAAACGGCGAATTTTTTTGCCGGGGAAATTATTTGAGATGCTGGCGTTCTCATTTTACGAGTCGTAGGCTCGCTTTCCTAAACGTTAAATTGCATATATTAAATTTCTTGATTTGTGGATTATGATTTCATATTTTCCAATGCAAGTATTTAAAAACTGAGACTCTTATCTTTCTATTTGATATTAAATTGATGTTAAATTTATTGTGAAATTAAATATTATTATAATAAATTTAAATTTAAAATTTTTTATTTGATGATTTGGCTTTTCAATCTTAACATTAACTTGATTCTATTTCAAATATCAAATAAAGAGATCATAATCATTGAATAAAAAATCTTTTTGGTTTAGTTTATTTAGTAGTTTTTGTTCAAAATCTGTATATTTTGAAGTGATTCTTTTGGATCAAAAACCGAAAATAACTTTAAAATTTTGATTTAAGTTTAAAATCAAAAATTGAGTTTTATAGTTAAATTTAAATTTTTAAATTATTTTTGGATTACAAAAATATTTACACCCTTTCTATCATATAAATTATCATGATCGCATTCTCGATTGAGAATATTATTATTAATAATAATTTGATCAATGTTATCAACTTTTATTATTATTGCTAGTTTAATTGTTAGTATTAGTTATTTAATTATATTACATTAAATATTATTTATATTCCTATTGCTATTATTCATATTTATTGTGATTAAAACTAATATTTCTAATTGTACAAATGCTAAACTTAATTTGATAAAAGAAGATATTCAAACAGTTAAATATGCCCTTATAATTTAACAGTTAAAAACATGTCTATAACCTATCAACCAAATACATAATTATTTTAAAATTACTTTTAAGTCCATATAAATAATCAAAAGCTAAATCAAGCTGTCTCTAAATTAAAAATGTAAAAGCGATTGTGTTGATTGATAAATTCTAAAAACAATTTTAAACAATGAAATTACCAATAAAAATATATCAATATAGATTGGCTACTTGAATGTTTAAATTGATTTATTCTAATCAATTTGATTTATGTCTCCTATATAATAAAAAAATATTTATTTAAAAGGGTTAATAGTACCAGAAGTATTTAAACTATTAATCTTTAACATTTAGATCCTTAAACTATGAATTTATTGTTAAAATCCTTCGGCTTTTGATTAATTGTAATTTAACATTTTTATGCATTATTCATTAATGAAATTATCTTAAATACTTAACGATACAAAAATTTGAATCGTGATTTTTTGAAACATATAAAGATAAATGTAATATAACATGAGAAAAAATATAAATGTTTAAATATTTAATATATATATATATATTTTACAATTAAATATTGATAAGTCACAAGAAAATAGCATAAAAAGTAAAAAAATCTAAAAAAATGATTAGATGACCTCTAAATAGTTTATAAAGTTTATTGAAATTTTTATTTAGTATATTTAACTATCATGAAATGAAAAATTAAATATTATAATAATAAAAAATATAATTATAATTAATTAAGAATTTGAAGACATTTGGTACTAAATTTCAAGATCGGCCGAGACAAAGGATATCAAGTACTAAAGTTCTATTGCAATCTCAGCCATATATATCTAAAAGAATATTGCAATCTCAGCCATAGAATGTTGTGGGATCTTGGGGTGAAGGATGGCCCAGATCTCATCAGTGGGAGAGAATCTTTAGCGGCTAAAAGCCTGACATTGTGTGGAGTAGAAGTATTCGTGGTCCGATACGGTTACGTGTACGGCCGATTCTACTTTATGCACATCCCGATCTTGCCCTTATAACTATGATGTGTGGTTCCTGATTAACTACTGTTAAAGCTCGAGACAGCTCGTCACTACACGCGTCAGTTTATGATTGCAATGATTTATTCGAATCAGAGTTTAGATTGCATTTTCGTCATCGAAATAATCAGATCCGATGGTGGTAAATCAATGACGCATTTTAATGCTCTATGTTGACCAGTGGTCATACTGATTGCGTAGTCTATTTACAAAATTAAATCACAGCCGTCAATGTAGGACCCAAGTGTCCATGATTTATGAGAAGAGGAGAAATAATTTCACCGATTGAGGAGTGACGACCACCTTAGGGTTTCATGCACGTGATCCATCTAGGGCTTGAACAATTACGATAGGTCGGCTGGTCGGGTTACTAATGTGTATTAGCGTAGGAAAGCTGTTAACGTGGGGACCGTCTGTTCTTGCCTTCTTGGTGTGAATTGTGATAGTATATCCTGTATTTCGCACTGCATGGTAAAATTTTGACAGTTGATCGAGCAAGTGGATCTGCACCGTTGATAATCAGATCGATTAAGCAACTGTTTGTTGTGTTGGGATCCTATTCAAGTATAAACAGATTAATGCATATTTCTGCCTCAGGTTTAGTAATTGGGATAATTATATTATTGACGTTTCAAATTGCCTTCCTTGATTAGATTTGACCCAACGGAACTGTTAAATTGTGATGTTGGCTAGAAAAATACAATGTTACTCTCCAAATAAACGTCAATTTGAGTTTGTTTTAATCAATAGTAGACCGACATTGGTGGCAATGGAATCACTTGGATCCATTTAATTTTTGAAAAATAAATTAATATTATATATATTAAAATTATTTTCATTAAAATAAATAAATTACCTAGGTGAGTATTAAAAATTATCTAAATTTAATGTAATTTTTTTATATATAGCTTTAATATACAATACACACAGGTTGTGTATAACTTTTTATTTTATTAAGAAAATAAAATTTTTTCTAAACAAATGTTTATGTATAAATTTATATTTTTTTAATGAATATTATCAAAAATAATTATCATCACCAAGCCAAAAGAATAATTAATCACACGTGCCTCTCACATTATCGACCATGCTTGGAATATAGAGGTAATTATGATGGCGACTGAGAAGAAACTATACAAAAATCTTTGCAATCCCAACAACATATACAGTGAGATATGAGTAGTGTCCTATAATGTCGATTCACGTGCGTATTATGTTACTAACACCATTATTCAACAAAACATGGAGTGAAAATCTCAGCGGAGTAAGGTCAGACATGCTTGAAGGGATTAAAGTAATGTTTGAAATTGAAGTTGAAAATTAAAATTGAAATGAAATTATATTTTTTAATATTAAAATAATTAAAAAAATTATAATTTAACTTTATTTCAATTTCAATTTTAATTTTAATTTTAGATAAATAAACGCAACGTAAAAGTAAAAATAATACAACATTACAATACTGAAGACCTATGTTACATGTTAAACTTTCGATATTCGGATAAACGTGGCATAAAAGTAATAAGAATGCAACATTACAACACCAAAGACTTATATTACATGTCAGACATTTGATATTCAGACAAAAATAGAACATTTAAACATTCAAAATTAAAAATAAATTTAAAAAAATTATAAAAATAAAACTGATTTCAGCCTTCCAGTTAACATAACCAAAGACAATAGAAGTCCAACAAACAACGATTCGAAAATACCAAACGTTTCTTGTTACACAAAAACCCCAACAACATATCGAAAACACCAAACGTTTCTTATTATACAACAACCCCGGTAGAATAGAACACAGATGAATATGTGAAACAATTTTCTGCACATTCTTGTCAAATACTTCACAATCAATTTTGCAGTCAAAGACCAATACAGAGGAGATCCATAAGAGTGAACGAACATTAGACTTCACGAATTTTCGCTGAATGGATGTGATTTCACCTGAGGGGGAAGAAAATGAACAAAAAAATAATAATAAGTTAAGAGAATGCAAAATAGCTGATTTTAGTCAAAACAGTGTATATTAACTTGAGAATGCAAATGAAATTCATTGACAAGAAGGAAAGATACTAAAAACAGTGTATATTAACTTGAGTAACTGAAGAACAATGGCATTGATTTATTAAGTTCAATGAAATTGGGCCTTTGAGCACAAACTCAAAAAGGGAATAAGAAAATGGCATTGCTGATACTGATTCTTGAAGTACAAAACTACAAATGAATTGGGTCTTTGTGATGGTTCCCAGTTTGTCATTTTCTACTAGTGGAATAAACAACATAGAATCAAAAGAAAAAAAGGGGAAAAGAAAAAAAGGGGAAAAGAAAATAAGAATGAAAAGCAGAGGAACAAAGAGGTATTGACAGATTAAAAGTGGAGAATTTTAGATGTTTTAAAGACTCACTGGAGAATTTAAAAGTGGGTTAAAGTATGATAGCTCATTGGCGTAAGTAAATGATTCGCTCTTTAATAGTCCAGTGATACTTGGATTACTCTCTTTCTAATGGTTAGATCATGTGTAGCTGCTTCAATAACGGGCATGCATGGTAGATTACGAAGCCGTAATCATCTACAGATTTCTCACACGCAAAAATAAAAGCAAGATTTCAGAGACTGCATCGTCTCTGAACACGTAATAAAAACCCTTGAAAGAAAAACGAGATCTTAAAGATCGCGTCGTCTTGAGCACGTAATGAACTTGCTCTCTGAACCATTATAAAAAAGTCCAAAATATGTAGTTCTTAGCACAGTTCAAGTTCATTACCAAAACACTATTATCATTAATACTATAATTCTCTCAATTTTCTAAAAATTTAACACTAACAAAAGTATTGGAGAGTCTTGAAATGCATCATTTTTTCCTTCGGTGACCCTTTAATTCATCACCCTTTCTCTGCATTGACTTTGGAATTCCAAACCTTCAGCACAGCAACTGATTTTCGACATCAACACCCATAATCCCAAAATTAACCCAAGCTAGCATTTTTAAAGATGTAACTTTAGTGTCAAATAAGAAGGAAAGAAAGAAAAACATTCAACATATTTCTAGAAAATTCAGATTTTTATTTCAGTACCAAAAATTAAATTGTTACCTGATCTTGAGTATCATTCTTCGTCACAAAACTTAAATTCGATGGAAGGCACATGTTGGACTTTGTCGAAATCCTCTCCTCCTTGGAGCAGTTTCTCTTTAAATGTCTTTGGCATCCAATAAATCTCCAGTTCTTCCAGGGTTGTCATGAACCTCAATCTGTCTGGAAGTCTCCTCATTTTACTGCAGGCTCCAATAAACAAACAGCAGAGACTGGGCATGGCACCTTCCTCAACCCTCCACTCCTCTAAGTTTTGCAAGCCAACTAGGTCAAGAGAGTAGAGTAGAGGAAAACCTTGTCTAGAGCAAACCATTTCTCTCCGGGTAAAAGCAATCCTTAAGTTGGGCAGCTTCTCAAGAATTGGTGTTGGATCTTCCTCAAGTTTACATGACCCTAAGCTTATGGAGGTAATGTAAGGAGGGAATTGGTAATTATCCCGTAACTTCTCTAGTTGCATATCTAATTCGAACTGAGAAAGATTAACATAACCTGGCAACAATGCCATTAAGTCAACTGGTGGTGGTGGTGGCGCGATAAAGTTGCTATATATAGATAAGGACTGAAGATGTTTTAATGCATCGCTGAGGGATAAGATGGTTTCCTGAAAACCATTGCCTTTATAAGAAGGAGATATTCTCGACTCTCTAAGATTGGTCATGTGGAAGAGATCCCTTGCATAGCAATACTCCATATGAAAATTCTTAAGCGTTCGTAAGTTTTTCAAATTACCCAATTGCCACTTCGTTTTTCTATCACATATATAAGGAAGATATAGATGTCTCAATTTTTCCATCTTCCATATTACGTTGGGCACATGAACCATTAAATTAATATTGTTTAAGACCAAAGTCTACAATAACTTCAAATTTCCAAGAGATGATGGCAACCCTGGCACATTAGAATTTCTTAAACTCAAGAATCTCAAGTGAATGAGTTTCCCAATATCTCTGGGTAAATACCCTCCTTTAACTTTAACTCCTTCAAGATCTAGCACTCTAAGCAATTCCAAATTTTTGAAGCTAGGCTTTGATAGTTCCCAATATTTATCTTCAATAGAGTCTCTACGCAAGCATAAGAGAGACCTAAGGTGAGAACTTTTAATAGGCTTTTGGCAAAAACTATCACCCAATAAATGCACAGAGAGTCTGCGAAATTTACCAATAGACGAAGAAGATGAAATATCACCATTTTCACATTGAGATTGAGGATTAATGATTTGTAGAAATCTTTCCTGGTCTACTTTCAACAAGCAGAGCTCTCTCATGATGTAATACATGCGACACGTTACAACTTTCTAAATTGCAACATCTCTTCTTCCAACTAAAACCATGCTCCTCTCTATCAGCTCATCAAGGTACCATTCTGCCACATCCTCCACCATTCCCCCCTCATCATGTCCTTCTTGTTGCAATGATGTGATTATTCCTTCTGCAATTCAAAATTTAATCAATTTATCCACATGTATCTCATAATCTTCTGGGAAATTACCTAAGTAAAGAAAGCATTGCTTCAGTTGGGTGGCAAATCATCATAGCTTAAAGATAACACATTAGAAATAGTAGAATCATTCTGTCATTGGTGATTGCCGCTCGTTATGTATGATTTGATGTTCTCATGCACAAATTGCCAATGGTTTAATGTATATTTTGTTGCTAGGAGTCCTCCCAGCACTGTGATGGTTAAGGGTAAGCCTGCACGGTGTTTGACCATCTTCTTCCCTAGCTCTTCCATTCTTCCATCAATTCCATGGTCTGAAAGAACAAGAAGTGATCATAGTTGGTAACAAAAACGAGGAATTGATAATTGGATCAGCCTAGTAGTTTTTCTTTAATTATTTGAGCTTCTAGAAACTGCATAAATTAAATTTCAATCATATTTCACTGGTTTCTTAGTTTCTTTCTTGCTATAAAGAACTTTCATTTTGTTTTCTTCTTCAAAGAGAAATAATACAAAATCTACATTAATCAATTTAATTTGGGAGAAACCGTAGCAACCAGGTCTATTCTACTTTTGGATCACTTCCCGAAAATGTTTCAAGAGCATGTTTTGATAATTGTAATAGGGCAGTTTGTTTGGCTTATGGCTTTCTTAGGTTCTTCTTTGTGGTTTGTATGGGTTTCTACGTGAGAAAAGATAGAAAAACCTCTATTTCTGTAAAAAAAAAATTTGTCTAAATCGTTTTCATGAAAGATAAGTTGCACAAAAATTCATCCAGAGAATATTAGTTGTTTAAATGTAAAATTGTATATTATCATTCTAGCTCCCACTAAATGTCAACCAATTACTTAATGTCAAGAAATTTGAGAATTTTACTCAAAAACTCTTCATTTCTTGAAGGCATAAATCAGGAATTTGTCTTACCTGCATTTAGAACTACCAAACATCACTACAAATGAAAAAACAAAATTCGTTTTGGAAAGCTGATTTTCTAAGTTTATCAATGGAAAGAGAGGAAAGAGAGAAAGTAAACTACATATTCTAGTTCAAAATAATCGTTGATTAAAATTTTAGCTCCCATTTCATGTTCAGGTTTTTAATTATTTCTCATGACTATGAAAAACTTGTCTTTCCTTTTAATTAAGAATCAATCTTTCTCTAGTCTTTTTGCAAAAGCGAAGCATCACATGATTATTGATAATTCTAAGCGGGTATTACCTGCACCATCCCTTTTAGAAAATGCTATCTTTTCAAACAATTCCAGGCTTTCTTTATCTTTTAGGCATTGTGGTTCATGGAGGAAACCTCTTGGATCTGCATGCAAAGCTACCTCTTTTTTGCGAGAAGTGAGCATTATCTTGCTACCTGTTTCATCTGCAGGGAAGGCATTTTTCAGACTATCCCAAGCTTCATCACTCCAAATATCATCAAGTATGACCAGGCATTTATTCTCTGTCATGCATCTATGCAGTTCTTCTGCCAGCTCTTCATCTCTCAACTTTATAATTCTTTATCTTTCATCTGTAAAGGCGAGACCTAGCAAGATTCCTTGCCATACATCTCTTCTTTGACACTGTTGAGAGACATATGCCCAAGCAAATCGGTTAAAGTGTCGTCTCACTTGGATATGATGATAAACCTGCTTGGCCAAAGTGGTTTTTCCAAGGCCGCCCATACCACATATGGAAACAACTCGGAAATTATTTTCTTCAGCCACCAAATTCCTGATTAACTCGTTGATGTTCTGCTCCAACCCTACGAGAATACGTTCAACAATATGACGAAAAGGCTGCCTTTGCTCTCGTTGTCTCTCATGTGAAGAACTTTAGCGTTCTCTATCCCTCAACTTTTTAATACCGTAGGCTTGCAAGCTCATTGTTATTTGAGAAATTCTGGTGGTAATTGCCTATCACTGATCCAACCTTGTGGAGTGTTATTACTTTATTAAACACCTTGAGGGCATTTTTGATACCTTCTTGACACAGGTGTGTCCAACCTAACATTGGCCTGCCCAACAAAAAATAACAAAATCTCTTATCAACTAAGCAAGGTAAAAGGTCCAAGCCCAAAGTGGAAGAAGATTCGGATGCAACAGCCTATTAGATTTAGGCTCATCATAACAAACCCAAACGATATGCTTTTTGAGACTTTCTTAGGCCTAAATTGAAGTTCAAGATGTCATCTTTCCAACTCAACAAGTTTCAACCCATTTGGAGATGTGTGGAAGAAGATATGATCGTTTGAATTCTACCAGTTGGGTCCTCCTGAAATTCCAGGATTGTATTCTTCTTTTGGCCTTTTCCTTGATTCCTTTCATGTTTTAGGGATTGTCTCCTTCCTTGTTTTAGGGATTGTTTCATTGCATGTTTTATGGATTGTTTCCTTGCATGTTTTAGGGATTGTTTGCTTGCATGTTTTATGCCTTGTTTTCTTGCTTGTCCTGAGCTTAGAAGGTTGTTCTAAGCTTTATAAATACTTGTGTTTGTAAGTTGAAAAATCAGACTTGAGTTTATAAATTGAAATTAGCCTTTGGCTTTTGAGAAGAGAGTTTCTCCTTCTTTTAATTCTGTATCTCTTTGGTATAATCCTTAGAGTGGTGAATTCCTATAGTTCTGTATCCCTTGTGTTAATCTTTTGGGTGGTGATATTCTATATCCCTTTGGTGTTATCTCATGGGTGGTGAACTCCTATCTTTCATTTCTTTGTTTGTTTGTTTAGTTTCCTTCAATTCTATTTAAATTCGGTATCAAATTGGTATCAGAGCTTTGGTTTCTCAAGTGTGATATCTAACACCTTGATTTCCATAGTTCTTGTTATTATGGCTATTCATGGTCGTCGTGGTCAAGCTATTCCAGTAGCAGCTCCAGAAGCACCACCGCAAGGAGATCCGCGAGATATCGAGATGGAAGCCTTAAGGAGACAAGTGCAACAACTTGAACAACGCCTAGAGCGTTATGAAACTTCTGAACATGGTGCCCCTCATCATGGCTCAGATGTTGAAGTTTTCAGCAATGATGGAGACGAAGTTAATCCTTTTCACCAAGCTCGTAGTCACGCCTCAAGTGACAGCACACCACCTCACCCCCGTGAGCTAAGAAATCATGTTTTTCGACGTGATTATTATGTCAAGGTGGACATTCCAGAATTTTAAGGAAGGATGCAACCAGATGATTTCATTGATTGGCTTACTACCGTTAAGCGAATCTTTGATTTCAAAGATGTTCCAGAAAATCATAAAGTGAAAGTTGTTGCCATCAAGCTAAGGAAACATGCTTCAATCTGGTGGGAGCATTTGAAGAGGCAGCGAGAACGTGAAAGAAGAGTACGTATTACAACATGGGCAAAGATGAGGAGAGAGCTAAAAAGAAAGTATTTACCTGACCACAACAAACAAGATGCTTTTATGAAATTTCATAATTTCAAGCAAAGGGAGTTGTCCGTGAAGGAGTATACAACGGATTTTGATCATCTAATGATTTGCTGTGATGTTGTTAAGCAAGAGGAGCAGATGATAGCCCGCTATCTTGGTGGGTTACGTGTTGAAATCAGTGATGTGGTGCAGCTGCAACCATATTGGACTTACAATGATGTTTGCAAACTAGCTAAGAAGGTGGAGAAGCAACATTTTTTTCTCAATACTATGATGTCACTGTTAGTTGACAATTCTTCATCAGCTATAAACCAGTGGAGAACACGTCTATGAATTTTTTTTGTAACACAATGACATAAGTGATGGCTTTATTAAGTATAAAGTTTTCTTAATTTTTGATTGACTTCTTCCACCACATTGGCACATTTACATGCTTGATGAAACAAAATATACTATCTACCTTATCAAATAATTTCTACTTGGATTGGGTTTATTCTACTTGTCAGAGAAATTGAGAGCGAAGAGACTAAGAATGTGTTTGAATTGAGAGACTAACCTCTTCTTTTTCCTCCATTCTCCCTCAATTCGAATGCTCTTTAAATTTTAGATGAACATATAGTTTCATAGACATAGTACATGAACAGAAAATTGATTAACTGGTTACTAGTGGGGTAGATGAATAGACATGGGGGAGTGAGAATATTGATGCAATGGTTCGGCCGTAGTAAGAACAAGTGGAGGAATGGATGAGTGGTTAAGTGTAGGGGAGGGGACAGGTGCACTGAGAGTAGGATAGGAAAAACATAATTCATGAAAGACAACATGACGATTGGTATAGACACAACCAGTGGTGAGACTTAGACACCTATATCCTTTGTAATTTTGAGCATAACTTAAGAAGACACATTGTTTAGATCGAGGTGCAAGCTTGTGGGGTTCATTGGCAGTGAGGTTAGGATAACAGACACACCCAAAGACATGAAAAAAGGAGTAATCAGGAATTTTAGACAACAATTTTGTATAAAGAGCTTGATTTTGTAAAACAGGAGTAGAGAGACGCTTGATAATGTAAAGTGCAGTGTATGTAGTATTAACCCAAAATTACTCAGGAAGAGATGAGTGAATTAAGAGGGTGCGTGTCATTTCACTAATGTGTCTATGCTTACGCTCAGCGACACCATTTTGTTGAGGAGTGTCCAGGCAAGACATGCAAAAAGTAATACCATGTTGAGCAAAAAATTGTTTGAAAGGCATTTGATCAAATTCTTTACCACCATCACTTTGAAAAGTTTTTATTTTTGTATAAAATTGATTTTTAACAAGAGCTTTATAAGTACAAAAGTGTTGAAAGACTTCAGGTTTTTTACACATAGGAAAAATCCAAGAATAACGAGAAAAATCATCCAAAAAAATAAAATAATATCGATAACCTAAATTTGATAAAATAGAAGATTGCCAAACATCAGAATGTATTAAAGCCAAATGTTGGTCAGTACAATGCTGAACAAAATTAAAAGATATATGTTTAGACTAGCTTAGCTAAAACTCCGAATAAAAACTAGAATATTTAGAAGACAATGAAAGATTTTTGCGAGTTTGTAAAAGAGAAAACACACTGGGACCTAAATGACCAAGTGGGCGATGCCAAACATCACCAGAGACTTGACGAAAGACTAGTGCCAGAGGAGAGAGAGTGACTGAGCCGGGTGGAAGAGGGTAGAGGTCACCATTACTTGAGGATTTGAGAAGAATTCTCCTCGTACTCTTGTCCTTAATAACAACATGAGATGCATCAAAGTTAGCGAAATAGTTATTATCAGAACATAAACGTTTAACAGAAAGTAAATTGTGAGATAATTGTGGGACATGCATGACATTTTTAAGGTGAAGTGGTTTGGTGGAGGTGCATAAGAAAGTAGAACCAACATTATTAATATCAAGCAATTGTCAATTACCAACTAAAATTTTGGTTTTTCCAAAATAAGGTGTAAAATTAGTAAAGTATACCTGACTTGAGAGTCATGTGAGCGGAGGTAGCCGTATCATGGTACCACTGAGCGACATTAGACTCACCAAGTGACATGGCAGCAAAAAATTTTGTCAAGTCATGAGAGACAACAACATGATTGAACAGATGAGGACAAGTTAAGGCAATGTGACCAGTGGTGTGAAAAATTTGTCATGACGTGGAGGATGTGGTCCCAATAAAACTTCACAACTATAAGGGGAAATACTAGCAGATTGATTATATATAAGAAAGAAATGAGAGGACTGATTAGTACCTAAACCATGCTGGAAAGAGGCACCACGACTAGTATTACGGCCACGTCCTCAACCACGATCCCGATAACCACAACGACCCCTGCCACGACCACGAGAAGCACCAAAGGTGGTGGTGGTGGCAAAGGCTGTAGGAAGGTCAGAAAGCTGAGAAAAGACCTGAATATGCTTCAGGCGTTGTTCCTGGAGGAACAGCTTAGTGCGCAGACTGTCAAAGGTAAGAGCGATATTGGTGTACCGTGGTGATGAAGCTTTCATACTCGGTAGGCAGACCTGCTAAGGCATAGGAGATGAGGTCTTTGCTGGAGAGAGGTGAATTGATGGCAGTAAGAACATCAGTTATGGCTTTGAGGTCCCAAAGATATTATTCAATAGATTTTCCAACTTTAGTATGCTGATGAAGCTTCAGGCGAAGGTCAAACTCATTTGCGTTAGATTGATCAAGGTAACGTTGTTCCAAGGCCAGCCAGACATCCCGAGAAGTATGAAGATCATGCACATCTTGGAGTATGTTTGACGTTAGGGTTGCCTTAATTCAAAAGCGAAGGCATTGGTCTGTATGAAGCTAGGGTGAGAAAGCAGGGTTAAGGGTTGTGGTGCCATCACTGGAATAATAATACTGGGTGGGAATAGGGAAAGTACTATCAACGTACCCGATTAGGTCGTAACTTATAAGGACTGAGAGAAACTGAGAACGCCAAAAAATATAATTAGAATTATCAAGTTTAATATTAACCAGGTGGGTGATACTAGGAGCAGAGAACATAGGGAGATTATGGGAATGTGGATGAGTTGAGGAATTAATGAGGGAGGATACAAACCTTGATGGAGGAATTAATTGTGTATTGGGCATTGTATTGGTCGGTGGGGTGGGAAAAATAGGAAATTGTGGTATTTGTGATAGTGTGGCGTCGTAGGGAATGAGGTGTGTGGGATCGGGTGTTGTAGGATTTTGATGGGTTTGCGGAGAATAAGTGATGGGTGAGAGGGAGAGTGAGGAACCGAGTGCTAGAGGGAAAGTGATCGGGTGAGAGAGAGTGTGTGTTGATGGGAATGGGACCAGGTGCTGTAGGGAGAATAGGACAGTTGGCAGGTGAGAGGGAGAGTGAGAAACCAAGTGAAGGATAGACTGTACTAACAAGTGATGGACTAGCTATAGGTGTAGGCATGATTATGACAGGACCATCTGATGGAATAGAGGGGACTGAGGAGTCATGTGCGAAACTAGGCACATTGGTGACTTTAGTTGTGATGCTACTCGGGACCATAGCAGAGTAGGGGATTTCAGTGAAGGGTAAGGTAATTGGAGCAGTATTTTCCATGATTTTGGATTTAGAGGGTGAGAAACAAGTGTTTAGGGTTTTTGGATCTTACTGTTCTGATACCATGAAGAGATTGAAATAGAAATTTAGGGTTTGTATATTCTGACATGTTTACAAAAGAGTGTCCTAATAGAACTAGGGTATATCAGAGTGTTCTAATAAGACTAAAGTTTCTTATATACAATAGACTAGAAATTCCTAATATTATTTACATTAGGAGTATATACATTTACAAACACCAACCACACTTTAGAGATTACAAGCCGCCCAAGTGGTACAACAGAAGACCTGCTGAGAAACAATTCCACACAAAAGAAAAAAGATAAAAAGATAAGTTATAAGAAAAATCAGACAAATAACCCACATATCTTGAGAATTGAACTTGAAATCTTGTAGTCCCAAAGTCTTAACTTTGAACATTAACTAAGACCTCATGATAAACGTGTCTAAGTTATAAGAAAGATGACTTAGTACGCGAAGCATCATACACAACATAATTTTCTATTAGGAACAAAAGTAGAAAAAAAAAAAAAGAGATAATTGTTGTTTGCCTTACCTTCAATATTTATCACTTATATAATTATGAAAAAACTACTATTGTCAGAGTTAATTGTTGTTATCATAGATAATTGTATAAGATAGATTTGAATTCATACCAAAGAGCTTACAACCAAACAATAACAGATGTATGAGTTCGATTATAAATAAAAATTTTGTGACAGTCATAGACACCAAGCACCAAACAAATTTCACAAATTCAACCGAACAAGGCCTAAATTACTTAGTTGATTTGGGCTAAACAATATAACTGGAAACCCATTAAAAGCCCAGTAAATTTTTTAAGATCTCTCGCACTTTCTTTTTTGGCAGGATCTTTCTCCTTGCCCCAAACTTGTATTTTAGAAAATTAATTATATCTCGCAAAAAAAAAAAAAAAAAAAAAAGAAAAGAGAAAGGAACCGTGGGATCCTAGGTGTAACTGAATCTTGTTTGGTCTTCAGCAGAAAGAAGTTACCAATAATAAAACTCTTTCCCGTTTCTTAACCCCCAAAATTAATAAAAAAAATTACCCTATACATCAAATCCTGAATCCCTTCATTACCAAACCACATCACCATTTTCATCAACCAAAAGAGACAATCGATCAAAACCTATAACTTTAAAAGAAAACCGATTAAAGCGAACAGCAAAGATGCCGAAGAAGATGGGAGTAAACAGCAAAGCCGAGGCGGCCCGGGCGCGTAAGAGCGCCACGGAAAGCGAGCGCAAGGAGCGCGAGTCTCGCGAGAAGGAAGAACAATACTGGCGTGACGCCGAGGGTGCCAAATCAAGAGCCGCCAAGAAGCGGGAAGAAGAAGCCGAAAAGCGAGCCGAGGCCGCCGCCCGCCGTGCTGAGGCCCGCCGTCTGGCCGAGCTGGAGGAGAAAGATCTCGAGAAATCAATGAAGAAACCCGACAAGAAGGCCAACCGAGTCGCGATCCCCGTCCCCAAGGTCACCGAGGCAGAACTGAGGCGGCAGCGCGAGGAGGAACAAGCCGCGCTAGCGAGGAAAGCCGAGGAGGCTAAGAAGCACCAGAGCCGCACGGCCGCCGAGGAGGAGTACGAGAAGATGGTTCTCGTGACCAACACGAATCGCGACGACTCGATTATCGAGGCGCGGAGTGTGGAGGAGGCGCTTGCGCAGATTACGGTGACCGATAGCTTGCCGGTTGACAAGCATCCGGAACGGCGGCTCAAGGCGTCGTTTAAGGTGCGTATGAGTAAGCGCAGCGCAAAATTCTTTGATTTTTTCGGGATTGAATTCTGAGAAATGGCAATTCGGATTTTAAGATTTTGTTGAAAATTTGCTATGAATTCGATTTGCTCTGCGTAGTTAATTTAATGGAAAATGTAATTTGATGCCGAAATTTTAGTACCTTTTTTTCCCTCTCAATAATGTTGAGAAGAAAAAAAAACAGGAATATAGAAGTTGAATGGTATATATGATGGAAAACTTAGCTACGTGGGTTATTTGTTCTTGTAAGTGTGTGCATTCTTGTTTGTCTTGTTTTGGTGGTCACGGTCTATTTTTGACACGGTTGTGGATTGTGTTAGTTGATTGTCTCTGTTCTAAACTCTTGAACTTGAGCTCAAAAAGCTTTTGGATTGTAATGGCTACTCAAGATTGTGACCTTGCCTCAGCAAGAATAAGTAAAGGTGAGTAGTAACGGTTTCATGCCTCAATTTTTGTTGAGAAAGTTACGCCATTAGAGTACCAGTGTGAAGGAGAGTGATGGCTAGAAAGATATTCAGTCCATGAATTAAACCCTTGTAACAACTTGCTAGTTCTGTAAGAGGAAAAAGTGTGCTTTAGAGCCTTTAGGAGTCATGTTTATCATTTTTTCCTCTCATAAGTAGATGCGTGCATTGCAATCTTTGTTTCTTCTAAGTTAAAAAAAAGGAAGAATTGCCACACAAGGTGTTCAAGTGCAAGGCATGTGCAGAGTACCATTACACTTTGTTCGAATGTTTTAAGTTAGGACTTAGTTTAGGAGTTAGGTTGGATAACTCTTAACTTGTTATGGGGAAATCTATTTGCATGATTAGCAGGGGTGGAGATGTGTATACCAATGGGGGCTCAAGGTTAATTTTTTCTTTTTTCCTTCAGTTATGTACATAATTTTGAATCATATAAAAAGTATACAAGCTTGCCCCCTCAAATTAAAATTTCTCCCTCCGCCTCTGCATAATAATGCATGTGTTAAATGGTAAACTTTATTCTGGGAAGAAATGAAGGTTCTACTTTGAACTTTTCATTGGAAGTATAAAATTTACATATGATATCTTAATGTTGTTGGAGAAAAGATATGGTTTATAGTTTTAGGGATATTTTAGAAAAAAAATTATTGTTAATGGTTTGCAGTAGCATATGAGTGTTCCCTGAAGGGGAAGAGAGCCCAAGTGATAACAGGGTGGTTGGTGTTCTGAGGTCTTAGATTCAAACCCTGTCAAGAAAAAAACTGGGGGGGGGGGGGGGGGGAGAGGTTCATGGGATGGAGGCACTTAATTAATCTGAAGCTAATGCATCTTTGTAAAACTTGAAACATCCTTTAAACTTCAGTTTGAGGTATTTTCTTTACATCTAATTGGCTGCTTTTACTATTTCGATACTATTAGTTTAATCGCATTTTGTGCTGCAATGACCCTTATTTGACAGGATACATTTTGCTACCTGACCAATATTATGGTAGACCTGGCACCGAATTGGATGTCTGTTGATTTATAGCGTCTTCTTTTCCTTTTTGTTTTGTTACTGTTGATTATGTATTGTTTTCTTATGAATGCGTGTAGGCATTTGAAGAAGCTGAGCTTCCAAGGCTGAAGGAAGAGAAACCAGGTCTTACTCACACCCAATACAAGGACATGATATGGAAACTATGGAAGAAATCTCCAGACAATCCTCTTAATCAGGTAAGGCAGAAATTAACTTCTCACCATGGCCTTTGAGATGATTCCAAATGTTGTTTGGCGACCTTAGCTTCTACTCCTTTTTTTCTCTTGTTGGCTAGGGTTTACATTTTTCCTTACTTTTTCCAAATCTTAACTGGCCTGATTTGTTAATTTTTGCACGTGCAGGTTGCTGAGTGAATACTGCTACATCTTCAAACTAGAATAGCAGGAAAGCTTTCGTGGGGAATACGGTCGAAGATTGCTGCATATTTAGTGGAGCATTTTATAATCTTTAACCTATATGCAGTTAATGGCATACTGTATGTGTGGTGTTGGCTTCAGCTCAATAAAACATAATTGCATAGCCATGTTATTTACTTTGGTAGATTTAAGTCTTATGATCTTTTCACTGTTTCACTGCACATAATCATGCCACCATGGACTTTTAACTTTTCTCATGTGTTTGTTATTTTCTTTTCTTTCAAAGCAGGAAAAAAAATTCACTGGTGTACATTCTGAGAAATAGTTTGTTGGCATGAAATGTGAATAATGCTATTTTCTTTAAGCCTTATTTTTTCCCCCTTAATTATAATCATTTTAGAAGCAATAGCAAATCTTCTACTCTTCTTCTGTTGAGTTTTAGGCACGTAACTTGTGTTAATTAGATATGTGCTTGTTCGATTTGGATGGTGATGGAATGGATGCTATATTTGGTTTCCTCTCTCCTCTGCTGCCACCTTTTCCCTCCATGAAAAAAAGAAAAAAAAAACAGAAGGAAAGAGCCTCTCTTTTTTCTTGCTGAACAACACATGATAAAATGGATTTCTGGGGAAATATTGATTTGGCAGTTTCTGAGACATTGCATTGGGACAATGGTTTGGATCTGCTTAATTGCAGTTTGGTTCTTTTTGCTATACGGCCTATACCCTGGTTGGTAGATGTATTATGATCTGACAGGCAGTTTCAGTTTGTTGGTAAATCGTGTAGTGTGGACAATGTTAGCTGGGGAACTAAAGGTGCACTACTGCCTCTGAAGGCCATATGATCTTGTGTCTTAAGATGTCATGCGGAGTAGAGATTTGTGGTTTCTATACTGCATTGTACTAGAGAAGTAGAGATCATTGATTTATGCATTTTAACCGGTGTAACGGTCAAACTGGAGAGGAAAATTCAATGGAGTTGCAAAATGTTGGATCAAATGTTGTGCTTTTCATGTCTTTTTTTTTTTTGGATAAGTAAAATATTATAAATAAACTTTTCTTGTCTTTTATCTTTATTCAAAGGACATACCAACTTATGGCTCATGTTTGTCGGATAAATGTGGATTAATAGAAGCCTGGGTCAAGTTATTTTTAAGAATCTGCCCAGTGACCCAACTCCTTTGATGCAGTTTTTGAGTACTTGATTTACACGAGAACAAAGTTAAAATGTTCAAATAAGAGAAATTATACGTGATCATGATCAGTTGATCATTCCCTGTTCCGGTTGGTGCTATTATTTGCTCATTAGGCATGGATAATAAGAGCAATATTTCTATGATTGCCAAATCTTAGAAAGAAGGCTGCAGATGGAGGCAATATTTAAAAAGTTACCCTACCGGTATTACCTACAGATATTTTTTTTTTCAGTGAAAACTTGAAAAATAAAGTTGAGCAATTCATGTGGTATATGAGTTGGGACTTGTTAGCCAAGAAAGTTGGTATCACATCCCACTTGTACCAGGGATTGGGGGATAAGCGAAGGAAGAAGGTTATCTTCTTTTGTGTACCCCATAAACCCTTTGAGGGCCTCTATTAAAACAAAAACAAAAAAATGTGCTTTGGTCAAGTTCCAATCCGCAATTACCTCCAAATTACAATCATTTTTTAAGGATCTCAAGCTTTTGCATCATCAAACTCTTCATGCACATATTTGGGTATTTATATTCCATTCATCATGCAACAAATATTGTGTACAGCTATTGAATTTGATGGTGACCTAGATCCTGCTCAAATAGATATGGCTATTTAAGCCTCAAGTTTATCAGCCAACTGGTATGACTAAGGGAAATTTTATCAGCCAACTGTTATTCTTGTTCATGATGAAAGATTTGAAGCACATGTAGATTTTCATTTGTTCATGATTCACTTCTTGTAATGAACCTGATAACAAGAATTGACTTACTTCATTGGATAATTCAGAAATAAGGTGCCGCCTGTTTTTCTTAGTGATTCATTTTTCAATTTCTCATGACAGAACAGAAGATGGTTTCTTTACTTTCTTTCTTCCTGTTCATCTGGTACATTTATCTAAATTTTAGCTTCCTAAAACATGATACTATTTTTAAAAACACCCGTTTCAGTTTTTGGGTAGCTGAATTGTTAAACAGTCTTTCTCCACCATTAACGAACATTACTCAGTCAACTGTTCTAGATACTGTACTTCCAATTAATTCGATTTCAGGAATAGCCAGAGTTTAACTGAAACCAAAATTTTGTGTTGTTTCACTTACGTCTCTGACATTGGCAATTATGTTTTCACCTTCCAAAATGACTTCGATTCGTTTAAGAGGTTTGGTATATATCCTTAGATTTGATTCTCTTAACCCATGTGTTTGTTTTAAAATATGTTTTCCAACATAAATCTAATTATGGTTTTACATAACTTATTATGGTATCTGTTTATTGTGAATTCATCAGATACAGGTTACAATAATCCTTTTTTTCCTAAAAATTACTCTCTGAAAGCAATATAGATTATATAGTCCTGAATTGTATTATCCTTTTTTGATTCGTTGTTAGTATTTTCCTTTTTATGCCATCCCAATTTATGAGCTAAAATATCTTTCTTGTCATAAGCTTAAGACATAATTTCAAAGAGTAGTATAATTAAGTCCTGATTATAGCATTAGGTACGAGGCTGAAAAATAGATCTTTGATTCTAAGATCACATAGATGATGAGCATAATACTAAAGGTTAAATTCCATAAACAATGAGAATAAAACTTAAGCTTTCCTAAAAATGTGTAATTTGTTTCATTTCAATCTGTTGATGCCAAAAATGTGTTTTGGTGAGTTGGAGGCTAGGACTCAAACATATCTGCACAGGGAGAGGAAGGTGAGCTAGGGGGTGCCTCCGGGGATGCTCCGAAGCTTTAGTTAGAGTCAGAGCAAAAATATGTAGGGGACGAGCCCTCTCTTTTTCAGTTGAGCAAAAAAGTTGGCCCCTTTGGAGTGCATACCTGACCCTTTTTATAGGGCTTTGGAGGCGGCATTTGACCTAGGGCGGCAGTGATATGTTGCCCCAACTGGGTTGGGTAATGATGCCTAGGAAGCCCAGCTAGGTGGCTGGGGGCCGTCCGTTAGGGTTTTGCCTTGTTGTCTTGATCGGGAGTCGTCTATGCGTTAAGGCGGTTTGACGACCTGATGTCCCAACCTGGAGGTAATGATGGCCTGGAGGGCGGTGGTGACGTGGAGGCCCAGTTGGGGGGCAATGATGCCCTGAAGGGCGGTCATGACCTGGAGGCCCAACTGTCCGAGCCTGGGTCTTCCGCGTGTCTCTTTGCAGCCTGGGGTCAAGATGATCCACGTGTCGTCTTCTTGTTGGAGAGGTGTATTTTGGCAGTATCAGAGGCCCCCCACTTCCTTGAGTACATTTATGTGCTTAAGGAAGTATTGCAGGGTTCGATTTTCAATGAAAATGATAGTGTACCGTGTTCTGCTAGAGCCGAGCAGGTGTGGAGCAATCCATTTACTCGGCCTTGGATGGGAAAGACATGAGTCCGAGCACATGTGGAGTAAGTCCAGCCGCTCGGACCTTGGAGGGATGAGGTCGAGGATGAGGACAGTAGGACGAGGCCGAGGCCGATGACAGTGGGTCGAGGCCGAGGACCGTGGGTCAAAGCCGAGGCCGAGGACAATGGGTCGAGGCCGAGGACAGTGGGTCGAGGCCGAGGCCGAGGACAGTGACCGAGGACTGGGTCGAGGCCGAGGACATGGCCCCTGAGGGACGAGTCCGAGGACAGATAGAGCAATCCATCTCCTGGGATCTTAGAGCTGGTGGCCGAGGCCGAGGACATGGCCCCTGAGGGACGAGTCCGAGGACAGATAGAGCAATCCGTCTGCTCGGATCTTAGAGCTGGTGGCCGAGGCCGAGGCCGAGGACATGGCCCCTGAGGGACGAATCCGAGGACAGAAGGAGCAATCCATCTGCTCGGACCTTAGAGCTGGTGGCCGAGGCCGAGGACCGTGGGTAGAGGCCGAGGCCGAGGACATGGCCCTTGAGGGACGAGTCCGAGGACAGAAGGAGCAATCCATCTGCTCGGATCTTAGAGCTTGTGGCCGAGGCTGAGGACTGGGTCGAGGCTGAGGCCGAGGACATGGCCCCTGAGGGACGAGTCCGAGGACAGATAGAGCAATCCATCTGCTCGGATCTTAGAGCTGGTGGGCGAGGCCGAGGACTGGGTCGAGGCCGAGGCCGAGGACATGGCCCCTGAGGGACGAGTCCGAGGACAGATAGAGCAATCCATCTGCTCGGATCTTAGAGCTTGTGGCCGAGGCTGAGGACTGGGTCGGACCTTGGGTGTGTGCAACTTAGTTTGGCCGTGCGCACTGATGCTCAGCCAGTGTGCATTAGTGTATACTGATGTTGGACCCTGTCCGAGGAGTGTGCATTGCATTGGCTCAGAAAGGGGTGTGCGCACTACGACACTTGACCGTGTACGCTATACGATAACTCGGACAGTGGGGTGCGCACTACAGTGCTTAGCCGTGTGCGCTATGCGAGAGTTCGGACAGGAGCGTGCGCACTACAATGCTTAGCCGTGTGCGCTATGCGAGAGTTCGGACAGGGGAGTGCGCACTACGGTGCTTAGCCGTGTGCGCTATACGAGAGTTCGGACAGGGGCGTGCGCACTACGGTGCTTAGCCGTGTGCGCTATACGAGAGTTCGGACAAGGGCGTGCGCACTACGATGCTTAGCTGTGTGTGCTATGCGAGAGTTCGGACAGGGGCGTGCACACTACGGTGCTTAGCCGTGTGCGCTATACGAGAGTTCAGACAGGGGAGTGCGCACTACGATGCTTAGCCGTGTGCACTATGCGAGAGTTCGGACAGGGGCGTGCGCACTACGATGCTTAGCCATGTGCGCTATGCGAGAGTTCGGATAGGGGCGTGCGCACTACGGCTAAGGAACTTGACCCAAACAGATGGGTGTGAGTACTGGCCCTACTGCTCTTTAACCCGCATCCCTGGCGGTGGATTTGGACGGCATGACAACAGATGAGTTCTTTAAACTTCTTCGTTGTTACTGCTAGCGAGAGATGGTGGTTTTCCACGGACAACGCCAATCTGTTGATGCCAAAAATGTGTTTTGGTGAGTTGGGGGCTAGGACTCAGACGTATCTGCACAGGGAGAGGAAGGTGAGCTAAGGGGTCGCCGGAGGGGGTGCCTCCGGGGATGCTCCGAAGCTTTAGTTAGAGTCAGAGCAAAAATATGTAGGGGACGAGCCCTCTCTTTTTCAGTTGAGCAAAAAAGTTGGCCCCTTTGGAGTGCATACCTGACCCTTTTTATAGGACTTTGGAGGCGGCATTTGACCTAGGGCGGCAGTGATATGTTGCCCCAACTGGGTTGGGTAATGATGCTTTGGAGGCCCAGCTAGGTGGCTAGGGGTCGTTTGTTAGGGCTTTGCCTTGCTGTCTTGATTGGGAGTCGTCTATGCGTTAAGGCAGTTTGACGACCTGACGTCCCAACCTGGAGGTAATGATGGCTTGGAGGGCGGTGGTGACATGGAGGCCCAGTTGGGGGGCAATGATGCCCTGAAGGGCGGTCATGACCTGGAGGCTCAACTGTCCAAGCCTGGGTCTTCCGCGTGTCTCCTTGCAGCCTGGGGTCAAGATGATCCACGTGTCGTCTTCTTGTTAGAGAGGTGTATTTTGGCAGTATCACAATCCATACATTATTCTGCTACAATCATGTAAAAATTTAAAGAAAACGGTGGAAAAACAGCACCCTAATTGGGATACAGTTAATCAGATCAGTAAGTTGAAATGAAATTTTTTTGGGTCTAAGCTTCAGCCAACTGAGAAAAGTTAGTAGGGGCTACAAACTTTGTTTCACCACTATATAGAGTAAGAGCTGCCAACTTAGAAGCAGCCAGTGTGGGGTGGTATAAATCCCATAACAGGTACTGACTGCTCGAAGATTTGCTGTTGGATCACAAAAGGATTCTGCATTGAACGTTCCTTTTCCACAACACGCGCTTTTCACCTCCTTAAAATCTGAAAGTTTTAAGAAAATTCAAAGAAAGATTATAAATTAATACAAATCAACATCAGAGCATTCACTGCTATAATCCTTTTTGCTAAATGGATGAATATTCTTTGCAATGTATAATATTGATAAATTGTTTTTCGAGCGAAAATAGCTTACTGAATGGTAGACGGTTTAGTATAACATTGATCGTCATTTCATATGCATTTCCAAGTGAATACTTCAGGTCCTTATATTCTGAAGTGAGTTTTGACATGAGAGCTTCAATTGTTGAATGGAAAGCTATAGCGTGCTTGTTCAATTCCTCCAAGCAACCTCCAGTAGAATTGTAAATCCTTTGAGATGGGCAACACCCTTTTGGTGGAACACTTATTATCCCAAACTTCCTTGCCCCAAGACTAAGTAAACTCTGCATATATCAACATGAATTCAGTTCAGGTATGCAGAAAATTTTTGTTCATTCTTTGAGCAAAGTTCTACTAGTACGATATTCTTTAGATTTCATCACTGAACGGAAATCAGGGGAAAGGAAATAAAGGAGTACATGTACTTAGTTGCTTGGGAGTTTTTGTAATGGAAATGAGAGGATTTGGAGTACCTTTATCCCTGCAAATCTCCTCAAAACCCCAAATATTTTACTCAGCCTTATTTGGGAGTTTGAATGTAGAGGAAATGATAGAATTTGGAAGGGTACTCTTTATCCTTTCTTTCTTCCTCCTCTCTCTTGATCTAAACATGCCCTTATGTAAAAGAAATGAAGGAGAGGGTTTGGGAGTTCGAATGCACGGGAAAGGAGAGGAAATGAGAGAGTTTGGATGCGTACTCTTTAACTTTTTTCCTTTCCTCCTCTCCCTCGATCCAAACATACCCTTATGTAATGTCGATTAGTTTCAAAACAAACCCTCGCTTATCAAAATAGTTGTAGCCATAAATCATCAATTATTTTCACTTAAGTACAATCATAAAATTAAGAACATACAGGGAGAGAGAAGAAATGTCACCCTTAAGTACTTCTCGTACGCGAGTCCTAGAGTGGATATAAACTCTTGCTTGGGTGTAGTACTATTGGAGTGGTAATAGCTGAAAATATCATTGCTACCAATGCTGATGAAGAACAAAGACTTTGAGAGGAACTCTTCTGTTTCTGTTAGATCCTTTATAGCCATGAGATCATTGTGGACTGTGGAGAATTGCACTATTTGCTCCCCCATTGGGATAACATTCTGGTTGCTATCTAAAAAATCATTTGGGTTTTTCTCTTTCCCAAACTTCATCAATGTTAACTGAGAGGCAAAAAAAGAAGAAAAGAATGACAGTTAATATCATGCTTCATTTCCAATTGAAGAGAAGATATATGTGAGAGAAAAAAAGCTGTTTGTCCTGTTATGTCAAGAAGGCCAGAGCCTCCAGAGGCAAAGTTTATACCTCTGAAGCTAGGCCTCTTTACAGAAAACGAACCGTTTAGAGAAAGAAAGGGCCGTGAACTTCTCCTGAATCCTATTAGCTTAGCTGACAAAGAAAACGACAAATGCAAAGTTAATAATAGTTAATGCACAACTGGTTATTACATTAATTTTCTTCACTCCTTAATCAAATCTTAGACTGATTGGTAGAGCAGAAAGGTGGAGAAATAAAGGGAAAGAAGAGGGAGAAGATAAAAAAATAAGAGGATTTATGTTTTTTGTTATATGTTTGGTAAAGATGATGAAAAAGTGAGAAGAAAAAAGAAAAGGGGCAAAAATAAAAGAGCTTATTTTAGATTTTACTTCCTAATCCTCACAATTTGAGAGGAATCCTCCCACTTTTCTTTGCTTTCCACTCACTTTTATTTCCTTCCCCCTCTTCCCTCCTACCACTTTTCCTCTCTAAAAATCATAGCCTTATTGTTAACACAAGCGCTCCGGAGAGTGGAGAACTTATACTAACCAAGAAATCAGCACTGTTAAATCCATTACTGAACCTTCCAGTTGCTCTTGAGTAAGGAAAATCAATTCCATTTTGAGGAAAATCAGCCCTTGCTTTACTTCCAGGCAAGAAACTATTGGTTCCTACATCAGCTGTGGAGTCTCCAAAAATGAAAATAGCTGGAACCTTTGCATTTGCTGAGTGAAGAACAACTATGGCCAAGGACAATACTAGAAAAATCAATCTCTTTGTCATCTTAATCAAAGGAAGGAAAAGAAGCCAACTCCTTCCCTTGAACTCTCAATTCTCTGTCTATGCAGTATCTTAGGCTACAAACTTTTGTTTATCAACCTTTAAATTTTTCTAGGATTTATATATCAAAAAAGTTTTAGAAAAGTTAAAGCCATGCCAGTGCTGGATAGGTGGTGGGTTATTTTCTGGTAAGAATGCAAACTTAATTACAAGGGCTAATTATCTTGTTAGACGGATTGTTCCATACCCCGATAGTAATATTTTAAGGCCAGATTTATCATAACCAAAACACATAATTACTGATTTAGCCTCCCCTTTCTTGTCATTATCATTAATTCTTCTCAAGATACTAAGTATTAACACCGAATATAAGAGTTGAAGAATTTTCTTGTTTTACTCGGTTGAGTTGCTAAAATATGTATTTAAATGTTATTTAAGATATGAACTCCTTTCAAGGAAGGCATGAAATGTGAACTCTTTTCCCCCTTCGCTGAATTCAATAATCTAGCTAACCATCGAGTAAAAAGATAATGGAGACAAAATAATAGTCAAGTCCATAGTGAAAGCTTCAGCTGGCATTTGGTCTGGTGTTTTTGTGGTGGCATGCAACAGAATCCACAATCCCTCTGATACAAACTAGGAAGTTAATTTCATTTATTCCCATGGAATATTTTCCCTGCAACCAGGAGGGTAATCCAAAACATTGCTCTTTTTAGTTGACTTGATGAGTTATTTGAACTTTTTGTTTTCTGCACATTGGCGGTGAGAAAGATCAAATTCAGATCTCTTATATGGAAGGCTCAGAAGTGACTGCTAAGCCAAACTGAGTTGGTTTTTATAATAATACAAAATGGTTCATTAATATAATCAGAAGAAATTTCAAGTCAGGAGCAAAGATTTTGATCGGTAGCATGGCTTTCTTTGTGTTGAGATGGCTTCCACAACTAATTCAAGGCCTGCCCATGTTAGTGTAGTTCATTTAATATTCTGTAGTTGTAAGGGTTAATTCACTTTTTATTTTCAGCAGCGGCCTGTGTATGGAGATGTAGCCCTGCCACAGAACAAGGCATTGTTTCGAATGGGATAATTCATCCTTGACAGACTCCATAGGATAGTAATCTTAAAGAGAGAAATGCTGCCATCATTACAGTCAATCAAGATTAAAGTAACAGTAATTATTCAGCAGAAGATAAATTTAAGATCATTAAGATTACATACTAGTACATATATTAGCAAAATATCAATACTTCATTATTAGTTACAAACCAAATACAATTTTATGTAGCAAAAGAATGGAACCCTGAGTTTGGGGTCAAATATAACTGTGTATTTATGCAGGCAACTTGTTTATGGAGATCTAGTACTTCTGCCTTTAGCCCTGCCACATAGCAGGGCATTCTTTGGAATTGGATATTCATCCCTGAGTGATTGAACAGGAGTGTAAACCCTAAGGTAGAATTGTTGTCCAAGATATTGCCTTGCCCAATATTCACTCCTCAGATTCCACATCCCTACATTATCAAGTGCTATATAGATAGCAGTCCATGACTTCGGGTATACCTGCAATATACAGCAACCATAATAGTATTCATTAAACTGCTTGTTCAAAACATAATATGAAAGAAAAGTGAGGGAACGTATGAGGGAGGGGAAAGAAAAGGGTAGAAAGCACTTTTCTTCCGATTGGTAGAAGAGAGAATATGAAGAAACAAAACTAAGGGTATTTGAGGGTTTCTTCCTCGTCTACAAATCATAATCCTTTCAAATCGAGAGGATTAAGAAGTAAAAAATAATATAAGCTATTTTTCATTTTTTCTCTTTTTTTTCTCTACCAAATGCACCTTTTTTCTCTCATCTCCCTTTCTTTTTATCACATTTCTCTCTTACCAATCATAACCATAGTGATTGATTATAATTACTCTTATCAAATTATAGTTAATTTAGCACAAACAATAAAGGAAAGAGTTCAGCTCCATTCCAGTAATTGAGGAACCAATACCCTCCTAGATAGTGCCATATCAACACCATGGGCGATGTGACATCCATCGTCTAAATAATTATATAAGAGGACCCAACACTAAGAGAAAAGTATCTAACCTGAGTAGTAGAACGCGAAACAGCATCTCTAAGATTGTACTCATTTCGACTTGCTGGTGTCCACAATCCTCCATTCATTCTGCATAATTTCAAGATTATAAGAACGTGAACACTAGAGAAAAGAGTTGATAACTTGATATGGATCATCAACAATTATTATCTAATTTTTCAAGCTAATAAAAATACCAAAAAATACGATCTTTTAAAGTAGTTTTCTTACCCAACTACCCAGAAGGCATATCCATCAAGATGATAGCTTTGGACAATGTTTTCATTATTCTCAAACACAACCTCAATAAAGGCTCTGTAATCAGCTCCCATGACAGATGAGTCAAGTTTAAGTTGGCGGCCACCACTTGGACTATCAGGGATGCTTCCAACTCTAAAGACGCCGTCAATCTTGAAGTAATCTGCGAGCTTGAGGGGTGTATCAGCTGGGATAAAAGATACACCATTGATTCCATATCTTTGCTTGCGGTTAACTTGAGCTGCAGTGCTTTTTAGCTTGATAGTTCTAGTAATGTTAATCAGACCATAATGGTATGAGCCTTGTGGATTTGGTCTTGGTCCACTTGCTGTAAGGTTAGTCCTGCAAATCAGACCAGAAGAATTAGCTTCTTCAACTTTTGACACAAAGGCTAACATAAAATATGTCAAGTTTGTAAAATGTTTAGAATTAAACAAGTACCTGATTGAACGAGCTTGGTTAAGAGACCAATCAATCTGAGTGGTGGGTCCACCGGGGATCGGACCGGAGACTTTACGGGCAGAGTTGCTATAGTGAAGGGTGGCTGTGGTGGTGAGGACCTTGGTGGTGAAACGGGTTGAGACTGCAATGTAGTAATCCTGTGCTGTCTGGTCCATGGTAACTAGCACTGAGTATGATTGCCCCACGTGTACATCAAGTGATGAATACTGTGTCTGGATAGTGTGGGTGCCCTCAACTTCAACCAGCTTCATCTTGTGGCCTTGAATGCGGAAATTGAGTGATTTTTCCAGCCCAACATTTGATATCCTAAACCTGTAAGTTTTCCCTGTAATAACACATTGAAGGGATTAATTACTGTGAATCACTAGCATTCATTATGTGACAAAACCCCTATAAAGGATGGATTAATTACTGCAAATTAAATTAAAATTACCTTGCTCAACAGTGAAAGATGCACCACCATTAAATCCATGACCATTAATCAATATGCCTTCAGTTGGAGGAAGCTTATGACCTCTATCTAAAATGGTCTTCAATATCTAGAAGAAGAAAAAAGTGTGCAAATTTGTTAATTATAGTGTGATTTCATACATGCAATAAGTAAACAAAGCTTGTTAATTACCTTGTGATCATGCTTGTACCAATCTCCGATTAGAACTGTGAAATCGTCAGCCGGGTCGGGGAATGGAACAGGGATTCTAGGCCTGCTTAGGATCCTGATGCCTCCAAAGCCACCAGCTGCCTTGTGGAAGGCAAGAGATGGGAAATAGTAGAAGCTACCAATTTGATCTTTCACTTGTAAAATGTAAGTGAAGTTCTTGCCGGGAGGGATTGGGCATGTGGTGCCATAAACTCCATCTTCAAATGAATTTCTCCTCTGTTGGACCCCATTCCTGTTATAGTTTCCAAATATAATTTCAATTATCATGGATCAAAATTGAGCAAGTTCACAATCTATTGGACTAATTTTGGGTCAACCCATTTGCAATAATAAGCATATCTAATCAAGAGTGTCTAGCTTACTTCCAATTATGGGCGCATTACATTAGTTTGTTGGGTTATTGCTTTGATGGCTAAGGCCTAAGGCAAGACCAATGAACACAAAAAATGAATAAATAATAACAACTTTTCCGCTACCGAAGTGAAAAGAAGAATTTTGTCGAGAAATATATATTTAAAAAAGTGAGTCAAAAGGGTTAATCTGGAAATTGGTATATTTAAAATCCCCATGAAGATTGGAGAGTAGTCCACCAATCACACTTTAATTTTGCGCAAAAAAAAAAAAAAAAAAAGTAAAGTCAAAGTCAGGTTTTAATTCTCTTTACAACTGTATCTTAGCAGGAGTATAAGAATTTTTGGCAACCTGGAACTTCCATAATTGAAAATTTTTAACATTTTAAATCTGTTCGAAATTTTATTAATAATTTTAAATTTTTTTATTAATAATATTAATATAGATGTAAAAGTTAAAAATAATATTATCGATAAAATAATTTAAAATTATCAATAATTTTGGACGGATCTAAAACATTAATTTTAAACCGACTTGATCCAATAAAAATATTGTTAGAGAATGAGACATAAAAATAAGTTTAATTGAGGATGCATTTTCTTTAACGATAATCATATAAATAAATTAAGGTGCTAAGTTAAAAAGAAATAACAATTAGTTTTAGAATTTTACCATTTGATATCATTAAAATATGATTTACTATCATTCCTTTAGCTGTGAACGCAATAACAATAGAGTCAAAGATATCAAATGAGATATACATGTAATAGTGTTCTAACCTAACATCATGGCTTGTGCTTAAATTTGGTAAGTTCCTTTTATTGTTCTCTCGTTTTTAATGATCAGTTGACTGTAGAAATCAATCAATGTGGTTAATTAAATGGCTTTGTGAATAATGTGAATCAGTTTGTCAAAATTACCCAACAATGGTTGCCTAACGCTTTGCTTCCACACTAAGAAAATTTTAATGCATGAGTTTTCCACTTACAAGGATGGGTCACCATGATGTTTCCATCTTCTAAAACCATTCATTAATTTGCAAAGAAAATTATTATGAAAAGTTTTATCTTGACATGATTAATGATTAGAATGTTTTCATGTAAAGCATTCGTACGAAAAATAAACCCATGTCTTTATATGAAACAAACATTCTTTCATGATCATATGTATAACATGCATGAAAATTACAATATATATAAATTAACACTGTTCCATTGAGTTTTGCTAATATAACATGATCAAACAAAGATTTTCTTACCAAGATAAAAGAAAAGGCTCATCCAAACTGTTGTGTACATTGATGATGAGATTATCATTGGTAACAGAGTATACATCAGGTCCAGGAAATTGTCCGTTGATAAGAATTCCCTGAAACCAAAAATTCTCTCCATGATCAAAAGAAAATTACCAACAATATATAATTGAATTCATATCTATTACAAAACCCATCACCCCTAAAACAAAGAAGAAAATCATACGTACCCGCTGACGAACGCCGAGTGGATAAATGTCCCCATAGGTGACATTCCAGTTGAAGAATCTATAAGGATCCTCAGCATGAGCAACAATGGCAAATACCATGAAAATGGCACATAAGTGCCATTTTACAGCACCCTTTAGCAACATTTTAATGGAAATAAGATAGAAGAAAGAAAGGGAGATGAAGAAAGGAGGCTAAAAGGTTTCTACTAAAATGTAGACAGTAAAGGCTAGAGAAAGAGAGAGTTATAAATTTGGCTTGTGTTGCAGACGTAACTGATGATAAGCGTATTTAAGGGGCAATACAAAGGAGTTAAGGGAAGCCAAATAGCCTATTAGTCAGCCCAAATTTAAATAAATAAATGAACAGACAAACACACAAAAAGTGCCAACTAACAAAAAAAAGGAAGTGAGAAAGGGAAAGAAGAATTAGGTGTTGCCGCGTAGGGCGGGGAAGAGTTTCATACGCAAACAGCGCGTTTAGTGGGGGAGTGAAATCGGCGTTGGGTATATCCAACCAATAAGGAAATGACACGTACACGACATTATATTTTAATGACAATAACTCTCTTGCTAGGGTGAGGGTTAATGTTGGTGATTAGAGCTTTAACACAAACGCGTAAGTGAAGGGCAAAGCAAAAATAGCTGGATGGTGGTGTAGTGCCCGTGATATCTGACGAGACACACGGCATCCCCATGTGCCTACGTCTTCTTTAGCCAAAACGCAGCCAACCTTTTATGACTTGCCCGTGATATTAACGGTTGATATTGTTTTAATACTGGGCCCGTCCACAATAAACGGTCATGATAATATGGAAAATATGGTAATTGATTATACGCGGAAGACTTAAACAAATGAGACTTTTTGAACATTCTTTCTGTATTATTATGCTCTTTGCCTGTTGACAGAAATATCAGTCCACTTATAAATGAGTTAAGAAAGTGTTGGTACATTATAAAAATGATTTTTTTGTTTCTTTCTGTATTTTCATAGAAAAAATGATTTGTTTGTTAGATATTGCATCATATTGCTGTCAAATAAAATCCATTTTATATAAGGGAAATGGTTTTTTTTTTTTTGAACTCTTTTTCTGTGGATTGTTTTATGGTACTTGAGTTATATGAGTATGCTAAGTAAAATTCTTACTTAAATTGTCAACAAGAAATATAGTATTCTGGATTTTCTTTTTGTCACTATTCTATGTAAAGGACTTGAGGTGGTTTCAACATACCCCAATTGATAATCACAATTTTTTTTGAAAAAAAAAAAATTCTTAAATATAAAGTAAAGTAATCGAATTTTTCATTGACAAAAAAAAATCTCAAATCTGAATCTTTTATATGAAAGATCCAGAGATGACTCAGATTTTTTATTGATGGAAAAAAAACTCAAATCTGAATATTTTATATGAAAGATTCAGAGACGATTACTAGTCCAAAAGATTAAAGTATTACAAAGGTGGAAAACAATCTATTTTGTTTCATTTTTAGTATAACTTACGTAATTACTAATGTTTAGTAGGTTTGACATTATGGAAAGTCTTTGAAGATCGAAACAATTAAATCAAGAATTTTAGTTAATTACCAAGTTACCTTTCAATTTGTTTTAGATAGTTTTGAATCTCTAAGCTTATTTTAGTCTTAAATATATGTTTTCAAGCTACGGGATATAGGTTTTTTGCGACAACTTTTGCCATTGAAAAAATATCTTTTCTTATAGTGATAATTTGAGTATAATACTAACTCAATATTAACTTATGCATAAAAAGTGACAAGTTAGCGACCGTTATATGTAAATTTCTTTTTTAGTAACTATGTCAATCATTCTCAAGTGTTATTTTCATGTATTTTAAAGACTATTTTGGACGTACAATACAATTTCAGAAATAATATTCCATTTCAATCGGAAAAAATGTTTTGGGTTTTCACTTAGTTGTAAGACTCATTAAAGTTCAAGGATTAAATTGGTCAAATTGAAACATTATAAAAGAATTTGATACATCATGTAACCTTGACGGACCAAAATTGCCTGAACCCTTAAAATTTCATGTTAAGTGCTCCGTATTTAATTAGACCAACCTAAACATTTTCCTTTTGGGCCATTAGAAACCTTAACACAAACCCAATACCCAAACTGTCACACCGTACAAAATGGGCCGACCAATCAGGTAAGTTGGGCTGGATCCAAGCTGAATCTGTCCACACATTTACAGCCACAAATAAACAAAATTTACAAATTCACAACCCATAAAACAATCATGAAAATGGATGGCATTTCTTATCCCAAAAATCTACAATCCAAACCCATCCAGTGACAGCTCAGTTCATCTTCTAAACTCGAACACTGAACAACATCAAACAACCCTCAAAAGCACACAACACACAGACTTCAAACTCTGTCCATGGAAACTCTTATCTTGAACCAATCTCTCTCTCGCATCAAAGTTAAATTACAACTCAGTACTATCCCTTCTTGTCGCAGTACTCCACAATCACTTGCAACCCGACAAACCCAAAAACCCAACTTCACTGTATTCGCTGTTCAAAACCAAGAAACACAAAAAACACTTGAACAAAACAACATCAACGGGGATGATGACACGTACGGTGAAGTCAGCAAGATCATAGGCAGCAGGGCGCTCGAGGGTGGGACCGGGATGGAGTGCTTGATAGAGTGGAAAGACGGACACGACCCCTCGTGGGTCCCATCGGATTACATAGCTAAAGATGTGGTGGCTGAGTATGATACACCATGGTGGACCGCAGCCAAGAAAGCCGACGAGCAGGCTCTGAAGCAGCTCCTAACAGCCGACGAATCCGATTGGCGCGACGTTGACGCCGTGGACAACGATGGCCGCACCGCTCTCCTCTTCGTGTCCGGGCTCGGATCCGAGCGGTGCGTCGGGCTCTTAGCCGAAGCCGGAGCCGACTTGAACTACAAGGATAACAGCGGTGGCTTGACGGCCCTCCACATGGCGGCAGGGTATGTCAAGCCGGGCGTGGTGAAGACATTGTTGGAGCTGGGCGCGGATCCCGAGATTGAGGATGATAGGGGGCTAACGCCGTTGAATTTGGCTAAGGAGATATTGAAAGTGACACCAAAAGGGAACCCCCTGCAATTTGCTAGGAGATTGGGGCTTGAAAATGTGATAAAGCTATTAGAGGAGGCAATATTCGAGTACGCGGAGGTGCAGGGGATATTGGAGAAGAGAGGGAAGGGAGATCAAGTGGAGTATTTGGTCAAATGGAAGGACGGTAGTGATAACGAGTGGGTCAAACGTGGACTTATAGGGGAGGATTTAGTGAGGGATTTTGACGCTGGACTAGAATACGCTGTGGCTGAGGGAGTTGTGGGGAAGAGAGTTGGTGATGATGGGAAGATGGAGTATCTTGTTAAATGGACGGACTTGGATGATGCCACGTGGGAACCTCAGGACAACGTGGACACTGATTTGATTAAGGAGTATGAAGAGGACCATAAGAGTGAGATTGGTGATCTTGAGGCCCAATTAAATAAGGATGGGTTATAAGTTTGCTTGCTAACTCAGTCAATGTATTTTATTTTCTTGTTGGCTCCATTATTGTATTTGTCCAACTGCAACAGATTCTTGCTTTGGCTCCATTAGTGTATCTAAATTTCTTACACTTCTAATGGAATCAATACATTCAATTCCATTTATATATCCATGGTTTGGATTATTGAATTCACTGTAATTCCAAGATAAAATTAGCTTAACCAACCAACCATTCTTGCTTAATCTGGCCCGGTTTGATCAAATTGCACTGCAAGGGGTTGGCCTCTGTTTTGAAATGGTGTTTGATAAATTAGCTTAACCAACCAACCTTTATGTATTTCTGATTATATTCTCTTAATAAAAAATTTATTCCTACTTAAAAGGACACATGACAGACCAAAAAGAGTCTCAAGCTTCACGTTTAGGTGTACCTAATCATTCAACCCAGATCTAAGCACTTATGCTCAATCTATATATTTATCGATTTGCATTTCGAAGTATTATTAAGTATATTATTGCTTATTTTATCAGTTATGTTCTTTTTCGATATTTAATCCACTATCAATGTGATTTTTTATGTTTTCTTTCAGTTGCTTTTAGCTCAAACATTTGAAGTGGTAGTTTATTTCTTTGATAATTAAATATTTTTCAATGCAAAAAATCAAATTCAAATTCACGAAGCTTATAAGAAATCCAGACAGTGAATTTTCAATGCGTAAACTCTAAATCTTTAGTTTTTATATTTTATCCAAAAAACGGATTTCTAAATACAGGTATTTAAAATTTATGAGTTTAAAGTACATATATTAAATACAAATTCGTATTCCTCAACATGAATTTGATATTTGTAGTTGATATAGGTGAAATATACCTACATAATAGAAAATCGACACATGGACATTCCCAATGATGCTAGAGTAATTTCGTCCATTGGGGAAAAAATTGCTTGCTCTCTGAAAAACCTTAAACTCCAATCACAATTCTCAAGGGTAAAAAGGTAAATTCATCCTAAAAGATCCACTGCATTTTCCTAATAGGGTAAGATTCATAAAGGGCTCATTATTTCATGTGCATTATTCATAACACTTTTCCCCAAATATTTGTCTCTTTCATATTCTCTTCTTTCTTAGGTCAGTTGCTAACTCAAGTATCGGAAGAGCCTCTCCAAAGACAAATACTTTGAGTGGCATTTTTTCGGTACCTCGGACTCGACTGAACTGGATTAGAACCTCAGACCCGCGCTAAATAAATCTGACCTAACAACTTATATTGACGCATTCAAACCCGATCTAATTTTGGCATTAATAAATTGTCGTTGTATGTGGGAATGACAAATTATATCTGAACGAAACCGCCTAAAAAACGACTCCATTCTCCTACTAAAAAAAAGCATACTTGTTCAGCTGACCTTTGAGGTCGAAAGGTCAGACCCTCTTGAGTTGCCCCCTTCTGCCAACCCTTACTAATGGACATAGCTCCCAACAAGCATTAGGGAGCGAGTTAGACCTTTAAGTCATCGTTGAGTGGGTTCAAACTCCATTCGTGCATGACCCTCGACCATAAGAAACTCCTCAGCCTCAAAATCCAGAGCCTATAGATCCGATAGTGTCGGTAAGTTGAGCTGAGTATGAAAACCTCTTAAGATGATACAACAGCTTAGCTGTGCTTGTTGCACAACTCGTGCCTGAGCCGAGCTGAGACTATCATCCTCATCTTCGTCCTCATCCTCCAAACTGACCGGAGAAAGCTCCAAGGAGTTCGTAGAGGTCCGACCTCGTGAATCGCCTGCTCACCTCGAGGAGGTGACCTCCAACAGAAGAATTGATCAAAGTCGAACTCAAGAGCACCCTCTTGAGCGAGTATAACCTACCAAGCGAAATCCTCGATGTTTGCCTGTGATAACGAGTCTATCTCTAACTCTCACCCCAAAAAACAACAACAAGACCACGACAAGGTCGAGGTCGACATACAATTGAGGAAATTAAATGTTCGAATTGGACTCACTCTGAAAGAAAAGGGGTTGGATGTCAGATATGAGTTCAAACCTTTCGGTAATTCCTTCACACTGAAGATCATGGCTAAGCCATCTAAAAACTCCAAGCTCTCAAGCATGGAAACATATTATAGCAAGACTTTCCTAATTGAGTAGCTAGAGACTTAATCTCTTTGATATTGTTCTATGGTTACTCAAATACCCTAACGTGTTGAGCTTTTCCCACAACTTTAAGAGGAACAACTAAGACTAGGTTTTTTCGCCTACGAACGAGCTCAATCGGGCAAGTCTTGTCCGAATATGTTTCCATGCTTGGCTTCTCATTCGTCGACCTTAGTGTTCAATTCATCACTCATTTCTTCAGCAGTTTAGGTCCGAAGAAAATCTCTAAAATTCTTCTCACCATAACCCAGTATCTTGAAGAAAGCCTTTGTCAATACATCCAACGCTTTACCTCTTAGTCTATACAGATCCGAGTCCTAAACCAAAAGGTCATGATTATGGCATTTGTCAACAGCCTCCGAGCCTGTGAATTTAACACTACCTCTCCAAGATCCAAATGTACACTATATCTGAGCCCTTTCCCAAGGCTGATGAGTTCATCATAACAGAAGATGATCAAGTTTTCCACAAGCAAAGGGAAGAGGCTTTGACAAAGAAGAAGAGGAAAGAGTTAGATACCTCAAAATCCAAGGATGACCATGGAAAGAGCCAAGGTAATAGTGGGAACAATGGAAAACTCGACATAGCACCGCGAGGATTCAAGACTTACACCTACTCATTGCCTAAAGCGAAGGAATGACTTGGATTAACGTATCGGACATGACCTAATTTCAGCATCAACAGTGGTGGTGGTCCACCATGTAGAAAAACATTTGTTAGATTTGTGTATTTGTTCACATATGTAGTTCTAATCCATTGAGTTTGATCTCATGATAGAAAATATGATAAGAGATTAATAGCAGGGTTGTAATTTAGTGCTAACTATTGTTACGATTTGGTATAGCTGTAATTTCAGTTTTTGATTGTCAAAATAGTTTTTGAAACAGTTTTTGGTAAATAGTTGTGAATTTAAATTTTTTTTAATATTTGTTATAATAGTTTTCATACTAGTTTTTGGGTTAAATTTAGCTTTATAGAAATATATTTTTAGTTTTTAAAAAAAAATAGAAATCGTTTTTCTTTTTTGGTTTGGTCTAACTTTTGTTTGTTTAAAGTGAAAACCATTCTTAAAAATTAGACCAAAAGATGAGTGAATCAATTTATTCCTTTTGATTATTTTCATTGAATTTAAAATTTATATTTAAGGACAAATTTGTAGTAATATTATTGATGATGTAGTAGTTTGTAATTTATTGACAGTGAGTGGATCAAATTTGGGCTCCCCATTTTGTGGGTGTGGGTTTGAGTAATGGTAGTGTAAGTAGGTTCTTCTTTGTTAGATTTATCGTTTTCCTCTATTAGATTTTTTTATTTATTTGTGAGTGATGCAATATTTGCTTTGGGAGTAAATGTAAAAACAGTAAAAGGAGAATAGTTTTTTAATTGTTTTAATAGTTAGTGATTTCCCCACTTTATAGGATTTTGGTGGTTTTTCGAAGGGATGGAGCAGAAGGCTGCTGGTGTAGTAAAAAAAATTATAAATGATTTGATTTGATTTTTTTTAAATTAATATATGGTGAGGCTGATTTGGAAAGTAACAAAACTCCCGAAAAAGGAAAGTTCTGTAACTAAAAAAAGAAAGAAATGGCAGACCCCACCTTCTAGAATCCAGACAACCTTTCCTTCAAATTCAATTTTGCTAATGCTATTTGCTAAAGATGAAACACCACTCGGCACTAACATGACAACTCTACCTCTTGCACACAATTGGACGAACCAAATTTCAATTACAATTTGATGTTCAAAAGGTTATAATGTTGTCCACCATTTACATAGACAACTACAAATTAACAGTTTTGTTAGAAATTAATAGTCACTAAATAATATAATGCTCTTATATTATAATAATATAACACATAAATCCAACATTTATAGTAGCTAAAAGCACACGATTTTTTGGTTTAAGTGGTGATAATCAGAATTAAAATCATAATATTACTTTAATATAAGAACATTTGTGATCATTTAACTAAATCAATGATCATCTAAAGTTAGAGGTACGTTGATTATTAATTGATGTGTTTGTTGATGTTTAATTTGTGACCGATGATTTTACAAACGTTGAGATGCATCAACACACACTAAAAACACAAAGAAAACTAAAAAATTATAAGAGAGTTAAGTCTTCATGGGGATTCTCAGATGCTTAAATCAATGATACGAGGCTTAGAGAAAACAAAGGGTAAAAAAAACTAGAGAATTATGAATTGTAAGTTGTGTTTCGATATCTGTAAGTGTTGAATACTCCTCAAATCCCACATAGGAGAAAAATTTTATTGTAAATAGTTTTAGTCTTATATCGTCTATGTGTCAAAAAGATATGGGTACTAATTATTATAAATATAGGAATTAAGAGATGTATTCTCTTACCCTTATTCCTTAACTATGAATAATTGGCTAGATGGAAGTGTAGCAACCAAACACCAATATAGAGATTTAAAGGTTGAGTGAGTATTGGGTGTATTGAGGTTTAGGTTATGAAAATATAAAGAGTTTTTACACAATTTTATCATTTTTGACGTGTAACCATCTCATTGTTCTGTTTGGTTTCGAAATTCCTACAACGTGAAAAAAATCATGGCAGCTCACATGGCTTGTGTTTACTTGTTAGACAAGACACAAGTATTCGGCAAAAAAAAAAAAAAAAAAAAGAGTCAAGCACCCCCTTTTGTAAAGCTTTGCATAAATGTTAGGTAGCACATTTTATAGTTCTACGCGGTAGTCATGAGTTCACATTAGAAAGTTTGTGATTAAGAGTTTTATTGCATCGTCATGATAAAAAAAAATCTGAAATGCCTCCTTCCGAACAAGAATATAAAGGGTTTATAAAAATGGATTTAGAAAATGAGTTAATTAATTAAAGTCTTTTATTTTTTTTTAAAAAATGTTTGGAACAAAAGTGACGTTCTTATCAATTGTTGTGTGAATGTTTTAATATTTGGATCAAACAGTAAATATCAGTTTATATAAAGTTAACGAATAAAACCTGTTTCATTTTATTATCACGAAAATATTTAAACTCAAATACTTTTGATAAGAAAAACAATACTACTAACGCACTTGAAACTTTATGCTACTAAGAATCACCAATAATTGAAAAGAAAAGGAAAAAAGAAATCACCAATATTTTTGCACCTTTCAAAGAATCTTTTCTTTTATCATATTTTTCAGAAAAATTATTATGGAATGAAGTCGATAATTTTTAACGATTATATTTAAAAAAGAATTGGATGTTAAATTCTCATTTTTTGGCTCCGTTCTGATGTTGATATGGTGGATAATATTATATATAAACTAAATCTTCTCTTCTTTCTTTCACTCCAATTAAAAATATATATTTGACAAAAATGCATAATTAATCCTAGTGACAATCCGCCAACATTATTAGCCATATCACTTCCTTTGATATGGAGATTTTGCCATTATTTGTGGGTGAATAATTATTTTAGACAAAAAAGTCATTCGCAAAAAAAATGTTTTGATAGAATTTTCAAAATTGAAAGTAGTTTTTTGCTTTTAAAAACTAAAAAAGGTTTTTTTATTCTCAAAATACGTTTGGTTAATGCTTTAAAAAAATAAGTTTTTGAAAATTGTTTTTCGAAACAGACTTGTTTCTATTGGACGTAACTTAAACAAACTTTTTAATACGGAGTCCGTAAAGTTCTCTTCAAAAATAATATTTAAAAAAATAAGTTTTGATACCAAACTTTGAAAGAAACTCATGTAATAAATCAATTACATAAACTTTCAATAAAAAATTATCCTTTTAATATATGATTTTATCCATATTTTCATCAACGATTTAAAACTTATCAAATTTTGTGTTAAAACTAAAATTTAGATCGAAAGTTAAAATTTATCAAACATGTTGAGTTTATGTTTTAGACAATCCATCTCTTATCCCCTCCATCTGTGTTATGAGTGAAGTTTAATCTTTGATTTTTTGTTCAATAACAAGTAACTATATTAACTAAACTAACTAATATCCGCACTAATGACCATTTCAACAAGTAGTTTTCCTCTCCCTTTAAACTCTGTCATATACGCTTTCATGCGTTAAATACACATTACAGTAATTATGTGAATAATCATTATCATACAGTTCGGTAAAAGTTTATACCGAATAATTTTTTACTTGATAAATTTCCTTTGTTTTTTCTTTTATTTTCCTCCCAAAATATTTTTTATCATTTGCTCTAAAATTTCTCTCGACAACATTTCTTAAAGCATATTACGATTTAAGAGGTTGTTTTTCCCTTTTTTTTTTCTTGGCCAAATTCGTTAGTATTTTTTTAAATTAAAATTTCTCTCGTTTAAGGCAGATTATGATCTAATTTCTTTTTGGTGAGCAAAGGGTCATGCGTTTATGACCCAGAAGGCAAAGAATTTCTAGTATTTTGCAGGTTTTTATATATGTCACGAATTGTGCAATGAACATTAGTGAAACAAATAATAAGAGAGTACCTAATTCAAGGATTTACCGCAAGGTAAGCTGTGTGTTGTTCATTTCAAGATCCTCTCCAATGGCCACATAGCAATGCCTCGTAGGGTCAAAGGAGAGAGCTAGAATTCGATTTTACAAAATGATTTTTGAAAAATTGTTAGCGTTAGTCGGATTGATTAATTATCTACGCGTTCTGTAATAATTGCGTACACCACATGCATCAAACCCAAAAACCCAACTTCACTGTCTTCGCTGTTCAAAACCAAGAAACACAAAAAACACTTGAACAAAACAACATCAACGGGATGATGACATGTACGGTGAAGTCAGCAAGATCATAGGCAGCAGGGTGCTCGAGGGTGGGATCAGGATGGAGTACTTGATAGAGTGGAAAGATGGACACAGCCCCTCGTGGGTCCCATCGGATTACATAGCTAAAGATGTGGTGGTTGAGTATGACACACCATGGTGGACGGCAGCCAAGAAAGCCGACGAGCAGGCTCTGAAGGAGCTCTTAACAGCCGACGAATCCGATAGGTGCGACATTGACACCGTGGACAGCGATGGCCGCACCGCTCTTCTCTTCGTGTCCGAGCTCGGATCTGAGCCATGCATCGGGCTCTTAGCCGAAGTCGGAGCCGACTTGAACTACAACAATAACAGCGGTGGCTTGACGGCCCTTTAGATGGTGACAGGGTATGTCAAGCCGGGCGTGGTGAAGACATTGTTGGAGTTGGGCGCAGATCCCGAGATTGAGGATGATAGGGGGCTAACGCCATTGAATTTGGCTAAGGAGATATTGAAAGTGACACCAAAATGGAACCCATGCAATTTGCAAGGAGATTGGGGCTTGAAAATGTGATAAAGCTATTAGAGGAGGCACTATTCGAGTACGTGGAGGTGCAGGGGATATTGGAGAAGAGAGAGAAGGGAAATCAAGTGGAGTATTTGGTCAAATGGAAGGATGGTAGTGATAACAAGTGGGTCAAAAGTGGGCTTATAAGGGAGGATTTAGTGAGGGATTTCGAGGCTGGACTAGAATACGCTGTGGCTGAGGGAGTTGTGGGGAAGAGAGTTTGTGATGATGGGTGATACTACCAAAATACGACCCTCCCATAAGATGACGACACGTGGACCCTCGTGATCCCATAGTTCAAAGAGACATGCGGGCAATCCAGGCCCAGACAGTTGGACCTCCAGATCATGACCGCCCTTCAGGGCATCATTGCCTCCAGCTGGGTTTCCACGTCACCACCGCCCTTCAGTGCATCTTGACCCCCAGCTGGGCTTCCACGTCACCACCGCCCTCCGGACCATCATTACCCAACTAAGTTGGGACGTCAGGAAAACACACCGTCCTAACGCATAGACGGCTCTGGAGTAAGCTAGCAAGGCAAAAGCCCTACTGAACGGTTCCCAGCTTCCTAGCTGGGCCTCATAGGCATCATTACCCAACCCAGTTGAGGTATCCTGCCACTACCGCCTCCGAACATCACCGCCTCCGAAACTCTATAAAAGGGACTTGGTAAGTAGCCCAGGACACTCAGTTTTTACTTATAAACACTAACACTTTGAGCTTTCTCTAACTTAAGCATCGGAGCATCCTCGGAGGCATCCCCTCCGTCGACCCCAATAGCTACTCTCCCTCTCTTTCCCTGTGCAGGTACTTCGATAGTTCCATAGTCTACACCTCCAGCGCAGCAACACATTTGGCATCAACAGATTGGCGCCGTCCGTGGGAAACCACATCTCTCGCTGACAGTAACAGCGAAGAAGTCTAAAGAACTCATCTGTTAGTATGCCTCCAAAAACACCCGCCAGGGATCTAGGCGCTCGCGTGCTACGGTCGGGAACCAGTTCGTCAGCCGAACCCGAGGTTCACCCGAATGAAGGCACGCTCCAGGTGCAATTCACAGAGCTCGCACACCTAGTGGTCGATCTGGCGGCCGAAGTTCGCAGGCGACCTCAGCAGACCCTGCCACTCCCGTCACAGGAACTAGGCCACAATGGTTCCACTGATCGCCGCCCACCAGCGGATGTCTGCTCGGCAACCCACTCACCTCCCCCAGCTAAGTTCAGAGAGAGTTCCATGCCCAAGAACAGTGAAGGGTTTGGCAAACGGATCGAGGACATAGAGGGACGAATCAATGAGGCGTTTAAAGAACGCAACCACAGTATTAGCGATGATCTCGATGTACAGGACCCACATTTCATACAAGAAGTCCTTGACGCCCCCCTCCCACTCAATTTTCGGATGCCACAAATCAAACTTTACGATGGATCCACCGATCCCCTGGACCACCTCCAGCACTACCGAACCACAATGACCCTCCACAGACATTCGGACCCTGTTATGTGCAGAGCATTCCCATTAACCCTCGAGAAAACGGCTGGGACGTGGTATTCCCGCTTGAAACCAGGAGGTATTCGTACCTTCAAAGACCTGAGCTACGCCTTCGCCTCACATTTCATCAGCAGCAAAGGACCCAAGAAAACTTCGGAGTCTCTGTTTAACATTGTCCAGTCAAAAGGAGAGAAGTTTCGCGCCTATATTTCCAGATTCAACACTGCAGCTTGGGAGATCCCGGATCTTGATCCTAATGTTCAGCTCTTGGCATTCAAAAATGGATTAAGATCTGGATTCTTCAGCTCAAAACTCTACAGTCGCCCGCCTATGGATATGAATGAAGTCTTAGCGCGAGCCGAAAAATACATGCTGGCGGAAGATGATCAGGCGTTCCGAAGAGAACGCGAAGGAGACACGGAAAGGAGGAAGAGAGGCCCCGCTAGTCCCAGCCGCGAACCCTCCAAACGGCCATTTCGCGAGGAGAAACCCAGAACCCTCAGACCTTTTTGAGGATAGATCCCGAACTATTGCGGCCTACGGAACCAGGGCCAGAACTCTGGGGCAAATCCGTAGTTATTCGCCGCTAAATGCCTCCAAGACCAACATTCTGATGCAGATTCATGACAGGGACATTCATGCAATGGCCCCCAAGGCCACCGAACCTCAACCCAGATCGAAATACTTGGTGTAGGTTTCACAGAAACTTCGGCCATGATACGGAAGAGTGTAAGGCCTTAAAAAATCAGATCGAGGCCCTCATCAATCGGGGACATCTAAAAGAATACGTCGGGCCACGACAGGAGAAATGTGATGAACGATCGCGTACAAGCCCTGAACGCCCTCATGAGCGAAACAGACCTACAAGGGCAGCTCGGAAGAGTCCAGGGCCAAGTTATAGGGAACCCAGCCAGAAAAAACCGGAGGCCCCCGTGGCGAAGATTATCAAAACCATTTACGGTGGACTCGCTTCTGGCAGGGGGTCGCACGCTGGCAGCAGGTCTTATGCCAGGTCAATAGCCTCTGTCGCTGGATCTCATAAACGACCTAGGATCGGAGACACTATTTCTTTCTCGGACGAAGACTTGGAAGGAGTGCAGATCCCACACGACGATGCTGTTGTAATTTCACTCCTTGTGGCTAATCATGAGATAAGACGAGTCCTAGTCGATAACGGGAGCTCAGCCGATATCCTCTTTTATGATGCCTTTCAGCAAATGCATCTAGGCGATGCACATCTAGAGTTGGTCTCCACCCCACTCTATGGTTTCTCAGGGGGACCAGTCTTTACAGAAGGCAGCATAACTCTCCCAGTAACTGCGGGAACGGCACCTCAAACAACGACCGTACACTCCACTTTGTTGATTGTTCGACAACCCTCCTCCTACAATATGATACTCGGACGACCCACGCTGAATAAACTCCGAGCGGTTGTCTCTACCCATCATCTCAAAATCAAATTCCCCACGGCAGACAGAGTAGGCGAGATCAAAGGGGATCAACGACTCGCCAGATCCTGTTATCTCAGTGCAGTAAAAGGCAAAAAGACAGAAGCCCTACCACTCGAACTGGATGACCTTAGGGATGAAGCAAGCACCCTACGAGGTAGGCCCGGAGAAGATGTACTCACGATCCCCCTTGACGAAGACAGCACCAGAACTGTTCAAATCGGTTCCAACCTGTCCAATACTTTTCAGGAATCTCTATTAGCCCTCCTACGGGCCAACCAAGATCTATTCGCCTGGACTGCTGCCGATATGCCAGGAATCAGCCCGGATGTCATCGTACATCGGTTGAGTGTTGACCCGACTCACAAACCTGTCATCCAGAAGAAAAGGTCGTTTGCTCCTGAGCGACAGACAGTTGTTCGGGCAGAAGTTGACAAATTACGATCAGCTGACTTCATCCGAGAGGTGAGCTATCCGGACTGGGTCTCTAATGTTGTAATGGTAAAAAAGGCAAACGGCAAGTGGCGAATTTGTATAGACTTTTCTGATCTCAATAAAGTCTGTCCTAAAGACAGTTTTCCTTTGCCCCGGATTGATCAACTCGTTGACGCCACATCTGGCCATGAGCTGTTAACATTCATGGATGCTTACTCCGGGTATAACCAAATCCTTATGCACCCGCCTGACCAAGAGAAGACGACATTTATCACAGAACAAGGCCTCTATTGTTATAGGGTCATGCCGTTCGGTTTGAAAAATACGGGGTCCACTTACCAGAGGCTAGTAAACAAGATATTCAAAGAGCAGATGGGTCGAAATATGGAAATATATGTGGATGATATGTTGGTCAAAAGCGTCAAAACACAGGACCACGAGGCCGATCTCCAAGAAGCTTTTGACATCCTCCGCCATCATCACATGAAGTTGAACCCTACGAAGTGTGCCTTTGGAGTCACTGGGGGGAAATTCCTCGGCTTTCTAGTCACCCACAGAGGTATAAAAGCCAACCCGGAAAAGATCGATGCTATTCTTAACATGAATCCACCTCGGACCGTGAGGGACGTCCAGCGCCTTACTGGAAGAATAGCAGCCCTCAGCCGATTCATGTCCAAATCTGCCGAGAAGTGCCTCCCCTTTTTTAAAGCCATTCGTCGGACTCAGAACTTCGTGTGGAACGAAGCTTGTCAAGAAGCCTTCATGGCACTGAAAATATATTTGGGGACGCCTCCTGTGCTTACCAAACCCGTAGCCGGCGAAAACCTTTTCTTGTACCTCTCGGCTGGGCCCGAAGTAGTGGCCTCCATCTTAATACGAGAAGAAGAAGGCATATAGAAGCCAGTGTATTATGTCAGCAAGGTGCTTCATGATGCCGAGACAAGATATCTTCCAACCGAAAAGATGGTGTATGCTCTGTTGATTTCGGCCCGGAATCTTCGACCTTATTTCCAAGCCCATACCATCACAATCCTCACCAACCAGCCTCTTCGACAAATACTCCACAAACCAGATGTTGCCGGCAGAATGGTTAAATGGTCAATAGAGTTAGGAGAGTTCGACATCTGTATCGGCCTCGGACAGCTATCAAAGCACAAGCCCTAGCTGATTTTGTCATGGAAACTACTTTGCCCTTGACAGAAGAAAAATCTCCACATGATGTTATGCCATCAAGCCCGCCCTTACGCTGGACCCTCCATGTGGACGGATCCTCTACTGACTCTGGAAGCGGAGCCGGGCTTATTCTGAGCGGTCCAGATAATTTCACCATTGAGTACGCCCTGAGGTTCGGGTTTCCAGCATCGAATAATGAAGCCGAGTATGAAGCTCTACTCGCAGGCATGAGATTAGAAAAGGTAATATCTATACAAAATTTGCATGTATATAGCGATTCCCAACTAGTGGTAAACCAGGTGAACGGCGAATTCGAGGCCCGAGGAGAAAAAATCGCTCGCTACCTTGCAGCAGCAAAGATATTAGCTGGGTAGTTCGAAGTCTTTTCTCTAAACCAGATTCCGCGGGCAGAAAATACGAAGGCCGACTCATTGGCCCGGCTTGCTTCATCTTGCCAGCTCGAGTCCAGGCGAGCAGTCTACCTGGAAACCCTCGCCATGCCTAGTATCGACGAAATAATGGTCTTACCCGTGGTTGGCGAGAGAACGTGGATGAGTCCTATCCTGGAATACCTACGTGACGGTATCCTGCCCGATAACAAAAGCGAAGCCCGAAAAATTGTGTCTCGAGCCGCCCGATATGCAATTCTGGATGATCACCTGTATAAGCGGGGACTTACAACGCCCTTCTTGAAGTGTCTTGACCCGACCGAAGCTAATTACGCCCTCCGAGAAGTCCATGAAGGTATATGTGGAAATCACCTCGGGGGACGTGCCCTGGCGTTCAAAATCCTCCGTCAAGGATATTATTGGCCGAAGATGAGGGAAGCGGCCATGGAGCTGGTAACCAGATGTCAAAGCTGTCAACGGTATGCCACTGTGCCACGTCAACCAGCGAACCTTTTGACACCAATAGTCAGTCCACTTTCTTTCGCTATGTGGGGAATGGACCTTCTCGGACCCTTTCCCGGAGCAGCCGGCCAAAGAAAGTACCTCATAGTTGCAATAGATTATTTTACAAAATGGGTAGAAGCTGAACCCTTGGCCAGCATCACGGACTTTCAAGCCCGAGCCTTCGTGTGGAAATCAATCGTATGTCGATTTGGAGTACCCCAAGTATTAGTGACAGACAACGGCAAACAGTTTGACAGTGTTCAGTTCAAAACATTTTGCGATGAATTACACATTGACCATCGTTTCTCTTCGGTTGGATACCCGCAAGCAAATGGACAAGCCGAAGTTACCAACCGAACGATCTTGCAAGGCATTAAAAGGCGAATAGACGAAGCAGAGAAGCAGTGGGCAGACCATTTACCCAACATACTTTAGGCATATCGAACCACGACTCGAGCACCCACCGGGGAAACCCCCTTTTTCATGACTTACGGGTCCGAGGCAGTCATCCCCTTGGAAATAGGAGTACCTTCCTTGCGAGTTCAGCATTTCGAGGAACGAAGCAATGAGGAAGCCCTTCGCATGAACACCGATCTTCTCGATGAAGCCCGGGACAAAGCCCAAATCCGACTTGCCATTTATCAGCAGTGAGCCGCCAGATACTTCAACTCGAGGGTAAAAGTAAGGCGTTTCTGTCTTCATGACCTCGTCATGCGAAAGAACGAAGTATCCAAGCCCCGAGAATCCGGCAAACTAGTCCCTAATTGGGAAGGGCCATATCGCATCAAAAGAATATGCCGACCCGGCACGTTTGAACTCGAAGAATTGAACGGAAAAGCCATCCCTCGTACTTGGAATGCGGAACATCTTCGACGTTTTTATCAATAAACAGCATTGCACTTATGTAAACAGTCTTGTTTCATATATGTTAAAGACTTTACTTACATCTTTCTGCCAACTAAAACAAAAAAACCTAAACCAAAGCGAAGTAGGGCACCGGTAGCCTCAAAAGACATCACAAAAACCGGCTGGGCCAAAACAGCGCAAAAAAGGGGGCTACAACAGAGTGCCCCCAACCTAAGCCCTACTGATCTCCAAGGGCAGGAGACCCCGTGCCTGATCGCCCGTCACGGTCCTGTCCGTCGGCGGGCTCATCATCTGAAGCCAGCAGCTCCTCATCCTCGGGCCCCAGCAGGTCCAACGCGGAGAAATCAAGCTCCGGGTACATGGCCTCAGCCTTCCCCTTGGCCTCCATAAACCCCGTAAGGTACTGCTGGCCACCCTCGAAAACGACGACCAGACGATAGGCCTCCGAACTCTGGAAGGAAGCCAAGGCTTCCTCCACGGCCGCCCTAGTACGATCCTCGGCCTCTTCTGTAGTGGCGCGAAGACAAGCCTCGGCCTCCTTCGCTGCGTCTCTGAGGCGGGCCTCGACCTCCTCGACGGCGGTCCGAGCAGTGGCTTCGACTTCGGCTTTAGCCAGGATAGCAGACTCCAATGAAGCCGGCAGACGACCTCTGTCCTCTCCTCCAGCTGACGCTGGGTACTCCCAAGAAGCTCCGCTATCTCCATGCATCGACGCGTGGCCGCGTCCACCAGAACGCCCATCTGCCACCAGAAGCCATGTGTGAAACGAAATGCGGCAAAAATAACGTAAGGCAAAGTAAAAACGGAATCTAACCTGAGAAGCCAAAGCCTCGGTCGCAGTACAGAGAGAGTCCGTGGTCTTTCGACCCAACTCAGCAATGTCACGAGGGGGGGTGCCCTTAAACAGATGTTCCTTCGCCACCCGAGGATGTGCGAAGACAGAGTCATCTATCCGGATGGCCCAGTTGGGCGTGAAGATCGAGGCCTCCGAAGCTGACCCTTGGCTAGGGCCTGGAACAGTGGAAATCCCCGTAGTCACTGGGATTGGCGTCAGAGCACTACTCACCGGAGGTGTCTCTGACTGGGTCGGTGGCCTTGGAGGAGTCCCCAAGTCGATCGGAGCTGGAGATGGGGCTCGGGGCCTCTTCTTAGGCCGAGAAGTCGAGGCTGTTTGCTTCCCGGATCGGGCCGACCTCCTCTGCTCCAATGCCAACTTCTTGGCATGCTCTCGGGCACGGGCAGCCGCCTCCATCTCTGATCAAAACAAATAAAGGAAGGAAAAAGCGTAAGTACAAATCACGGAGTGACGATGCAAAATAAGAATAAATAAAGTAAAGGGTAAACCGAAGCCTTTACCGCTCTCAAGCGAAGGCTCGGGGCACGAAGAACAAAGACCTCGTCGGGCCAATTCTTCATTGTCATATAAGACCCCGACGTCCAAAGGCGAGGCCACCATGGCGTTCACCGTCTCTTGCTCATACGGAAGAAGACCCGGCTTTTTGCATTTCCCGGTGCGGTCCATGCTCCACGCACGAGGCAAGCCGAAGTCCTCGACAGATCGGATGAAAAAGAAATTCTTCTTCCACCTCTTGATAGATGAAGGGGTCTTCTTCAGCAACCTCCTCTTCGGCAGAGTACTGAAGACCACCCACCCTGTCGGACCGTGCCGGCTGATCAAGAAGTGGGCCTTGAAGACATCCATTGTCATTGGTCGGCCCACTTCTAAGCAGACGCAGATAAAGGCCATGATCAGCCGTACCAAATTGGGCACCAGCTGACACAGCGCTATATCAAAGTACCTAAGGATCGCACAAAAGTAGGGGTGAAGGGGAAACCGGAGCCCGGCCTGCATGTGATGCTCGTATACACAGAGCTCAAACGGGGCTCGGTCAGGGAGGACGTCACAGGCCCTCTCCCCCACCTTGGCCAACCGAAGATCGTACTCGCCCGGAATGCGATACATCTTTCTTATCACTTCCAAATCTTCCTCCCTCAGTTGGCTAGGGATTTCGTTAGCTGTATAGTTCTATTCCTCTCTCTCCTCCCCGGCTGAGGTCTCCCTAATGTCGGTCAACGCTCTACGAGTGTCCTCATCGGACGAGGACTCTTCCTGATGTTCTCTCCCCACCTCCAAAGGAACATAGGGCACTAGCGCCATAGGGTCTGCCCTGGGCGTACCCGTTACGGGGGTATTCCCCCCAGAAGAAGACGAGGACGTTTCTACTTCTTCGACGCTGCTACCACTCGTATCATCTACACTACTCTTACCATTACTACTACTACTTGGCCTATCGCGGTATGTATCAAACGAAGAAGACATGGATGTAAAAAGGAAAGAAAACACGAACTCAACAAAGTCCGAAGGATTCGGACTTGAATTCCTCCTAAACGTTCGGTGTATGTCCAAAGGTGTTCCTCCCAAGATCTCGCGAACGCTACGATCACACCAAACTGCTTTCTGAAGGGACGAGGACGAGGACTCCCAAACACCTTTGGGACGAGGGCAGGGACTCACAATCACAAGTGGAACGAGGCCGAAGGCTCTCAGGAAAGCTATTCTCTGAACTCTGAAAACAAAAGGTTAGTGTGTGGAAGAAGGGGAAATCAAAGTCCCTTATATAGGGGAAGGGTCACGGCCTACGAGGAACATTCAATGCAGTCGCGGGAATCAAGGGGACTCTATAGAATTCCCAAGCGACCAGCACACATTCCCAGGGGGCGTTACGTCCCTCGAGGTGGCCGCCGTTTTCCCTAATACGGCTGTTTAAAATTCCAAGGTAACATGACGCTGCAGCTGCCCAGGTAAAGCCACGTGTCTCGTCAGCCACCGTCTTGGACACGAAACACTTTCTCGTAGCTGCACTGGCCCTCGGCCCACTCTATTCAGAGTCCGAGGAGATGGATTGCTCCACTAGTCCTCGGATATATCGTATTCTTGGCCGAGGAGATGGATTGCTCCACTGGCCCTCGGCCCACTCTCTTCAGAGTCCGAGGAGATGGATTGCTCCACTGGTCCTCGGACATATGGTATTCTTGGCCGAGGAGATGGATTGCTCCACTGGTCCTCGACCCACTCTCTTCAGAGTCCGAGGAGATGGATTGCACCAATGGTCCTCGGACATATGGTATTCTTCGCCGAGGAGATGGATTGCTCCACTGGTCCTCGGCCCACTCTCTTCAGAGTCCGAGGAGATGGATTGCTCCAATGGTCCTCGGACATATGGTATTCTTGGCCGAGGAGATGGATTGCTCCACTGGCCCTCGGCCCACTCTCTTCAGAGTCCGAGGAGATGGATTGCTCCACTGGTCCTCGGACATATGGTATTCTTGGCCCAGGAGATGGATTGCTCCACAGGTCCTCGGCCCACTCTCTTCAGAGTCCGAGGAGATGGATTGCTCCACTAGTCCTCGGCCCCATGGTATTCTTGGCCGAGGAGATGGATTGCTCCACTGGTCCTCGGCCCATTCTCTTCAAGGTCCGAGGAGATGGATTGCTTCACTGGTCCTCGGACATATGGTATTCTTGGCCGAGGAGATGGATTGCTCCACTGGTCCTCGGCCCACTCTCTTCAGAGTCCGAGGGGTTGGATTGCTCCACTGGTCCTCGGACATATGGTATTCTTGGCCGAGGAGATGGATTGCTCCACTGGCCCTCGGCCCACTCTATTCAGAGTCCGAGGAGATGGATTGCTCCACTAGTCTTCGGACATATGGTATTCTTGGCCGAGGAGATGGATTGCTCCACTGGCCCTCGGCCCATTCTCTTCAAGGTCCGAGGAGATGGATTGCTCCACTGGTCCTCGGACATATGGTATTCTTGGCCGAAGAGATGGATTGCTCCACTGGTCCTCGACCCACTCACTTCAGAGTCCGAGGAGATGGATTGCTCCACTGGTCCTCGGACATATCGTATTCTTGGCCGAGGAGATGGATTGCTCCACTGGCCCTCGGCCCACTCTATTCAGAGTCCGAAGAGATGGATTGCTCCACTAGTCCTCGGACATATGGTATTCTTGGCCGAGGAGATGGATTGCTCCACTGGCCCTCGGCCCACTCTCTTTAGAGTCCGAGGAGATGGATTGCTCCACTGGTCCTCGGACATATGGTATTCTTGGCCGAGGAGATGGATTGCTCCACTGGTCCTCGGCCCACTCTCTTCAGAGTCCGAGGAGATGGATTGCTCCAATGGTCCTCGGACATATGGTATTCTTGACCGAGGAGATGGATTGCTCCACTGGTCCTCGACCCACTCTCTTCAGAGTCCGAGGAGACGGATTGCTCCAATGGTCCTCGGACATATGGTATTCTTGGCCGAGGAGATGGATTGCTCCACTGGTCCTCGGCCCACTCTCTTCAGAGTCCGAGGAGATGGATTGCTCCACTGGTCCTCGGACATATGGTATTCTTGGCCGAGGAGATAAATTGCTCCACTGGCCCTCGGCCCACTCTATTCAGAGTCCGAGGAGATGGATTGCTCCACTGGTCCTCGGACATATGGTATTCTTGGCCGAGGAGATGGATTGCTCCACTGGTCCTCGGCCCACTCACTTCAGAGTCCGAGGAGATGGATTGCTCCACTGGTCCTCGGACATATGGTATTCTTGGCCAAGGAGATGGAATTGCTCCACTGGTCCTCGGCCCACTCACTTCAGAGTCCTTGGCCAAAGAGATGAGTCATTCCACAAGTCCTCGGTCCATTCTCTTTTGCCTTAGGGCTAATTTCGACCGGACTTCACGTCTCTGCAGAGGATCTAATGCCAACCTAGTTCTGCTACTTCCTTAACCACAGTGCTGCACTTAAGGAAGTGGGGGGCCTCTGATACTACCAAAATACGACCCTCCCATAGGATGACGACACGTGGACCCTCGTGATCCTATAGTTCAAAGAGACATGCGGGCAATCCAGGCCCAGACAGTTGGACCTCCAGATCATGACCGCCCTTCAGGGCATCATTGCCTCCAGCTGGGTTTCCACATCACCACCGCCCTTCAGTGCATCTTGACCCCCAGCTGGGCTTCCACATCACCACCGCCCTCCAGACCATCATTACCCAACCAAGTTGGGACGTCAGGAAAACACACCGTCCTAACGCATAGACGGCTCTGGAGTAAGCCAGCAAGGCAAAAGCCCTACTGAACGGTTCCCAGCTTCCTAGCTGGGCCTCATAGGCATCATTACCCAACCCAGTTGAGGTATCCTGCCACTATCGCCTCCGAACATCACCGCCTCCGAAACTCTATAAAAGGGACTTGGTAAGTAGCCCAGGACACTCAGTTTTTACTTATAAACACTAACACTTTGAGCTTTCTCTAACTTAAGCATCGGAGCATCCTCGGAGGCATCCCCTCCGTCGACCCCAATAGCTACTCTCCCTCTCTTTCCCTATGCAGGTACTTCGATAGTTCCATAGTCTACACCTCCAGCGCAGCAACACATATTTGGCATCAACAATGGGAATATGGAGTATCTTGTTAAATGGACGGACATGGATGATGTCACGTGGAAACCTCAGGAGAATGTGGACACTGATTTGATCAAGGAGTTTGAAGAGGGCCAAAAGAGTGAGATTGATGATCTTGAGGCCCAATTAAGTAAGGATAGGCTATAAGTTTGCTTGCTGATTCTTTCATCTCACAGTCAGTGTATTTTATTTTCTTATTGGCTCCATTATTGTATTTGTCCAACTGCAACATATTCTTGCTTTGGCTCCATTAGTGTATCTAAATTTCTTACACTTCAAATGGAATCAATATATTCAATTCCGTTTATATATCCATGGTTTGGATGATTGAATTCATTGTAATTCCAAGATAAAATTAGCTTAACCAACCAACCAACCATTCTTGCTTAATCTGGGCCGGTTTGATCAAATTGCACTGTGAGGGGTTGGCCTCTGTTTTGAAATGGTGTTTGATAAATTCTCGCAAAGGGTTGCCTTCTTGACTGCTTGCTTCCTCTCTGCTATGTTTTAGTTTTAGTCTTGTTTTATGTATTTCTGATTATATTCTCTTAATAAAAAATTTATTCCTACTTAAAAGGACACATGACAGACCAAAGAGAGTCTCAAGCTTCACGTTTGGGTGTACCTAATCATTCAACCCAGATCTAAGCATTTATGCTCAATCTATATATTTATATAGCATTATGGAGATATGTTATTAAGTTTATTATTGCTTATTTTATCAGTTATGTTCTTTTTCGATATTTAATCCACTATCAATGTGATTTTCTATGCTTTCTTTCAATTGCTTTTAGCTCAAACATTTGAAGTGGTAGTTTATTTCTTTGATAATTAAATATTTTTCAAAGCAAAAAATCATATTCAAATTCACGAAGCTTATAAGAAATCCAAACCCTCTTGAGTTACCCCCTTCCGCCAACCTTTACCGATGGACATAACCCCCAACAAGTATTAAGGAGTGAGTTTAACACTACCTCTCCAGGATCCAAATGCACACTATATCTGAGCTCTTCGCCAAGGTTGATGAGTTCATCATAACAGAAGATGATCATGTTTTCCGCAAGCAAAGGGAAGAGGCTTTGACAAAGAAGAAGAGTAAAGAGTTAGATACCTCAAAATCCAAGGATGATCATGAAAAAAGCTGAGGCAATAGTGGAAAGAATGGAAAACTCGACATAGCACCGTGAGGATTCAAGACTTACACCCACTTATTGCCTCAAGTGAAGGAATGACTTGGATTAACGTATCGGACATGACCTAATTTCAGCATCAACAGTGATGGTAGTCCACCATGTAGAAAAACGTTTTTTAGATTTGTGTATTTGTTCACGTATGTAGTTCTATTCCATTGAGCTTGATCTCATGAGAGAAAATATGATAAGAGATTAATAGCAGGGTTGTAATTTAGTGCTAACTATTAATACTATTTAGTCTAGCTGTAGTTTCAGATTTTGATTGCCAAAATGGTTTTCGAAACATTTTTTGGTAAATATTTGTGAATTTAAAAATTGTTTAATATTTGTTATAATAGTTGTCATACTAGTTTTTGGGTTAAATTTAGCTTTTTAAAAATATATTTTTAATTCTTTTTAAAAAAAATAGAAATCATTTTTCTTTTTTGGTTTGGTCTAACTTTTGTTTGTTTAAAGTGAAAACCATTCTAACAAATTAGACCAAAAGATGAGTGAATCAAATTATTCCTTTTGATTATTTTCATTGAATTTAAAATTTATATTAAGGACTCATAAAAAATTAAATTTCAGTGAGTGGATCAAATTTGGACTCCCCATTTTGTGGGTGTGGGTGTGGGTTTGAGTAATAGTAGTGTAAGTAGGTTCTTCTTTGTTAGATTTATCGTTTTCATCTATTAGATTTTTTAATTTATTTGTGAGTGATGTAATATTTACTAAAAACAGTAAAAAGAGAATAGTTTTTTAATTGTTTTAATAGTTAGTGATTTCCCCACTTTATAGGAATTTGGTGGTTTTTCGAAGGGACGGAGTAGGAGGCTGCTGGTATAATAAAAAAATTTATAAATGATTTGATTTGATTTGATATTTTAAATTAATAAAGGAAAGTTCTGTAACTAAAAAAAGAAAGAAATGGCAGACCCCACCTTCTAGAATCTAGACAACCTTTCCTTCAAATTCAATTTTGCTAATGCTATTTGCTAAAGAGGAAACACCACTCGGCACTAACTTGACAACTCTACCTCTTGCACACAATTGGAGGAACCAAATTTCAATTACAATTTGATGTTCAAAAAGTTATAATGTTGTCCGCCATTTGCATAGACAACTACAAATTAACAGTTTTGTTAGAAATTAATAGTCACTAAATAATATAATGCTCTTATATTATAATAATCTAACACGTAAATTCAACGTTTATGGTAGTTAAAAGCACACAAATTTTTTATTCAAGTGGTGATAATCCGAACGAAAATCGTAATATTACTTTAATATAAGAAGATTTGTGACCATTTATCTAAATCCATGATCATCTAAAGCTAGAAGTACATTGATTATTAATTGATGTATTTGTTGATATCTAATTTGTGACCGACGATTTTTCAAACGTTGAGATGCATCAACACACACTAAAATCACAAGGAAAATTAAAAATTCATAAGAAAATTAAGACTTCAGGGGGATTTTCAGATGCTTAAATTAGTGATACGAGGGTTAGAGAAAGCAAAGAGTAAAAAAACTATAGAATTATGAATTGTAAGTTGTGTTTCGATACTTGTGAGTGTTAGATACTCCTCAAATCCTACATCGAAAAAAAGTGTTATTGTAAATAGTTTTAATCTCACATCGTCTATGTGTCAAAAAGATGTGGACACTAATAATTATAAATATAGACATTAAGAAATGTAGTCTCTTACTTCTACTCTTTAACTAGGAATAGTTGGTTAGATGAGACTGTAGCAAACAAATACCAATATAGAGATTCGAGGGTTGATTGAGCATTGGGTATATTAGTGCTTTGAGTTGTGAGATTGGAGAGAGTTTTTATATAGTTTTGTCTAAAAAAATTGTGTATTTATAGTGTAGTGAGTTTTAATAGTTTTTCTCAATTCAAAAGTTGCAAAAGTAATAGAATAGCGATTGGCTCGTGAATATAAATAAGATGTGCCGAATCACGTAGTTGTTTTGGGGTGTTTGAATTCTCAACAGTGAGAATTCCCTTTATATAATGCTTAGGAGGAGTACTATAATAAGAATAGAATTTATCAGAAATAAGAGTTGTATTAGTGTTTCTACAAACTAAAATATCCTATTAAAAGTAAAATTTTTATAAATTAAACTGTTATTTTTCACGTGTAACAATCTCGTTGACTGTTCTTATTGATTTTGAGATTCTTACAAACTTGAAAAATCACGATAGCTCACATGGGTTGTGTTTACTCGTGTAAATAAACACACACGTATTCGGCAAAAAAAAAAAAAAAGAGTCAACCACTCCCACCTACAAACCTTTGCATAAATGTTAGGTAGCATATTTTATAGCTCTACGCGGTAGTCATGTGTTCACATTAGGAAGTTTAAGATCAAGAGTTTTATTACATCATCATGAAATTTTTTTTTTGAAATGCCTCCTTCCGAACAAAAATATAAAGGGTTTATAAAAATAGATTTAGAAAATGAGTTAATTAATTAAAATATTTTATTTATTTTTCAAAAACATTTGAAATTAAAATGATGTTCTTATTAATGTGCGAGTGCTTTAATATTTAGATCAAACGATAAATATTGATTTATATGAAATTAACGAATAAAATCTGTTTTACTTTATTACCATGAAAATATTTAAACTCAAATATTTTTAACAAGAAAAACGATGCTACTAAAGTTTTGGTACATAACTTTACTATAAATTGGTTTCATTCTATAAAGCATTTGAAACTTTATGCTATTAAGAATCACCAATAATTGAAAAGAAAAGGGTAAAAAAAAAAAGAATCACCAATATTTTTGCACCTTTCAAAGAATCTTTTCTTTTATCGTACTGCTCAGAAAAATTAGCGCCTTTAACGATTACATTTAAGAAAGAATTGGATGTTAAATTCCCATTTTTTGGCTCTATTCTGATGCTGATATGGTGGATAATATTTTATATAAACTAGATCTTCTCTCTTTTGTTTCACTCCAATTAACAATATATATTTGACAAAAATGCAAAATTAATTGTAGTGACATTCCACCAACATTATTAGTCGTATCACTTCCTTTAATAGGGAGATTTTCCATTATTTGTGGGTGAATAATTATTTTAAACAAAAAAGTCATTCGCAAAAAAAATAAAAAATGTTTTGATAGAATTTTCAAAAATTGAAAGTAGTTTTTTCTTTCAAAAACTAAAAAAATTAAATTATTCTCAAAATACATTTGATTAGTGTTTTCAAAAACAAGTTTTTGAAAATTGTTTTTCGAAATAGACTTGTTTCTAATGGATATAACTTAAACAAACGTTTTTAATACGGAGTTTGTAAAATTCTCTTTAAAAATAATATTTTTTGTTAAAAAAATAAGTTTTGATATCAAACTTTGCTATTAAGGGAAACTCATGTAATAAATCAATTACATAAACTTTCAATAACAAATTATCTTTTTAATGTATGATTTAATTCATATTTTCATCCATGATTTAAAACTTATCAAATTTTGTGCGAAAACTAAAATTTAAATCGAAGGTTAAAATTTATCAAACATGTTGATAGGTTGTATACTTACTAATTATTTGTTTATTTTCAAATGAGACTCGTTGAGTTTATGGTTTAGACAATCAATCTCTTATCATTTCCATCTTTGTTATGAGTGAAGTTTAATATTTGATTTTTTTGTACAATAACAAATAACTATATTAACTAAACTAACTAATATCCGCACTAATGACCATCAACAAGTAGTTTTCCTCTCCCTTTAAACTCTGTCATATACATGTTTAACACATTAAATATATTTACAGTAATTATGTGAATAATCATTATTACATAGTTCGGGAAAAGTTTATACAAAATAATTTCCTTTATTTTTTATTTTATTTTCCTTCCAAAATACCTTTTATCGTTTGCTCTAAAATTTCTCTCGACCACATTTCTTAAAGCATATTATGATTTAGGAGGTTGTTTTTTCCTTCTTTTTTTTATCTTTATTATTTTTCTTGGCCAAATTCGTTTGTATTTTTTTAAATTAAAATTTCTCACGTTTAAGGCAGATTATGCATTTATGAAACGGAGAGCAAAGAATTTCTAGTATTTTGCAGGTTTTCATATATGTCACGAATTGTGCAATGAACATTAGTCAAACAATTGATAAGAGAGTACCTAATTCAAGGATTTACCGCAAGGTAAGCTGTGTTGTTCATTTCAAGATCCTCTCCAATGGCCACATAGCAATGACTCGTAGGGTCAAAGGAGAGAGCTAGAACTCGATTTTACAAAATGATTTTTGAAAAATTGTTAGCGTTAGTCGGATTGACTAATTATATGAAGCAGGCCTATGGTTTTTATCATGTCAAGTGTTAATGTCTAATTTTATTTAATTTTCTTTGCTCTTCACGGTCCAACGTTCAACAAAGTTTGAACTTTGAATGTTGCTTTTGTTTTTTTGCCCTTTTTCTTATATGACTGCTTTCTGGGTCAATTACCTTTTGAGTTTAGCTAAATAAGGGGGAGTTCGTTTGTATGTTGATTCATGGAACCTGCCCAAACCTTTGCTCTATTTTCTCCCAAAATAAGCATGAAGTTTCTCTCGTGTTTCCACAACTGGCATATGCGTTGTACTAATTTACAATGCGACCGAGGAGCAAATAGTGACGTTTTCTGTTTGGATGATCCAATTTATGAGAAAAAATTTTGGTCAGAAAATGTTTTAAACTCACCCCAAGCTTCATTTGTGATTTTGAAAAACTTTATTGATAACGTTAGTATAAATGTAAAAAAATAAAAAATAGTATTATCAACAAAATTCTTTAAAATTATTAATAAAGTTTCTGACGGATCTAAAATATCGATTTTAAATCCGATCTAACCAATAATTACTTCCATTATATGCCGTGCCTGAGCTTTAATTTCAATATTTCATCATCTATAATGTTGTTTGGGATAAATTTAAATAAATTTATTTAAATATATTTCAAACAACGTTATAATTGTGTTGAACCAATCATTAATACTCGTGAAAATACTCTTATATGATTATCAAATTTAAAATGATGAAATGTTTGTGTTTTAATTGACGCATTAGTAGGTAGTATTGCTCTATGTTCAATAAAAGAAAAAAGAATACTCTTATATGTTTATCAAATTTAAAATGATAATTTTTTTTTTCTTTGGATATAAAATAACATATATTTTTTTAACAAAAATAGCGACACTTTATCACGTTGATTTTCCTGGAACTTACCTTTTTTTTTCCTCACCAGTCAAAATCTTTGTTTCCTCGCCTACCAAATTGGAAAACTATAATATAATTTTTGAGACAATAACATAAAGAAATATATATTTGTTTATTTTGATTGCTACATTTTTCTGTTCTTGTCATGGCTTTAATTTTCATATGGTTAGACGTTAAAAATTATATATAATAAAATTATCCTTTTCATTGAAGTTTAAAACTCCCTTTCAAAATAAAAAAAGTACAAAACTCAAAACTCACACGTAACTTAAATCTCAAAATCTTTTTCTTTTTATCATAATCTCAAAATCTTTTTCTTGTAAAAAGACTCGTAAATTATTTATATTATAGCACTTCCAGTAGATTGGATAAAGATTATCACAAAATTAGTTTAATGAATAGATGGAAATATACTCCTGAATTTACCTTCTTATGGGTTCACTTTAAATTTGTGAAATTAGATATTTTATTATGGTTGGAAATAATTTGAAATATAAATATGTTTAGAAAAAAAATTGATTGTCAAAGCTTTCACTGTAATTGTGGAAATATTACGTCAGAGCCCTTACATCACCATGATGACATCACTACTTTCGTCAATTGTTGATGGTTGCTCTTAAGGAGAAGTTTCTTTCATGGAGTTTCTATGACCGCAAGGGAGAGAAAAGGTTGGGGATTACTTGCTTTCACCGGCTGTAAACTTTAGGTGTAAAGAGGATGAAAACTTTATTAATAATTTTTAAAAAATTTATTGATAATTTTTTTAATATGTGGCTAACAAGGTCAGCAATTATGTCACTTAGGCAGCAGTCTTATGTCACTCAGGCAAAAGTCACGAATATAAATTGATATTTCCCCTCCTTTGGCCATATATAATTAAATGTGGTAATTTTATGATTTTGCTTAAACAGAGCAAATAAAACGGGGCACCCACATAGCTACTTGTGACCTCAAAAGAAAACGTAGAAGGAAGAAGAACAACACAAAGAACTGCAAGCAGATATGGGAGAAGTTAATAATAATTCAGAAGGTCGCTCTCTATCAATAATGAGCTCTAGAAGCTCAGAATATTCTCTGCAAATCGTCACAGTCCCAACAAGATGCAACAGCTCCATGAGAGAGGCCAATAACAGCAGACGCATCAGTGGCAGCTTTAACAGAAGCATCAATGGTGGCTCAAATGCTCCAGCCAATCCAATAGAATCATGGCTTCCTATCACAGAATCAAGAAATGGAAATATTTTTACTTCCATTTTCCATTTGTTGTGTTCAGGGATTGGATTTCAAGCCCTCATGCTTCCTGCTGCATTTGTCACTCTTGGTTGGTAAGTCATCTATACATTTTGCTATATATCTTTTAGTTATTGTTTTCAGATTTTATAAACTAATCTTTGGCTTGTTTATGTCATTGTGCTAGTATAAACCCAAAAAATCTTCAATCAAAATTTGTCATATTCTATGATACTTGGACTCAGTTATTAGTGTTGGGCTCATTTTTAATAATCATTCATAAATTTTCAATGTCCAATACCATTTTCTTGTCCAAATGTTGATGGTTCAACACGAAAATGTTGATGGTTCTACACGAATACGATGGGATAAAACGAAGAAAACATATAAATGTTGCTAAAATAGGTACCTCTTAAGCAATGGGTGCATGTCTAAAATCCAAATGATCAACTCCTTTTTTCTTTTTCTCTGTTTTAGTGGTTTCAGATTTGATCAACAAAAAATAAAGCCTTGTTCATGCCATTGTTTGTGCTGGTTAAAAAAAAAGACTTCACTAATTAAGATCTGGAAGATTTTGATTCCTTGAAAGAGAAGGTGGGCTAAGCTGAGTCTCACCACAATTCAACATTTCTTAATTCCAGGTCAAATCTCTATTTTGATTCATTTGTAGTTTCACATGACCCTGTCCTCTCACCGTTGCCGAAGATTGAGCTGATCAAAGTCACGATCCTTAGCTGATTCTGCCAAATACAACAATCCTAAAACGATTTTTTTTATTTTCTACTTATACGACAAGAAGAAAACGTACACGTGAAGTCCATCTACCAGGAAACTGGAAAAAATTGGAATCTGGGTTGTGTTCAGATTTGGACATTTTTTAGTTTTAAGGAAAATGTTTTCAATTTGCTTTGCAATTTTGGGGAAAAAAAATCAAATCTAGAGGTTTAATGTTATTAATTACTAACTCCATTTTCAATGGTTGCAGGACATGGGGAATCATCTCTCTTTCACTAGCATTTGCATGGCAGCTATACACTATATGGCTTCTTGTTCACCTTCATGAACCCTTCCCTGGAACCCGTCACAGCAGATACCTTCGACTTTCAATTGCTGCCTTTGGTTAGTACTAGCGGATCACAACTTTCACAACTATTTCTATAATTTTTGGAAAAAATGTTGATAACGACCGATGTGATTCACGGATGAGTTTTTTTTTTATATACTTTTATGGAGAATTTCTTAGCTGTCAGTCATGGTCGATTTATCACTCCTATTTTCAAATTATTTTATTTTATTTTTTATATATACCTTTCTTTTAGTGCCTAAACATGTTTTCCCATTATGTGAATGTCAAATTTGCAGGTCCAAAGCTTGGAAAGTTGCTTACAATGTTCCCAATAATGTATCTATCAGGAGGGTCTTGTGTCATATTTGTTATTGTTGGAGGAGGGACCATGCAGCAGTTTTACAAGATCTTTTGTGGGGGTGAGGCTGCATGTGAGGCAAAATCATTAAGTGGAGCAGAGTGGTTATTGGTTTTTGTTTGCATGGCCACTGTTATAGCTCAATTACCTAACTTGAACTCAATAGCTAGTGTCTCGCTGGTTGCTGCCATTACTGCTGTTGGATACTGTACTGTGATCTGGGTTTTGCCCATCAGCAAGGGAAAGACTGGCAATGTATCTTATGATTCATCGGATATTGCGAAAACCGGCATGGCTGGATTTAGTAACATATTGAATGCCATTGGGATAACTGTTCTTTCATTTAGGGGTCACAATCTTGTGCTTGAGATACAGGTGAAATATATTTTCTCACCAATTTGACATTTCAATTCCATTTTGGATTAGAGTAATAAGTATCTGGTAAAAAAGAAATTTCTTTGTTTTCATTTTCTATATTTTCATAAAGTCAAAGTTTTTTTTTTTTCATTTTCACTTTTTAGTTTCATTAATTTTTTTTTTGTTTTCGATTTGACTGACAAAATTTGTCTTTATTTAAATTTAACCCGTTTTTCTTTTCATTTTATTTTTCTTTTAATCTCATAGAAAATTGCTTTTCTTTCAAATCAATAGAAAACAATTCTTTTGTTGTTTTTTAAATTTGGTCAATTTTCATTTTCATTAACTTTCACATTTTTACTGTCTTTTTTTTTGTGAAAATAAAAATAGAAAATGAGTCTATTTTTCCAAAAAAATAAAAAACAGAAGCACTAAGTTCTTAAAATTTTTTTTCCGTATGCAGGGGACATTGCCGTCCAACTCAAAATACCCATCTCATAAAAAAATGTGGAGAGCAGTATTAGTGTCGTATTTACTGATAGCAACTTGTTACTTTCCATTAGCAATAGGTGCATACTGGGCTTATGGAAACAAGGTGAGCATATTGCATTCATTTGACTTTCCACTCAAAATAAACTGCTTACAGAAATTATTGGGCAAGGGGAAAAAATACCCAAAAATTTCTTGTTCACAGGACAATCTTTGCCATAATTTGACTTTGTGCTTACAATTTTTGGCAGGTACCTGCAAATAGGGGGATGCTAAGCAAATATTTAGAGCTCTATGGACACAACTACTCAAAGTCAGTCAAGTGTCTAATTCACCTATTGGTAATCATAAGCTGCTTAGGTTCATTCCAAATATATGCAATGCCAGTTTTTGACAACCTAGAGTTCATATACATCACCAAGAAGCAGCACCCTTGCCCTTGGTGGGTTCGAACATGTTTACGTCTATTCTTCGGGGGATTTGCTTTCTTTGTGGCGGCAACTTTTCCATTTTTGCCTAAACTGTCAATTCTAATTGGAGGAGTCGTGTTACCTGTAACGCTTGCTTATCCATGTTTCATGTGGATTTCGATCAAGAAGCCCCGGGCGATAAGTGCTATGTGGTGCCTTAACTGGGGACTTGGTTGCTTAGGCATCGTTTCAAGTGTCATGATAATAGTTGCAGCAGCATGGAGCATAGCTGACAAGGGCTTAAAGGCTAATTTCTTCCACCCTTAATTATAGATAGGTAGGCCACGTTTGGAAACTATTTAAGTTAATGATTTAAGCGTTGAAACACTCTTAAATCAGTGCTTAAATCACAAATTTAAGTAGTTCTCAAACGTCTCAATAGAATGACCCTTAAAAAAAAATTACATAATTTCAAAATTTTACTTATTAATTATCATTTCCCAAACATCCCGTTATAGAATTTTACATAATTTCAAAACTTTACATATTAATTATTTGGGAGTGCTACTTGTAATTGTAACACATGATTTATTCTCTCATTTTAACATAATTAGAAAGCATATTAAAACCTAGATTATGTTCATGATTTGAGTAATTATATTGACTCATCTAAATTCCAAAAAAGAGAAAATTGTACATATATATGGTAGTATGATCCAAAGGAATCGAAAATTAAACCGTTCATTATTTGAATTACATTTTTTATACGGAAGAGATCACCTCAAGTAAACTGGTATTGTTAATCCCATAATACACAAATTAAAAGTTCATTTAAATTAAGAAATGAATCCCATTAAATCTTTTATTTAAAGGAATTCATATCTATGATTTTAAATCAATGTTACTACAAAATTAACAATACCAATTTTGCTACAAGTTATCATCACTCTTCTTGCACCACAACCATATATAAAGGCTTAGATATGGAAAATATAGAAGTAATCATAAAAGATGACAAGTTAAATTCATTCAAATATTTTCATAGAAGGTAACTTCACATTTATTTAAAGTTTCATAACACACAATATTTGCTTAATTGAAAGCCACTTCTTTCAACAAGAGAATGCGTTTTCCATCATCTTTAGTGATGACTCAATTAGCCCCAAAAAAATCCCATTTGTGAAGGATTTTTTTTCATGAGTGTGATCCTTAACAAATTTCATGACTTGCCATTGTTGCAGGGAACTTTCAAATGATTTTGATACCCAAAAGAGGTCTACAATCACATTTCAATGATTTTCTATTCCGTTGTCGCTTTGATGGTTCAACAACTTTTTTGTGGTTGTTTTCCTCCTCGATCACAAAAGAAATCATGCCTTACAATTTCTCCATTTCTTGTAACAAATCGACTTTTTCGAATTGCAAAACCATTTTGATTTGCATAGTTTCTATGGAAAATGAAAGCTTCTTCTCACTAAAAAAGCATTGACCAACAAAATGCTCAAACTCCTTTTTCATTTACTTTTCACTTTCATATCCTTCATTGTATCCCAAATTATTATGAAAAAAATGATGAAATTTTAAGTTTCTTCAGTAGATACCCCTTGATAAAAAGAAAACCCACGGGACAAAAAAATCAACTCAATAATATTTACAAAGTTTATTTTTAAAGTTTATGTCAAAACTTAAGACTCACAACAATTTGATAATAATACAAACTACCTTTCTAAAAAAAAACCACTGTTGCGCTATCAACCATTGAAATCCGAAAAGTCACCAAAATCAAACATCGTGTTAGGAACTGCAAACCCTAAATAGCTTGATTCTCTGAGTAAACACTCTGACTAACACCTTAGATAAAACCCCGAATAGCTTGATTTTCTGAATAAACACTCTAGATAAAACCCCGAATTACTTGATTATCTGAGTAAACACTCTAACACCCTAAATAAAACCTCTAAATTATTGTGCTAATTTTCTCTCATTTACTCAATGTTAAAAAGAAAATATCTTTTTCTTTACTGTTGATGCGCTCACCGCACTCTAACTCACGTTGTTTTCAAAGAAAGAAAACCACTCATATGTACAGCCACTGCAACAGAAGATATTGTCTCCTAGTAAGCTTCATAATTTGTGTCCTACAACAAATAGAATACCAAACCTGTCGCCACACTCTTTCTCCTATTTTATTTTGATGTTCGTGCCGTGTTATATCTCCAATTCTTTTAGGTGCCTTATTTATCCGCCACTTGATTTAAGTTTTGGTATAAAACCTACCATGATTCTTCACTTTTTGCTTTTGATCTATTTTCATTTCTCATGGGTTGGATCACAAGCCCAACAGATGGAAGCCGAACCCCAGTTATTCTATATACGCATCAAGTCAATGTTTACAACCACAAGCATTGGGCACACCTTCATGATTAAGGGTGAGTATGAGATTGCTGCAACATTTTCACAAGTACAGTAACAAAAGTGTTGTAATAAAACTATTGTAGGATGATCACAATATAGTGTTTGGTAAATTATATATATAAAATTAGTTATGAAAGTGTTATAATTATGTAAAATATCTAAAATATACATAATAATAATTATGTCTCTATCACTAGAAAAAAATAAAAGATATTTTATATATAAGAGAATTTCTTTAAGTCAAAAAATATTTTCATTGAAGACAACATCTTTGTTTATGATAATCTCAATTTTTTTTTTGATCTCATAACTTGTAATCAAGCTCAGCATCTCCAAAACCAACAAATGCACAAGCAGTGACCTTGTCATTAAGTTTTTACATTTTCTCCATGATCACGTATGCAAATGCTTTACAATCAAACACCTTCAAGTGAGAATATAAAAAATCTTTCCCCGTCCAAGCTCTCTTTAGAATGTCAAAACCCAAAAGAACGAATGAAAATCTATTAATCAGGTAACAAGCTATACGAACTGCTTCACCCCAGAATGACTTAAACAGCTTAGCCATTCTGAGCATGCATCTAACTCCTCCCACAATGGTACGGTTTATTATTTCAGCCATACCATTATGTTGTGGGGTACCAAGAACTGTCATTCATGTCTGATGCCAAATTGTGAATGAAAATATGCAAACTCATTAGAGGTATACTCTCCATCATTATCAGTACGAAGACATTTTAATTGATTCCGTGGATCTCTTTCCACCATAGCATGAAACTTTTGAAAATACTGAAATACTTGGCTTTCGTTTTTCAATAAATAAATTCACACTTTTTGTGAAGCATCATCAATAAAAGTAACAAAATATCTATTGTCACCCAAATAGTCTACTTTAATGAGACCACAAACATTAGAATATCCCAATTAAAATTTTTTGTTTTATTTTAGATGACATACTAAAAGAAACTCTATGATGCTTACCACATAAACAATAATCATGAGTTTAGAGATATACCTTTGAAGGAAGGAATGGGTATCCTTCTAGCCAAATCACTCATATGCCCTAGCCTCTTGTGCCACAAGTTTGGAGAAACATCATCTTTAACTACATTCAGCTCATTATTACACACTTTCACACGTGTCTTGTACAAGGTGCAACACATCTTTCCTTTGGCAACCACCAAAGCTCCCTTGGTCAGTTTTCACCTTCCATTATTGAAGTAGTGCTCATACCCTTCTTGATCTAGGACATGAGTAGAAATCATATTATGACGTAATTCAGGAACATGTCACACATTCTTCAAAGTTATAGTGCATTCTACATTTGTATGTATGCACATATCACCAATCCCCACAATAAGAGAAAAACTCGAGTTACCCATCTTCATTGTATCAAAGTCTCATACTCTGTACATTGTGATGAAATTTTGATATGGAATACAATGGTAAGAAGTTACTAAGTCAACCACTCAATCAATACTAGAATCTACAATGTCATTACACTCCTCAAACTCACAAACAAATAACACAACATTTTCTTCGTCTGAAATAACTGTTGTTGTGTTCTTGTTATTGGTCTTCTTCTGATTCTTTCTATCCTGTTGTTCATGTTTTTAGACCTAACAATTTCTCTTCTCATGACCCAATTTATTTTAGTGATAACATTTCACCTTATCTCTAGACTTTAACTTGTCTCTGAATTTACCACCATTATGTGTACCCAAATCCTTTCTACGAGTTTCCTCGTTGATCAAACTGTCTTTCACCATAGACAGACTGAGCATACCATTCAGAGTAGGGTTACTAAGTGACAATACCAAAGTCTCACAGCTATCAAGCGAAATACCCAAAAAAAAAAAATCGAGCTTGTAACTCGTCATCTAATATTGTTTTCATTGTAGAAAACTGGTTCACAAGATCCTAAAAATCATTTAAGTGTTCGACAATGAAGCATTTATCCCTGTACTTCAAATTTACAAGCTTTCTTATTAAAAAAAACTTTATTGTGTGTCATCTTTCTTTCATAAAGTGTATCTAATTTTTCCCAAAAAGATTCGACATTTGTTTCTTTGGCCACATGATGGAACACACTAAGATCCACCAATTGTCTGATGGCACCAATTGTCTTCCTATTCATTCTTTCCCATTGTTTATCGGTCTTGCCTTCCGGTTTGGTTTCATTGCCCTCAACGGGATCATACAGATCTTTGTAATAGAGATAATCTTTCATATTCGGTTTCCATACCAAATAATTAGAAGCCGTAAATAAAATCGTAGTACTAGATTTTTTTATCCATGTTGACCAACACAAGCAACTAGACTCTGATACCATTTGTTAGGAAAAATACCCACCATCAATAATTAATCAGATACCACAATTTCAACCAAAAATCACAAATTAAAAATAATAACCACCAAGCTCTGTGTGAAAATAAAAACAACAAGTACCAAATAAAAAAATCAATCAAGAACACAAAAATTTACATGGAAAACTCTCCAAAGTCGAGAGAAAAACCACGGGGCAAAAAAAATCAACTACACTATGTAAATAATAATTATAAAGTTTGTTTAAATTTTATGCCCAAACTTAAAACTCACAATAATTTACTAATAATACAAATTACATCTCTAAGGAAAATCCACTGTTATGCTACCAACTGCTGAAATTTGAGAAGTCTCTGCACTTTACAAAAATTAGATACTGTGATAGAAACTATAAACCCGAATAGCTTGATTTTTTATGATCAAATACTCTGAATAACACTCTAGATAAAAACCTTAAATTATTGTAATATTTTCTTTCTTTAGTCTCTCGATATAAGAAGAAGAAAAAATCTTTTTCTTTATTGTTGTTGTACTCACCACACTCTAACTCACGTTATTTTCAATGAAAGAAAACCACTTATATATAACCACTTCATAATTTGTGTCCTATAACAAATAGAAAACCAAACCTGTCACCACACTATTTCTCCTATTTTATTTATGATTTCTGTGCCGTGTTATATCTCCAATTCTTTCTTTTAAGTGCCTTGTTTATCCATACTTGATATATGTTTTGGTATAAAACCTACAAAGACTCTTTTACGTGGGACCACCATCCATCAAGACAATGGAATGTCACTTTTTGCTTTTGATCTATTTCAATTTCTCATGGGCTCGACCACAAGCCCAGTATTTGAAAGCCAAGCCCAATACTTTATTCTATATATGCATCAAGTCAATGTTTACAATCACAAGCATTTCGCACATCTTCATGATTAAGAGTGAGTTTGAGATTTGCTGTAACGATTTAAAAAATACGGTGGTAAAAGTTTAAAATAAAACTATTGTAGGATAATCAGAATATAATGTCTGGTAAATTATATATATATAAAATTAGTTATGAAAATGTTATAGTTATTTTAAAATATATATAATAATGATAGTATCTTTATCACTAGAAAAAAAATAAAAAATGTTTTATATATAAGAGAATTTCATTCAGTCAAAAATTATTTTTGAATATCTTTAATAGTTATTATTTCTTTTTGTAATTCAAAACATAATTTGTCTAAAACACCTTAAGATTAATTTTAAGAAATTCACATTTTGTATTATAACTTTTGTTAACATATTTAATAATTAAGTTTTATTAAACAAAAAGTTTAAAGTCTTGTGATTGAAAAAATAGGTTTTATCATCCCACGAATTACACTACTGACTTGATGATCGTCCAATCACACTTTCTTATGAACTATCAATGAAAATATTACATTGAAGTAATAGAAACAAGCTTATAAATCTAGACTTTAGCCAGATCTGCTGGTTAGACAAGAAAGTGAGCATTAAGTTTTTGGTATAATTAGCATATGGAAACTAGATTGCTGCTTTCTCTCATTTTAAAAATTTATCATTGGTCTAAGGGTGACAGTGGTAGTACGGCCCATATAAAGCAGTCCATTATACCTTCGTGCCATGTCGTATCTTCCTTTTTTTCGTATCGTTCTGTAATTTTAAAAATCTCAACCCGACACATCCTAAGCTTGCATAGCCATGCTGTGCTAATCAATGGACTTTATTGGTATATATTGATTTTTTTTTTGAAATAGTAAAAGAAATTATCAATGTTGAATTGAATTCTTATAATTGTATAGAAAAACAATTATTTTATTGATAAAGTTAAATATTACACATAACTTAGAAATTGAACAAAAACAACAATATAAACAAATAACTTAAAAATAACAACTTTCAATTTTTTTTTGGAAAATGTCTAAAACTCAAAATTCATACGTAACTCAAATCTCAAAATCTTTTTTTATCAGAATCTCAATATGTTTTTCTTATAAAAAGACTCGTAAATTATTTATATTATAGCACTTCGAGTAGATTGGATAAAGATTATCACAAAATTAATTTAATAAATAGATGGAAATATACTCCTGAATTTAATTATTTTCTTATGGGGTCACTTTAAATTTGTGAGATTATATATTCTATTATAGTTGGAAATAATTTGAAATAAAAATATGTTTAGAAAAAAATTGATTGTCAAACTATAGTTTCCAATTCCTTTCACTGTACATGTGGAAATTTATTAGTAATTTAAATTTAGGAGTTACCTGTCATGGGGTTATAGGAAGTATAGTACATTTATGACTTTCTTCTCTTCAAATTTTGGTGTTAAAAGCAAGTGTGAAATTGAATAGAGTAGTTTTGCTTTTTGGAAAGTTTCGATTCTAATTTGATTGAATCAATCTCGAATTTGATTTGTGATTTTTACTTAGTTAGATTTTCGAGTTAAATTCGAGCAATGTCAAACACGATTTTTTTAAACTCGAATCAAGTTAAATTAATTAATAAATTAAATAAATATTATATATACTATATTTTTGTTATATGTATTTATTATATATTATAAAAAATATATTTATTTATTTTGAAAAACTTGGTTTGAGTTGACTCGGTCAGTGAGTCGAGCTACTCATGAGCCAAGTTACTCGTGAGTCGAGTTTGAGTTCAATTTTCTTAACTCGGGTTTGGCTTGAATAAATTTTTTTTCTCACGTGCTGAGCTCGAGCACCCATCAACTCGGGTTCGATTTGAATTCACCCTTAATTAAAGAGATTTAATATTAGTTTTTTCTTATACAAAATATGTAATTTTATCAATTAAACTAATAAAAATTTATCTTAATAAATCTTTACTTTGGTTCAAAATTTACTATTACTGTGATGAATTTAATTTTTGATCATTAAAGATATTTCTCGCTGCAATGTTATGAATTCTATTTTTTTCTGGGGATAAAAATGTGATGATGGAAATTGTGTTGCATGAAACTTATTTTAATTTTTTTTTATGGGTGCATGAAACTACTTAAATGGTTCGTAGATATTTTTCTTTTTTACAAAATTAGGAAAGAAAGAAAAGAACTCTTACCGGACGTTAATTCAAATGTTCAAATCAAAAACCATGTATCTTGTATATACCTAAAAAAAAAATCAAAAAACATGTGGCTAACAAGGTCAGAATCTATGTCACTTAGGCAGCAGTCTTATGTCACGTAGGCACCAGTCACGAATATACAATGATATTTCTCCCCCCTTGGCCATATATAATTAAATGTGGTAATTTTATGATTTTGCTTAAACAGAGCAAATAAAACAAGGCACCCACGTAGGTATTTGTGACCTCAAAAGAAAACATAGAAGGAAGAAGAAGAACACAAAGAACTGCAAGCAGATATGGAAGAAGTTAATAATAATTCAGAACTCAATTTAGGTCGCTCTCTATCAATAATGAGCTCTAGAAGCTCAGAATATTCTCTGCAAATCGTCACAGTCCCAACAAGCTGCAACAGCTCCATGAGAGAGGCCAATTACAGCAGACGCATCAGTGGCAGCTTTAGCAGAAGCATCAATGGTGGCTCAAATGCTCCAGCCAATCCAATAGAATCATGGCTTCCTATCACAGAATCAAGAAATGGAAATATTTTTACTTCCATTTTCCATTTGTTGTGTTCAGGGATTGGATTTCAAGCCCTTATGCTTCCTACTGCATTTGTCACTCTTGGTTGGTAAGTCATCCATACATATGCTATATATCTCTTAGTTATTGTTTTCAGATTTTATAAACAATCTTAAAACGATTTTTTATTTTCTACTCATACGACAAGAAGAAAACGTACAAGTAAAGTCCATCTACCAGGAAACTGGAAAAAATTGGAATCTGGGTTGTGTTCAGATTTGGACATTTTTTAGTTTTCTGGAAAAAGTTTACAATTTGCTTTGCAATTTTGGAAAAAAAAAAATCAAATCTAGAGGTTTAATGTTATTAATTACTAACTCCATTTTCAATGGTTGCAGGACATGGGGAATCATCTCTCTTTCACTAGCATTTGCATGGCAGCTATACACTATATGGCTTCTTGTTCACCTTCATGAACCCTTCCCTGGAACCCGTCACAGCAGATACCTTCGGCTTTCAATTGCTGCCTTTGGTAAGTACTAGTGGATCACAACTTTCACTACTATTTCTATAAGTTTTGGAAAAAATGGTGATTGACGGATGAGTTTTTTTATATAGTTTTACGGAGAATTTCTTAGCTGTCAGTCATGATTGATTTATCACTCCTATTTTCAATTTTTTATATATACCTTTCTTTTAGTGCCTAAACATGTTTTCCCATTATGTGAACGTCAAATTTGCAGGTCCAAAGCTTGGAAAGTTGCTTACAATGTTCCCAACAATGTATCTATCAGGAGGGTCTTGTTTCATGTTTGTTATTGTTGGAGGAGGGACCATGCAGCAGTTTTACAAGATCATTTGTGGGGGTGGGGCTGCATGTGAGGCAAAATCATTAAGTGGAGCAGAGTGGTTTTTGGTTTTTGCTTGCATGGCCACTGTTATAGCACAATTACCCAACTTGAACTCAATAGCTAGTGTCTCGCTGGTTGCTGCCATTACTGCTGTTGGATACTGTACTGTGATCTGGGTTTTGCCCATCAGCAAGGGAAAGACTGGCAATGTATCTTATGATTCAGCGGATATTGCGAAAACTGGCATGGCTGGATTTAGTAACATATTGAATGCCATTGGGATAATTGTTCTTTCATTTAGGGGTCACAATCTTGTGCTTGAGATACAGGTGAAATATATTTTCTCACCAATTTGACATTTCAATTCAATTTTGGATTAGAGTAATAAGTATCTGGTAAAAAAAAAAAAATTCTTTGTTTTCATTTTCTATATTTTCATTAAGTCAAAGTTTTTTTCATTTTCACTTTTTAGTTTCATTAATTTTTTTTGTTTTCGATTTAACTGACAAAGTTTGTCTTTATTTAAATTTAGTCCGCTTTTCTTTTCATTTTTTTCTTTTAATCTCATAGAAAATTGCTTTTCTTTCAAATCAATAGAAAACAATTCTTTTGTTGTTTTTTTACATTTGATTAATTTTCATTTTCATTATCTTTCACATTTTTACTATCTTTTTTATGTGAAAATAAAAACAGAAAATGAGTATTTTTCCCCCAAAAAAAAAAACACTGAAGCACTAAGTTCTTAAAATGTTGTTTGTGTATGCAGGGGACATTGCCTTCCAACTCAAAATACCCATCTCATAAAAAAATGTGGAGAGCAGTATTAGTGTCATATTTACTGATAGCAACTTGTTACTTTCCATTAGCAATTGGTGCATACTGGGCTTATGGAAACAAGGTGAGCATATTGCATTCATTTGACTTTCCACTCAAAATAACAGAATTTTGTTGTGCATGAATTTACATGGATAAACTGTTTACAGAAATTATTGGGCAAGGGGAAAAAATACCCAAAAATTTCTTGTTCACAGGACAATCTTTGCTATAATTTGACTTTGTGCTTACAATTGTTGGCAGGTACCTGCAAATAGGGGGATGCTAAGCAAATATCTAGAGCTCTATGGACACAACTACTCAAAGTCAGTGAAGTGTCTAATTCACCTATTGGTAATCATAAGCTGCTTAGGTTCATTCCAAATATATGCAATGCCAGTTTTTGACAACTTAGAGTTCATATACATCACCAAGAAGCAGCAGCCTTGCCCTTGGTGGGTTCGAACATGTTTACGTCTATTCTTCGGAGGATTTGCTTTCTTTATGGCGGTAGCTTTTCCATTTTTGCCTAAACTGTCAATTCTAATTGGAGGAGTCGCGTTACCCGTAACGTTTGCTTATCCATGTTTCGTGTGGATTTCGATCAAGAAACCCCGGGCGATAAGTGCTATGTGGTGCCTTAATTGGGGACTTGGTAGCTTAGGCATTGTTTCAAGTGTTATGATAATAGTTGCAGCAGCAAGGAACATAGCTGACAAGGGCTTGCAGGCTAATTTCTTCAACCCTTAATTATAGATAGGTATGTCACGCTTGGAAACTGTTTAAATAAGTGATTTAAGCATTGATTTATTTAAATAAGAGAATGTGTTTTCCACCATTTTTAGTCCCAAAAAAATCCCATTTGCAAAGGATTTTTTTCATGAGCGTGATCCTTAACAAGTTTCATGACATGCCATTGTTGCAGGGAACTATCAAATGATTTTGATACGCAAATGAGGTCTACAGTCACATTTGAATGATTTTCTATTCAGTTGTCTCTTTTGATGATTTCTTTTGATCGCAAAAGAAATCATGCCTTACAATTTCTCCATTTCTTGTAACAAATAGATGTTATAGATTTGAATCTTGATATTAATGTACAAATAATCAATGATAGAACCAATATCTTTTCATATTAAACTTTTCAAGAATATATATATATATATATATTTACTAATGCACAAATAATCAATGAGACAACTAATATCTTTTCATATTAAACTTTTCAAGAATTCATATATATATATATATTTATATGTATATATTGAGAAGATGAGTTAGAAACAAACCAGAATCCACTACAAGCAAGCCTCCTTGGGTTGATCTTCTAAGACTACAGGGAGAACCTCCTTTAGTATGGGAACCAATAAACCGAATATTAGAGGGGAGGCAGAAGAACTGTCTGTTTCAATAAAATTTAACACACACGTTAAACACCTTCCCCTGATGTCTATTTGTTTCCTTGTGCCTTAGGGACCATAACCCTAATAGTTACCTCACACATGTGCATTAGGTCTTTGGCCCATTAACAAAGACTCATACCACATCGGGCTTCTACACATAAGGTGGCCCATACTAAAGAACCTTGATATTTTGGAGACCCATAAAATTATATCACTTAATTGGGTCCTTTATTAGATAACGGGTCTACATGTACAATGTTATAACATATCTGAACCCAAAATTTCAACAATCTCCCACTTGGGTTACATATGTTATCATTTATATTGTACATGAAGATAACTTTAATTGAGCTCATTTGTGCTATCTAAACCAAAATATCCAACAACAATCTGGTCCATTAACCACATCAATGTAGGATCAAAGCGGCTTTTATCACATTTATCGTAACAAGACCCATCAATGGTCACAACACTAACACAATTAACAACATAGATCTAGTATGGATGTGTAGCATGGAAATTACATGAAACGTGATCTTAAACATGTCAATTTCCAACTGGTCCTCCATATGACTCAAAAGAATCATATGAAATACTTTCAAACATTAAATGTAAAACTGCAATGAAAGTCATCATAGAGTAATAAAAAATACATAATCCAAAGTCTGTACAGAACAACATAACCACGTCAATTAAGCAAAAGTAAAAGGCCAAATACAAACTCCCACTATACGGGCATATGGTCCAAAAGAACAACACCCATGTAAGCAACATGCTCATGAAACACTATGGGCGGTAAACCCTTAGTAAGCGGATTCGCAATCATAGAGTTTGTACTGATATGCTCAACTAACGCTTGAGAATTTTGGATTCTCTCTTTGACAACCAGAAACTTGATATCAATATGCTTTAACCTCGACGAGCTTTGGATGTTCTTGGAATACAACTCAACAGCCTTATTATCACAATAAATCGTTAATGATCTATCAATACCATCAACCGTGCGTAGCCCAGTGATAAAATTTCGTAGCCATATTCCCTGATTTGATGCTTCATGGCAAGCTATGAACTCTGCCTCCATGGTGGAAGTAGCTATGAATGACTGTTTCACACTCTTTCATGATATAGCTCCTCCAGCTAACATAAAGACATAACCAGAAGTGGATTTCCTATTATCGAGACACCCAGCAAAATCGAAGTCTGAAAACCCAACGATCTCCAAAAGATCCGATCTCCGATATGTGAGCATATAATCCTTCGTTCTCTGTAGATATCTCATAACCCGTTTAGCTGCTTTCCAATGATCTATGCCTGAGTTACTCAAATATCTGCCTAGCATTCCAACAGTGTACGTAATGTCCGGTCATGTATATACTTGTGCATACATTAGACTTCCAACAGCCGAAGCATAGGGATATTTCTCTATTTCCTTCTTCTCAAGTTCATTTTTCGGACATTGGAGCAAATTGAACTTATCACCCTTTGCCACGGGTGTGTTTCTTGGTGCACAACCACTCATGCTAAATCTACTTAGCACTTTGTCAATATAGACCTTCCGTGACAGTCCAAGTATACTTCTGGAACGATATCTATGGATCTGTATACCCAAAAACAAAAGACACATCACCAAGATCTTTCATTTCAAATTTACTTGATAGTAATCTCTTGGTTTCATGCAATAGGCCTATATCACTGCTTGCCAATAGAATGTTGTCTACATATAGCACTAGGATAATAAATTTTTTCCCACTGAATATGAGATAAATGCACTGATCAACGGTGTTTGTCTTAAATCCAAAGGATGTAATCACCTGATCAAATTTCTGATACCATTATCGGGATGCCTATTTTAAGCCATAAATGGACTTCTTAAGCTCGCATACAAGATGCTTTGAATCTTTGGACTCAAAGTTCTCCGGTTGCACAATGTATATTGTTTCTTCAATGTTTCTATTTAGAAATGATGTTTTAACGTCCATTTGATGTAGCTCCAAATCATAGTGAGCTACAAGTGCCATAATGATTCTAAAGGAATCTTTTGTCGAAACCGACGAAAAAGTCTCTTTATAATAGGCGGGCCTTATACCTTTCAATGTTGCCTTTCGAATCCCGTTTGGTTTTAAATATCCATTTGCAACCAATCAATTTCGCACCTTTGGGCAACTCTACTAAGTCCCAAACACCATTGTCATCCATTGATTTCATCTCATCCTTCATGGCTTCAATTCACTTTTCAGAATTAGGACATTGTGTGACTTGACTAAAAAAAGTCGGATCATCTTTCAGACACATATCAAACTTCATGTTCCTGGAGATACATGACATAATCAGTCGAAATTGTGTTTCTCCTTTCTCTAGTGGATCTCCTTAATGACACTTCCACTTGAGGTTGTTGAGGTACCTCTTGATGAATCTCAGGCGGTTCCTGATTTTGAGCAGGCGGCAATTCAAGTTCTTCATCAATGCGTTGGATCTCCGGATTTGCATTTTGAATAACATCAGGTATGGATCCCTGAATGTTTTCAGTTGCAACAACAGGAATGTAAATACATTCCTCTTCAAAATTGACTTGCCTGAGTTGGTCTCTCCCACTTAACTCAACATCCTCAATGAACTTGGCATTGCCCATTTTAAAAAAGGATCTATTAGAGGAATTATAAAATTTGAAACCCCTTGATCTTTCAGAGTATCCAACAAAATAGCAACTAACGGTCCTTAAGTCTAGCTTCTTCTCATTTGGCTTATAAGGCCGAACCTCAGCTGGACATCCCCAAACATGCAAATGCCTAATGCTAGGCTTTTTTCCTATCCATAACTCGTATGGGGTTTTAACTACTGCTTTACTTGGAACTCTGTTCAGGATGTAAACTGCAGTCTTGATGACTTCACCCCAAAGTGATTTTGGCAAAGAAGAATGACTAATCATACTTCTTACCATATCCTTTAAGGTTCAGTTTCATCTCTCAACTGCACCATTTTGACTAGGAGTCCCTTGCATGGTGTATTGAGGAACGATCCCACATTCCATCAAAAATTTGGTGAAGGGTCCGGGATGTTGTTCACCTGATCCATCATATCTACTGTAGTATTCACCCCCACAGTCAAATTTGACAGCCTTAATTTTCTTGCCTAATTGATTTTCAACTTCGACTTTGAAATTCTTGAACACATCTATAGATTTAGACTTCTCATGAATTAAATAAAGATAGCCATACCTGGAGTAGTCATCTATGAAAATGATAAAATATTGTTGTCCATTCCAAGAAGCTGTAGGGAATGGACCACAAATATCCGTATGTATCAATTCTAAGACACTATTACTCCTATTAGCACATTTATTTTTAACATTTGTTTGTTTTCCCTTAATGCACTCAATGCAGACTTAAAAATCTGACAAATCTAAGGGATCAAGAATTCCTTCTGACACAAGTCTTTGAATCTTTTGTTTAGAAATATATCCTAAATGCTTGTGCCATAACATTAATGAATTCTCATTTGTTAATCTGCACTTAATACTAACATTACTGGTATGTAAGTATTCATTTTCTTTGGAAGCAATCATATCCAGTTTATATAAATTATCAATTAAAGAACTGGTACCAAACAAATTTGAATTATGAAAAAGACTAAACTTTCTATTTCCAAATGAACAAGAAAAACTTGATTTGTCCAACCATGAAATAAAAACAAAATTCCATCTAAAAGACGGTACATAAAAAGTCTTATCCAAATCCAAATTACAACCAGATTCCAATTGTAATCTAAATAAACAAACTGCCTCCACAGGAGCTTTTTCGCCATTTCCTACATAAATGAATCTTTCAGCATCAGTTGGTGTTCAGCTTCTTATGCATCCCTGCATAGAAACACTTATGTGAGTAGTTGCACATGTATCTATCCACCAAGTGTTCTTAGGTACTAAGGCCAAATTAACTTCTGAACAAACAAAGTTTAGAAGTTTACTCTTCTTCTCACGCCAGGTCACATACTTGGCGTATTTTGTGCAGTCTTTCTTCACATGACCAGCTTTGTGGCAAAATAAACAAGTTATACCTTTATCTTGTTTCTATTGTCCCTTGTGGTGTGAATTTTCAGACCCTGTAGTTTCCTTTCCTTTAATGTTCCTTTTTCTTTTCTTGTTGGAACTGGGGTCCTGATGAGCTGATGCTAAATGAGCACTTTCAACCTTTTCATGATTAAGTCTCTCTTTCTCTTGTACACATTGAGCAATCAGCTCATTCAAAGTCCATTTCTCTTTTTGAGTATTGTAACTGATTTTGAAAGGACTGAATTGTGTAGGAAAAGAGATCAAGACTAAGTGCACCAGAATGCCTTCTGGAAATTCTAGCTTGAATGGCTTTAGTCTTGTCACAAGGTTTGACATCTCCATGATGTACTCTCTTATATTCCCCTTCCCTTTGTACTGCATTGAGACAAGTTTAGTCAAGATGGTGCTTGTCTAGACCTTTTCGTTTGTGGCGAATCAGTCTGCTTTTTGCGAGAGGAATTTCTTAGCATCATTTTCATCAGGAATAGAACCCCTGATGGTATCCGGAATCGAGTGCTTCATAATCATTAGGCTCATGTGGTTTGTTCGCTCCCACTTTTTGTATACAACCTTTTGCTCAGCGGTATTATCGCTGGTAAAAGGTTCGGGGTGATCGACCCTCAATGCTTAGTATAATTCCATGCACCTGAGCATGATCATAACATGATCTTGCCACTTCTTGAAATTCATGCCGTTAAGCACGGGAATGCTATTGATGTTAGCAGAAATGGATGTTGCTATAAACAAGAATAAAAGTTCACAATTAGTAACAACTCATGTATATATGAATCAAAACAAAACTGTATACATATACACATACATGTGGGCCCATAACAAGATACCTAGCACAACATTAATACTTAGTCTTTGGACAGAAATATCAGCTTGTAAGTGGTATCTCAAATATAGTTCATGAATATTAACAACCCAACCTGCCAAATAATGTGTCTTTCTTTAGACCAACACATTATTCGCATGACAACCTTTATTTGTCACATATTCACAACTATTTTGATCTATTAACAATGCAAAATTAACCTTCCTTTGGGCCGATTATTTTCACATATTAATAGCATGTTAACATGTCTTAAAATAAATAAATTTACATATTAGAGATTGCTTTGGCAACATAATACTTCAATTCATTCATAAAAAACATTAAACATAAAATTCGGAACAAAATCCTTAATTTTTTTTTTACCTTGACTGGCGCCGCGATGCCAGCCCTTGACGCCGCAGCCCCAGCAATCTGCCCAAGAGACAGATCGCTGGTGCTGCAGCGCCAGTTCTTTGGATTTTGAGACTGATTGTAGTGGTCCTCTACAATGAATACCAAAATAATATGCTTGCAATTGGCAAGCTGTCATGATAATAAAAAAAAAAATTCCACAATTTCCACTTTACTATATATTCTCAACATATCCAGAATATCATGGCATATTGACATGACAATAAAAAATGATTTCCACAATTTTCACTTTACTATATATTCTCAGCATATCCAGAATATCATGGCGAGTTGTCATGACAATAAAAAATGATTTCAACAATTGCAATCTTTATAGAAAAATTGCATACAATATAAAATGACTTCCACTGGTTATAGAAAAATTAAAAATGGCTATCTTTATCATATGAACCAGCGCCAAAGGGCTTAATGCATAATTTACGAAATTAGCCCAAAAGAAAGATCAAAGCTAGCGTCGCAACGCTGATTTGATAAGCTGCAATTTGCAGTTACAAAAACAGTCACTAAAAATCACCAAAATTTAACATTTTCATACCAAAAAATCATATTTGGAGATGCAATTCACAGAGTAATCATACAATCTTATTCACATATCATAATCAAATCAACAAACATGGATTTATAGTAATTTTTTTTTTCAAAACAAATTTCTGCCCTAAACATGCTTTATGGGAGAAAACTCAAGAAACTCAATTTTCATATGAATCTCAATAGTTTAATATGAATTGCTCTGATACCAGTTGTTATAGATTTGAATCTTGATACTAATACACAAATAATCAATGATACAGCCAAGATATTTTCATATTAAACTTTTCAAGAATTCATATATATATATTGAGAAGATGAGTTAGAAACAAACCAGAATCCATTGCAAGCAAGCCTCTTTGGGCTGATCTTCTAAGACTACAAGGAGAACCACCTTTGGTATGGGAACCAATAAACTGAATATTAGAGGGGAGGCAGAAGAACTGTCTATTTCAATAAAATTTAACACACAAATTAAACACCCTCCCCTGATGTCTATTTATTTCCCTGTGCTTTAGGGACCATAACCCTAACAGTTACCTCACACATGTGCATTAGGTCATTGGCCCATTAACAAAGACCCATACCACATCGGGCTTCTACACATAAAGTGGCCCATATTAAAGAACCTTGATACTTTGGAGACCCATAAAATTATATCACTTAATTGGGTCCTATATTAGATAATGGGTCTACATGTACAATGTTATAACATATCTGAACCCAAAATTCAAACAATCGGATTTTTCGAATTTCAAAACCATTTTGATTTGCATAGTTTCTATGGAAAGTGAAAGCTTCTTCTTCACTAAAATAGCATTGACCAACAAAATGCTCAAACTCGTTTTTCATTAACTTTTCATTTTCATATCCTTCAATGTATCTCAAATTATTCTGAGAAAATGATTAAATTTCAAACTTCTTTCCCATTTAAAACGATTACATTCTCCTTGATATCTCATCATTTTCTACACCATTAAGAAGCTCGTTCAAGTCTAAATAATTACTTTAGAAACTTGGATTTATTTCATTAATTTCCATTGATTCTTCTTTCGTTACTCCTTTATCATAACAACAAAAAATAATATAAGTAAACAAATTGTTTGAGTGGCATTTTTCATTATAATATTGTTGAAAAGTTAAATAAAGATAAAAAAAGGAACAAAATTATAAGAAAAAAGAAGAGAAGCTACCTTTTTGCCGCAAACTTGAAAACTTGGTAAAAGTTATGGTTCCCTCTTGATTCTTTTATCTAGTGAAATACTAGTAAGTAATATGTTTATCTTTGTTCATTGTAGATTAGTTGTTAAAGAAGACCAAAAGGAAGCTGAAAATAGATGGTTCAATTTTCCATTTCTTTCTCACAAACCTAGATTAGTAGGGTTAGTTGGACCTGCATCATTAATGAGATACCAAAAGCCATCGTTTAGGCCCTTAAATGGTTAACGAACATGTACAATAGCCGTCAAATTGGGAAAAAAATATCATGTTTAAGGATTCATGATACAAGAATTCATTTTTTCATTGGATGAAAATAAAATATCTATTTTTTTTAATCTTTTCTTGTTATTATGAGATGGATCATTGTGTCATGTATCTTTCATGGAATTGTGCTAAGCAAAAACTTCTCTAAATTTGACATTTTCAGTTGACTTAAAGCCAAACCCAAACAACACCAATGAAGAAGTTTTACAAAAGAAGACGAGATATAATTATTCAAATTCAGCTTCCGTTCTTTACTTTTTATTTTTTTTAAAATGATGTAATCTCAACCATTCATATATATATATATATATATATGGATCTTACATAATATATAAATTTGTTGATTCCACATAATACATAATTGAGATTACATCCTTTAAGCAAAGGATGATGATGGTGTTGGGAAATATACTCACCTCAACAATTAATCAACTACTGCAATTATAACCAAAAATCACATATTACATATAATAACCATCAAACTCCATACGGAAATAAAAAAGACAAGCACCAAATTAAGAAACCAATCAAAAACATAAGAATTTACGTGGAAAACCTTCAAGTGTAAATTGAAAACCCACAGGGCAAAAAAATGAACTCCACTGTGTAAATAACAATTAAAAAGTTTATCTTTGAATTTTGTGCCAAAACTTAAGATCCACAACAATTTGGTAATAATACAAACTACCTCTTTAAGGAAAAACCACTGCAGCACTACCAAGCGTTGAAATATGAGAAGTCACCAAAATCAAACATCGTGATAGGAACTGCAAACCCTAAATAGCTTGATTCTCTCACAAAACACTCTGAATGACATCCTAGATAAAACCCCCAAATTATTGTACTATTTTTCTCTCATTTACTCTCTTAGTAAAAAAAAAAAAAATCTGTGCGCTCACCACACTCTAACTCACGTTGTTTTCGAAGAAAGAAAACCATTCATATATAGCCACTACAACAGAAGATATTCTCTTCTAGTAAGCTTCATAATTTGAGTCCTATAACAAATAAAATACCAAACCTGTCGCCACACTTTTTCTCCGATTTTATTTTGATTTTCGTCCCGTGTTATATCTCTAATTCTTTTAGGTGGCTTGCTTATTCGCCACTTGATATAAGTTTTGGTATAAAACCTACCAAGATTCTTTTAGGTGTGACCACCATCCATCAAGACAATGGAATGTCACTTTTTGCTTTTGATGTATTTTAATTTCTCATGGATTGGATCACAAGCCCAACATATGGTAGTCGAACCCTTGTTATTCTATATATGCATCAAGTCAATGTTTACAATCACAAGCATTGGGCACACCTTCATGATTAAGGGTGACTTTGAGATTGTTGTAACGTTTTCGAAAGTATAGCGACAAAAGTGTTTTAATAAAACTATTGTAGGATAATCAAAATATAGTGTTTGGTAAATTATATATATAAAATTAATTATGAAAGTGTTATAATTATGTAAAATATCTAAAATATACATAATAATGATAGTGTCTCTATCATCAGAAAAAACAATAAAGAATATTTTATATATAAGGGAATTTCTTTAAGTCAAAAATTATTTTTGAATATCTTTAATAGTTACCATTTCTTTTTGTATTTCGAAACATAATTTGTCTGCAGAACCTTAGGATTAACTTTGAGAGAATCCATGTTTTGTACCATAACTTTTGCTAACACATTTAATAATTAAGTTTTATTATTAAAAAAAGTTTAAAGTCTTGTGATTGAAAAATAGATTTTACTATCCCACGTATTACACTACAGCTGACGACTTGATAATTTTCCTTATTCATGTATCCCTCCTCCATCTATGGCACTGTCTAAAGGAGTGGGATCTTGTACAAGGTCTTTAACATTGCCTATATTATGCTGTGTCATCTCACACTTTTCAATGTTAGCCAAAGTTTCATTTTCGTTGAAGACAACATCTTTGTTTATGATATTCTCATTCTTTTTTGGATATCATAACTTGTAACCAAACTCAGACAAATGTACAAGCAACGACCTTGTTATCAAGTTTTGACCTTTTCTCCTTGATCATGTGTGCAAATGCTTTGCAACTAAACACCTTCAAGTGAGAATATGAAAAATCTTTCCCCATCCAAGCTCTCTCTCAAAGGTCAAAACCCAAAGGAACGGATGAAGATCTATTAATCAGGTAACAAGCTGTACGAACTGCTTCACCCCAGAATGAATTAAACAGCTTAGCCATTCTGAGAATGCATCTAACTCTTTCCACAATGGTACGGTTTATTATTTCAGCCATACCATTATGTTGTGGGGTACCAGGAACTGTCATTTCATGTCTGATGCCAAATTGTGAACAATAATATGCAAACTCATTGGCGGTATACTCTCCACCATTATCAGTACAAAGACACTTCAATTGATTCCCTGGATCTCTTTCCACCATAACATGAAACTTTTGAAAATACTGAAATACTTAGCTTTTGTTCTTCAATAAATAAATTCACACATTTCGTGAAGCCTCATCAATAAAAATAACAAAATATCTATTATCACCCAAAGAGTCTACTTTAATGGGACCACTAACATCAGAATATCCCAATTGTAATTTTTTTTGTTTTATTTTAGATGACTTACTAAAAGAAACTCTATGATGCTTACCAAATAAACAATAATCATGAGTTCAGAGATATACCTTTGGAGGAAGGAATGGGCGAACTTTTAGCCAAAATCTACAACCTTTTCTCACTCATATGCTCTAGCCTCTTGTGCGATAAGTTTGGAGAAGCATCATCTTCAATTGCATTCAACTTATTACTACACATTTTCACACGTGTCTTGTACAAGATGCAACACATCTTTTCTCTAGCAGCCACCAATGATCCATTGGTCAATTTCCATCTTGCATTATTGAAGTAATGCTCATACCCTTCTCGATTTAGGACATGAGTAGAAATCAAATTATGATGTAATTCAGGAACATGTTGCACATTTTTCAAAGTCATAGTGCACTCTGCATCTGTATGTATACACATAACACCAATCCTCACAATAGGAGCAAAACTAGAGTTACCCATCTTCATTGTAATAAAGTCTCATACTCTGTACATTGTGAAGAAATACTGATGTGGAATAAAATGGTAAGAAGTTACTGAGTCAACCACCCAGTCAATACTAGAATCTGCAACGTCATTACACTCCTCAAACTCACAAGAATAACACAACATTTTCTTCGTCTGAAACAACTGTTGTTGTGTTCTTGTTATTGGTATTTTTCTGATTCTTTCCAACCTATTGTTCATGTTTTCAGACCAAACAATTTCTTTTCACATGACCCAATTTATTGCAGTGATAACATTTCACAGTATCTTTAGACTTTGACTTGTCTATGGATTTACCACCATTATGTCTGCCCAAATCCTTTCAATAAGTTTCCTTATTGAACAAACTGTCTTTCACCATAGACAGACTGAGCAAACCATTCGGATCAGAGTTACTAAGTGACACTACCAAACTCTCACAGCTATCAAGCAAAGAACCCAAAAGAAATAGTGCTTGTAACTTGTCATCTAATACTATTTTCATTGTAGACAACTGGTTCACAAGATCCTAAAATCATTCAAGTGTTTGGCAATGGAATATTTATCCATGTACTTCAAATTCACAAGCTTTCTTATTACAAAAACTTTATTGTGTGTCGTCTTTCTTTCATAAGGCGTTTCTAATTTATCATAAAGAGATTTGGCATTTGTCTCTTTGGCCACATGATGGAACGCACTGAGATCCACTCATTGTCTGATGGCACCAATTGTCTTCCTATTCATTCTTTCCCATTCTTTATCGGTTTTGCCTTCTGGCTTGATTTCATTACCCTCAACGAGATCATATAAATCTTTGCAATAAAGATAATCTTCCATATTCAGTTTCCATACCAAATAATAAGAAGCTATCAATAAAATCATAGTATTAGATTTTTTTATCCATGTTGACTAACACAAGCAACTAGACTTTGATACCATTTGTTGGGTAAAATGGCCACCATCAATAATTAATCAAATACCACAATTTCAGCAAAAAATCACAGATTAAAAATAATAACCACCAAGCTCTGTGCTAAAATAAAAACAACAAGCACCAAATAAAGAAACCAATCAAGAGCACAAGAATTTACATGGAAAACTCTCCAGTGTAGAGGGAAAAACCATGAGGCAAAAAAAATCAACTACACTATGTAAATAACAATTATAAAGTTTATGTCTAAATTTTATGCCCAAACTTAAAACCCACAATAATTTGCTAATAATACAAATTACCTCTCTACGGAAAATCCACTACTATACTACCAACTACTGAAATCTGAGAAGTCTTTGCACTTTACAAAAATTAGATACCGTGATAGAAACTGCAAACCCCGAGTAGCTTGATTTTCTGTGACTAAACACTCTGAATAACAGCCTAGATAAAAACCCCAAATTATTATACTATTTTTCTCTCTTTTACTCTCTCAGTAAAAGAAGAAAAAATCTTTTTCTATACTGTTGCTGTGCTCACGACACTCTAACTCACATTGTTTTCAAAGAAAGAAAACCACTTATATATATAGCCACTGCGACAAAAGATATTCTCTACTTGTAAGCTTTATAATTTTTGTCCTATAAAAAATAGAATATGATAAGTGCTTAAATATTCATATTTAAGCCCCTTAATTTACATTTGCATTATTTTATTCTATTTTATTTCATTTCTGTGTTTTTATAGGTTCTTGGAGAAAAGGAAGCATTTTGTAACTCAGAAAGCGAAGCTAGAAAAACTAAAAGCTGCCTAGTGAGATTGAGTGTAGGAGACCTACGATCGAGTACACCAGTGCTCAAGTGCCCAAGCCAGGATCGAGTGCAACCTACGCTCGCGCGCAAGAATAAGGCTCGAGCGCACCTGCACTCGAGTGCACAAGTATGAGATCGAGCGTATACGCATCAATAAAACATCAAAATGGCAGAATCTAATTTAAAAAGTAGTTTAGGGCTTTATTTTACGCGTTCTAAGGTTTCTAGATGTTTTAAACCCTATAAATAGGCCTGTAAACACAGAAAAGGGGGAGAAGGCCGGAGGCCAGAGGAGATTTTGGAAACGAATTAACGACTCTTCTCTATCATATTTTTTGGTTTCTTCTTTCTTTTATTTTACTTTATGATGTTGTTTAATATCAAAACTATGTGTAATTAACTTCTTAGTAAGGGCTTGATTGAAACCCTAATTATGTTTACTCAATAATTCAGTATTGGCACCTTTGTAATATTTGTGTTGTGATTCTTAACTTGATTAATACCTATTTTTATTTAAATTCCTCATATGTGTTTGCCTGATCAACATATGCATGTGATATGGATTAGTTAGTTGAATTAATTTAGATGACTGAGTCCTGGGTTTAACAATAGCAACAAAAGAAACCCATGCCAGGTTCTTGGGTTAATCAGCATGGGAAACTGGGAGTATATACCATGCCCTAGGTCTCATGTAGTTGTCGATTTCCATAAATCTTATGCTCTCTTAAGGAATAACTTAGTGTACACCATGCTGAATCCCTTAAGAAAGAAAAAAGTTAGAGTATACACCATACCTAACCCTTCGCTTAGGGAAATCAATAGCTTAAGGAGTATACACCATGCCCTTAGGTTGACAAACATTAGGTATTCATAGTATGAGTAAAGCATTGGCATATTGTTTTTGTTGTGATCGCATGATTAGTGGTGGATATCAAGTCCCTACGCCTTTATCATTCTTAATTCAAACTCAATATTTATTTCTCTCATTTTGTTATTGCGAAACTAATTCTAAAGCGAAATTCACCAATCCCTGTGGAGATGATCTCACATTTGCACACTATGCTACTATTGACCTTGTGCACTTGCAAGTAAAACTGTTCAATTATTTGTTTAATAATTTAGGTAGATAATTGCACAACAGAATACCAAACATGTCACCACACTCTTTCTCCTATTTTATTTTGATTTCCATGCCTTGTTATATCTCCAATTCTTTTAGGTGCCTTGTTTATCTGCGACTTGATTTAAGTTTTGGTATAAAACCTACCAAGATTCTTTTAGGTGGGACCACCATCCATCAAGACAATGGAATGTCACTTTTTACTTTTGATCTATTTTAATTTCTCATAGGCTGGACCACAAGCCCAACAGATGGAAGCGAAACCCTAGTTATTCTATATATGCATCAAGTCATTGTTTACAATCACAAGCATTGGGCACACCTTCATGATTAAGGGTGAGTTTGAGATTGCTGTAACGTTTTCAAAAGTATAGTGACAAAAGTGTTGTAATAAAACTATTGTAGGATAATTAGAATATAGTGTTTGGTAAATTACATACATATATATATATATATATATATATATATAAAATATTAGCTATGAAAGGGTTATAGTTATGTAAAATATCTAAAATATGCGTAATAATGATAGTGTCTCTATCACCAGAAAGAACAATAAAGAATGTTTTATATGTAAGGAAATTTCATTAAGTCAAAAATTATTTTTGAATATATTTAATAGTTATTATTCCTTTTAGCATTTCAAAACTTAATTTGTCTGCAGCACCTTAGGATTAACTTTAAGAAATCCACGTTTTGTACCATAACTTTTGTTAACACATTTAATTATTAAGTTTTATTAAACAAAAAGTTTAAACTCTTGTGATTGAAAAAATAGATTTTATCATCCCATGAATTAGACTACAGTTGATGACTTGATGATTGTGCAATCTCCCTTTCTTATGAACTATCAATGAAAATATTACATTGAAGTAATTGAAACAAACTTATAAATCTAGACTTTAGCCAACAAAAATCAGCTGGTTAGACAAGAAAGTGAGCATTAAGTTTTTGGTATAATTAGCTTATGGAAACTAGATTGCTGCTTTCTCTCATTTTAAAAATTTATCATTTGGTCTAGGGGTGGTAGTGGGTCGTGTTGTGCCGACCCATGGCCCATCACAAGGCGACCCACCGTACCTTTGTGCTGTGTTGTGCCACCCTCTCTTTCGTTGCGTGTCGTGCCGTACTTTTAAAAATCTCGGTCCGTCACAACCCAAGGCCCACATGGCCGTGCCGTGCTGACCTATAAGTCTCATAGGTATATATTGATTTTTTTTTTTACTTTTTTGTTGAAAATAGTAAATTTTTTTTTTATAAATATTGAATTTAATGCTTATAATTGTATAGAAAAACAATCATTTTATTGATGAAGTTAAATATTACAAATAACTTAGAAATTGAACAAAAACAACATAAACAAATAACTTAAAAATTACAACTTTCCAAAATCTTCTAAATAAATAACTTACAAAAACAACAAATAAAATAAAGAAAGAAGATGAAATGGCTTAAAAATTGGTGAAATATAAAAACAACTTAGAAATTTTAAAAATTAGAAATACATAAAATATTGTCAATAATTAAAAAAGTAATTTTTATAACATTTTTGACATTTAAATAAAAAAGCAAACTTATTCAATTCCTAAACAAACAACTTTAGAAATTAAATGATGAGCTACCTAACCAAGCTATGCAACTAAGTTTCATTCGGTGGATTAAAAAGAAGAATATTATATGAGTTCCTCTTAGTGTTTTAGTTCATTGAATCAAATGCTATTATGTTAAAATCAAACAATTATAACTTAAATATTTAAATTAAAGATTCACAAAGCACATTTTTTTTTTGTGTTTAAATATTTGTATAGGTTTGATTTAATTTATATTAGTGTGTGACTTTAGGTGAAGTTTCTTAATTTATGAATTAATAGATCACGTGCCATTATGTTAAGAATAGGGTAATAATTATCATTTTTTTTCCACCATCCTAAAATATCATATTTTTCATCATCTATTTTTTTTATTGATTCATTATTCTAGTAGCATAAAATTATATGTAATTTTGAATTTATTAGATGTTACAGTCATGACTCGTGCTGTGCTTTGTGTCAGGCCGTGCAGTGTGCCATGCCTCGGGCCGGGTCATTGTAGGCCTCGTGCCAGGCCATGCCTTTTTTCATGTTGTGCCATGCCGTAGGCCTCAAAAGCTAAGTCCAACACAACACAAAGAATAGTACCGCGCCAAGCACGACATGGCCCGTGCAAATGATTGACACCCTTAATTTGGTCCAACTTGTAGTCAAATTGTGGAGTAGAGTAGTCTATGATCTAGTATTGCCATTCATTTCAAGAAAACTTATTACTCAGTAAAAAACAACATATAGGCCATTGAGCCCTTTAAAAATGATTAAAGAAATGAAGCCAATTTTTAATGAACCAAATATATGCGTAAGTTTACTCACCATTAGGCCCCAAATCGCTTTTCAACCTAAAACTACATTCTAATAGCCCAAAATAATTTTTCTTATCATATCCAAAACTTAAATTACCATTGATTTTTCTTATCATTATCAAAAATTTCATTAAAGTTTATTTTTGAATATCGATTTAAGTATACTTATTGAAAATTTTATCCCTAGTAGGAAAGCCTCTGATCATGTTATTATGGCTCAAGAAGTTATTCACTCGCTTGAGAAGAAAAAAGGGAAATTTGGTTTCATGACCGTTAAAATTGATCTCAATAAGGCTTATGATAGGCTTCAATGGGACCTCATTAGGGATTCTCTCTTCTTCTTCGGCTTCCCGTATTGTTGGATCAAGCTTATTCTTAGTTGTGTGTCTAGTACCTTATTGTCCTTCATCATCAATGGTGAAACTTCTGATACCATTATTCCTTCTAGAGGTATTCGTCAAGGAGACCACTTGTCACCCTACTTGTTTATTCTATGTCTGGAGTATCTTTCTCGCCTCATTACCTTTGAATATCTCGCTGGTAATTGAAAACCTCCCAAGATTGGTGTTGGAGGTCCCATGATCTCTCACTTGTTCTTTGTGGATGATCTACTCCTCTTTGCCCGTGTCGATGTCCAAAATAGTAACACTATTAAGATTGCTGAATATTTTCCTCTCGACTTCGAGCCAAATGATTAATTTCAACAAATAAAAAATCTTATTTTCCCTTAATGTGGATATTCATATCTCTGACGCTGTTGTAGAGGACCTTGGGATTCCTTCTACCAACAACTTGGGATCCTACCATGGCGTCCCTGTTTTCCACAAAAGAGCAAGGAAAACGAACTTTAATTTCATTATTGAGAAATTTTAGGATAGGCTCTCGTGCTAAAAAGCCAAACTTTTTTCTGCTACTGAACGTACTACGCTTATCCCATCCATTCTCAAATATTATATGCAATATCTTTCTTTTCCCACCTAGATTTCCGAGAAGCTAGACATATTGAACTTAAAATTCTTGTGGGGCTCTAGCAATGAAAAGCATAAAATCCATTTGGTCAATTGGAACACTGTGACCCTACCAAAATCCAGAGAAGGTCTTGACCTTAAGAAAATTAAGCTTAAGATTCCCACTCTTATGGGTAAGCTGAGTTGGAATCTTCTTAAGAAACCTGAGTCCCTTTGGGGTAGCATTATCTAAGCCAAGTATCTTAGATGTGGTAATCAAAACACCCCCTCAAAAGTTAGGGTTGGGTCGAGTGTCTGGAAAGAAATCCTCAAAGGTTGGTAAGTGTGTAAAAAGGGGCTGAAATGGATAGTGAGGAATGGGCAAAGTGTCAATTTTTGGTTTGACAACTGGGTGGACACTTTTTATTTGTGCAATCTTATTGCGGGTCCTTGACCTCATATCTAATAACCATTGGAACCTTGACTCTCTTTAGTTTGTCCTTTCGAATGACATTCTTGCCTTTATTATGACTATTCCTTTTCCCTTGTGCTAAAGTAGACAAGATTCTATATCCTGGGGTCTTTCTAATGATGGTAGCTTGTAATACTCTTACTCGTAAAGAAAGGGGAAAAAAGTTTAAAAAAAAAACCAAATTGGTTCCAGGTGTTGCAACGAAAATGCAAATGTGCTGCAAGTTAACTAGCACTTAAAATTGAAACGGTGGAGCAGTGCGGTGCAGCAAAAATGTAATATATATATATATATATATATATATATATATATATATATATATATATTGAATTATTTTATTAGTTTACCAAATCCTATTTGGTTTTCTTCAAACTCAAATCTAAAATACTCTATTTGTATAAACTCTTAGGGACCAAAAAAAAGGTTGAAAGAGTAAAATTTTGAAGAGGTTTACAGGAGAATTTCATAGAGAATCACGGGAAGCTCTAAGAAAAACAGAAGGTAATAACGTGAAGTTTATTTTTAAATTTTAGCATATATGAAATTCCCGGAATTCAAAGTGGAAATTTTCAAAGGGTGTGAATTTAGGAAGAATTGAAGAATAAATTAGAATTTAATATGAATATTATGTTAAGTGTTGATGATCAGCAACCGGGGGAAATTACTAAGAGGAGCAGGAAGGGCAAAGAGGTGATCCACGGGTAGCTTTAAGTGCTACGTGGTGAGTTAGATTTACTTTAAATAATCAAGATAAATATGAAATATATAATGACAATATTTGAATAACTTATTAACCTATGATTTGATAATAAATAAAAGTTGTTTGATGGGTATGATAAGTATAATTGATATGTGGAAAGTTGTTATATTAGAAGTAATATTATTGGAATAATGAGTCGGTTAAATAATGAAGGGGATAAATAAAATTTTTGATGAGTTATGGTTGATAAATTGATGTGATATATGAGGAGAAGAAATTAGTGAAATTGATCAAATAGTAATTTGAGAAAATGCAAGATAGCTAAATTGAATGTCTGAATACATGTTTGTTGTTATATTACTGTTCATATGCATATTTTATATCATTGTTAATATGCATATGCATGAAATAAAAGAACCAGGAGGGGGCCGGTCTAAATGAAAACCGTGACAGTCGGTATATGCTGGAAATAAATGAAAATTGTGATAGCTGGTATATGCTGGAAATAAATGAAAACCATAACAACCGGTATATGCTGGAAATAAAAGAACTGGGAGGGGGCCGGTCATGAAACAAAAGAACTGAGAGAGGGTCATTTTAAGATAAAAACATGTCAACATGTGGGAAGACGTTCCCTAATAATAATTCATGCATTGTATCTGTTTTAAGTATTGATTGTATTACTGAAATGCTGAAATGTTGTTTGTTATTTTAAATTTATAAATGAATGAGTCTCACAGAGAGACAATTATGGTGAGAAAGAAACATAGAAGTATGATATGATAAGAACTATCTAAATGGTATACTATATGCTGTGAACCTCATAACGAGGTAATTATGAGATAATTGGTTGTCTTAAGGTGAACAAATATATAAGAAGAATAGATTGATAGAGAATGAGACTTATGATATGTGTAGTTATAATAGAATGCTATTATCAAGTTATCGAAGATATAAATGATTAAATATGAAAAGACTATTTATATGAATTGAATATTTCTAGTAAATTTAATTCACTGAGCTTGTGAAACTCATCTCTCAATGTTAAATTGTTGGAAATCACCTTGACAAGATGCCCAGGTGGTGATCTTCCAAACACCCAAGTCTTGAATAACTTGTAGAAAGAATTTCAGCAATCGAACACAAGAACAGAAAATCAAAGAAAGAAAGAAGACAAGTAATTTGTTGTCGAGGTTCGGCAATGTGCCTACGTCCTCGTGAGTTCCTCCGAACTCTCTACACTATCTCAATGGTTTTTACAAAGTTACAGCAATCCCCTTCAAGAATCCAAGTTCTTGAAGAACCAAGAAGAGAACGAGAAAGTGATAGACCTATTACAATGCTTTCTATCAATTCTCTACTAACCTCTCTTCTTTACAACCAGCCTCACTACAAGAGTCCCTCTTGTGTTTATGTCTCTCACACAATTCTCTCTTGTGTTTATAATGATCTCACAATGTCACAACCTGTGTGGTTCTCTCACACACCTTTTTCACCACTTGAAATGAGGCTAGGAAACCCTTTTTATAGCCTCTTAATTCTTGGACAATCTTTGAATCATTCCCTTTGATCATGTTCTTCCTTTAATCTCAGCTCTTCATCACTCTCCAAGTGATGCTATGCATTTTGGTGTGGTGCTGTGTGCTGCGGCGTGACCTGATGCTGTAGCCTCCTGATGCTGTGCGCACACCTCCTGCCTGTGGGCAGAAAATTCCAAAGCAGTGTGCCTGACCTTCCCATGCTCAAAATTGAAGCACACATATCTGTGCAACCTTATAACTTGCTGAACTTTGATATCCCACAATTGGTTTGGACATTAACCAACCTTTGAACCATGTTTGGACCTGTTCAAACCTTGACCATGTTTGAACCATGTTTAAACCTTAGACAAAAAACCAACAATCTCTACCTTTGTCTAAGCGTTTAAACCCGAACCATTTGTGCAGAGACCTTCGGGATCCAAACTCATCTTGAGTCATCAATCAACTGACTCCAATCCTAAGTAATTCAAGGCAATGATTGAACTTACTTAGAGGTAGAAACTTGGTGCCTAAATCTGCAGGACTTTTCTCCGTGGTCTTCTTGTCAACATGAATGCTTCCTTCTGTACCATTTTCCAGAATGTAATGATACCGAACATCCATATGCTCCGTCCCCTCATGGAACACCGGATACCTCCACAAGTGCCCCGCACTTTGGCTATCCAAAGATATCACCACTTGCTCTTTTAGGACCTCCCACTCGTCCAACAACCCCTTGCACCCCATAGCCTCCTTTATGGCTTCCGTAGCCGCTATGCATTCTGCCCTGGTTGTTATGAGTGCTACAACTGGCTGCCACTGAGCCTCCATGTACCTCAGCAACCACTTCATCCGAAGACAACGCTCTTTTCCGGGATTACTCACACATTTGCTGAAAACATCCATTGCCCAAGAAGTACTTGACCTGTTTCTCTTCCTTTCCCGGATGATTCTCCTCATCCCAAGGATCTTTTGTGCAAGGCTGAGATCCTTCCTCTCAAACTCCTCACTAAGTTGAGATGTAAACCTTTCCATCCTCTTCCTGCTATTCCAAACTAACAGCCCATCAATGACATAGGTGAGGATACTCACCATCTTCTCCACCTTGTGTCCAGGTGAGAAAGTTTCTGTGAAACCTATGTCTTCTCTTCTTGTGAACCCATTCGCCATCAGCTTAGCCTTGTTCCGGACTTCATCTCTTGGAGGGCACCCTTCTTTAATCTTGTAAGTGCACTTACATTCCACAACTTTCTGATTTCCTAGAATTTTCACCAATTCCCAGAAGTTGTTCTTTCTCAAAGAATCCATTTCTTCCTCCATAGCTAGCTGCCACTTTGACGAATCCTTACACTCCATGGCATCCGTGTAAGTTTCTTGTTCACTCATCTCTCTTTCTGTCCAAGGAGCTGCTGCATCCGCAGCATCCGCAAACCCACATCTTGAAGGTGGTCCTACCAGCCTTCTTTCCCGGTCTCTTATGAGCTGAAAGTCCTTCTGACTTGCTGCAACATCCTTTTCTTGTTCAGCCTCTTCTTTAGTTTCTTGAGCTTGGAAATCATCCAAGGGCTCTACCTGGTCCGAACCCTCTTGCCTCATTTGCTCTACCTGAACAGAATCTCCCTTGATGCTATGCTCAACAATTTCTGAATTGGTTTGCTCACTAGCCCCTGCAGGGTTAGTTTTCTCCAAGTAGGGAAATAATAATTCATTAAAGACAACATCCCTACTTATTATGAGTTTAAATCCTTCTTTTTTTAAGGACCACAACCTGTACCCCTTAGCCCCTTCCCCATATCCTAGAAACACATATTTTCTAGATCCTGGGCTAAGCTTATCCTCCTTTTGGAGTGCATACACAGCACACCCAAAAGTCCTAAGGTTGTCCAACTCAGGGGGTTTTCCACTCCACATCTCCATGGGAGTCTTTTGGAACACAATCCTAGAGGGTGATCTATTAATCAAATATGCAGCTGTAGCTACAGCTTCTCCCCAAAAATATTTTGGTAACCCGGATCCATCTAACATGCACCTAACCTTTTCCATAAGGGTCTTATTCATCAACTCAGCAACTCCATTTTGCTGAGGAGTTTCCACAACCGTCCTATGTTTTAGAATGCCATTTAACCTACAGAATTGATCAAGTTCTTGGTTAAAAATTTCTAAGCCATTATCGGTTCTTATCCCCTTAACTACTCTACCCATTTGAGTCTCAACCAGCCCTTTCCACACCACTAATTTATTCAAGGCATCTAATTTATTCTTAACCAAATAAACCCATACTTTTCTTGAATAATCATCAATTAAAGACAGAAAGTAAATGTTACCTCCCTGTGTTGGTGTCCTTGCTGGTCCCCAAAGGTCCGCATGAATGTAGTAAAGAATGCCCTTAGGCTTGTGCACTCCGGTGTTGAAGCTGACCCGACGTTGCTGCCCAAAAACACAGCTCTTACAGAAATCCAGTTCTTCTACTTTGTCACCACCAAGTAGACCTTCCTTGCTAAGCACTTGCAGGCCCTTTTCGCTCATGTGTCCCAAGCGAGTGTGCCAAAGGGCTGCCTTGTCCAGCTCAGCCATCAAGCTTGCTGCTTGATCATTGGTTTCTGTTTCTCCGATCATCTCATAGAGTCCATCGTTTCTTGCTGCCTTGATCACCACCAAAGATCCATTGGCCACCTTGATCTTTCCTCCCTCTATCTTGCATGTATAGCCCATGGAATCTAGCTGCCCCAATGAGATCAAGTTCCTCTTCAAATCTGGAACATACCTCACATTTTCCAGTAGCCTTGTGACTCCATCAAACATCCTCAATTGGATATCTCCAATCCCTCTCACTTGGAAAGAATTATCATTCCCCAAGAAGACCATTCCATCATTGATCTTCTTGAAATTCTTGAACCATTCTTTGTGAGGGCTCATATGATGAGTGCACCCGGTATCCAAGATCTATTTCCCGCTGCCTTCTTGCCCCTTGCTCACACTTGAGCACACAACAAGAACATCATCATCTTGCTGTTCTGTTTTGGCAACCGAAGCCTCTCCATTCTTGGTATGGCTTCCTCCTCTATCCCTTGTCATCTTCTTGCAATCTTTCTTGACATGACCCTCCTTATGGCAGTAGTAGCAGCTCTTCCCTCCAAATCTCAGTTTGGAATGCATTCTCCCATGGCTTTCTCCTCTACCTCTGTCCCGGTAGTAGCCATGCATGCTACTGTGCACTCTCCCATGGCTCTCTCCTCTACCTCTGTCCCGGTAGTAGCCATGCATGCTGCTGTGCACTCTCCTATGGCTCTCTCCTCTACTTCTGTCCCGGTAGTAGCCATGGTTGCTGCCATACCAAGTTGCTGGCCTTCTTTTAAAGAACAGCCCTTTACCACTTGATGCACTCCTTTTCTTGGTATCAAGATCGTCTTGCAACTCTTTCTTAGGATCAAATTTAAAAGCAAAGATTTGTTTATGAAGATACCTCTTATTAGGGAGAGTCTTGGCAAGAAACAACTCATCTAGTTTCTTCCATATTGCAGCTGGATCTTCCGAGTCTCCGCACTCTCCTGTGACATTATCCGACATGTGCAAGAAAATGGTGCTGTAGGCCATCTTCTTCATCTCGGTCCGCTGGTCCACCGTGGCACTAGCTGGAAAAGCATCATCTTCTCCAATAGCCAAGTCCACTTTCTGCTGCATGAGAACCGCCTTGATCTTCCGCTTCCATAGGGCAAAGTCCCCCTTTCCATCAAATTTCTCCACACAGAAATTTGAAGCAATCTTTTGCGGACAAGATCCCAGATTTATGCACTAACCACAACTACTTTCTTCAACCTCAAGAACACAGATCGAAGATGGATCTTTAACACCGTTGCTTGAATCAACCTTCAAGAACACGACCGGATCTTGATCTTTACACCGTTCTTGAATCACCCAAGAAGTTTGATCTTTGATTCTTGGAGTCTTGGCTCCGTACCTTCTACTTCTTGTTCCGATAACCAGCTGCTGTGCTCTGATACCACTGTCCAAAGCTCTGATACCACTGTTGGAAATCACCTTGACAAGATGCCCAGGTGGTGATCTTCCAAACACCCAAGTCTTGAATGACTTGTAGAAAGAATTTCAGCAATCGAACACAAGAACAGAAAATCAAAGAAAGAAAGAAGACAAGTAATTTGTTGTCGAGGTTCAGCAATGTGCCTACGTCCCCGTGAGTTCCTCCGAACTCTCTGCACTATCTCAATGGTTTTTACAAAGTTATAGCAATCCCCTTCAAGAATCCAAGTTCTTGAAGAACCAAGAAGAGAACGAGAAAGTGATAGACCTATTACAATGCTTTCTATCAATTCTCTACTAACCTCTCTTCTTTACAACCAGCCTCACTACAATAGTCCCTCTTGTGTTTATGTCTCTCACACAATTCTCTCTTGTGTTTACAATGATCTCACAATGTCACAACCTGTGTGGTTCTCTCACACACCTTTTTCACCACTTGAAATGAGGCTAGGAAACCCTTTTTATAGCCTCTTAATTCTTGGACAATCTTTGAATCATTCTTGACCCTTTGATCATGTTCTTCCTTTAATCTCAGCCCTTCATCACTCTCCAAGTGATGCTGTGCATTTTGGTGTGGTGCTGTGTGCTGCGGCGTGACCTGATGCTGCAGCCTCCTGATGCTGTGCGCACACCTCCTGCCTGTGGGCAGAAAATTCCACAGCAGTGTGCTTGACCTTCCCATGCTTAAAATTGAAGCACACATATGTGTGCAACCTTATGACTTGCTGAACTTTGATATCCCATAATTGGTTTGGACATTAACCAACCTTTGAACCATGTTTGGACCTGTTCAAACCTTGACCATGTTTGAACCATGTTTAAACCTTAGACAAAAAACCAACATAAATGATTTCAGGCAGCAAGCAGGATAGATAGTTGGTGAGCTGAGATTTGGACCGATTTATTATCTGTAAGCCACATGGTCCACATCCTCGGACTAATGAGAAAAAAAATATTTGTAAATATTCATGCATATTATGTTGTATACAATGTTTAAGTTGAGATCTGAATGATGTATCTCCCCTATTAAGGGTTGAGGATTTATGTAAATTTGCAGTTGATATATTTTTATTGTTTCATATATGTGTCGTGCTGGGATTTTCAAAATGTGATTACACTGTCTCAGGAGTGGCCAACCCAGGATGGGTCGTTACATAGCTTTAGCAATAAGACAACCTATTTGTTAGCTAACAGCCTTGACATGGATTTCCTTGCCCATAACTAGAATGTGGTGTGGAAATGCCCTACAACGAACATGATTAAACTTTATCTTTGGCTTTGTTTTCATAATAAAATTAAAAGTAAGGATACTTTGTTAGCTAGACACATTCTTGTTGTCAGCTCCTTCTTTACTTGCTCGAATGTTCCTAAAACTTGTTTGCATGTTTTAAAAGACTATTTAGTGGCCAAGCTTTTTTAGGGTCGTGTTACAATTCCTATTGATCTCATCCCCTCTTTCAAAAAACTACTTTTTTGTTGGTTACTTGATAACCTTGCGTCATCTTTTCCCTTTTCTTATAAACCAACCTCTTTGAGAACAAACCATTTTCCTCTTTTGCTCTTTTTAACGACACCTTCTTTAGAGCTTGTGAATTTGCTAACCTCCATTGCCCAAGCTTGACAAACCAATCTTCTGAGATTTTGGTCCATTGGTCTCCTCCTAAGGCTAGATGGGTCAAATTGAACATTGATAGTTCTACCTCTAGTAATCCGGGTCACTATTGTTGTGGTGGGTTACTCTTGGATGAGAGAGGTCTTTGGATTAAAGGCTTTTATATGTATATTGGCTTTGGTTCTAGTGTGACTATTGAATTCTGGGCCTTGAGAGATAGTCTTATTTTGGCTTGCGATCTTGGCATTCACCACTTCTACGTTGAACTTGATGCCCATATGGTTTTGGGGATGATTATTAATAATGAGTCAGAATATCACCCGCATGAATCTCTTGTTTATGATTGCAGTTCTTTACTTAGGGTTTTCACCGAGTTCTCACTTCAACATATTTTTAGAGAAGCCAACCAGGCTGATGATTTGCTGGCTAGGAAAAGGAGGACAATTGTTTTTGATTTTGTAGTTTTTCTTTCTCCTCCTTCATGGATATCTTGTATTCTGGATATGGATATTAGATGAGTTTCTTCCTCTAGGACTATTTGTATTTTTGTTTTAAGTTTTGAATTTACTCATTTACACCAAAAAAAAATTTAACTTAAATCCACCATTAACAGCAAAACATCATTTACATTGGCATTAAACATACACACCATGTTAATCAGTAAGCTTGCAGAAAGAAGATATAGAGTAGTAACCATTTGGTGTGGAAGTGTGTTGAGTTTCACAGTTCACATCAAATGGAAACTCCATTTTGACTATTTAACATTTGGCTTTAGTTTGTTCTAGTTTCTAAAACAGTTTTTTTCAAGAAACAGAAATTAGAACAAACAGTTCAGGAAAATAATTTCTAAGAAAAATGAGAAGCTCAAAAACAGTTTGAAATTTGTTATACCAAATGCTACATAACTTTTTACACGACAGTTAATTTACCAAAATCTGTTCAAAAACCATTTTTAGAGTCAAGAATTGAAACAATAGCTAAGCCAACTAGTAGCAAAAGAAAAACTTTAAAAGAATAGGACATTACAAGTAAGATACAATTTGTTCAAGCAATATTTAGCTATTGATCATTATGGTTGCTTGTAAACTATGCAGTCCAGTGATGAAGACGGAAATGTGATCCAGAAGGAGAGAAGAAAAATAAGAAGGGGTTGAAGGAAAAGGTTATGGAAAAGATATCTGGCGATAAGAAAGAAGATCCTGAGATAGTAAATGCAGAAGCAACACATCCAGAGGAGAAGAAAGGCTTCATGGAGAAAATCAAAGAAAAACTTCCTGGTCAGCACAAGCAGGCTGAAGGGTATGCTTCTTCAGATGGGCATCACCCAGAGGGTGAGCCGAAGGATAAAGTAATCCTGGAGAAGACCAAAGAGAAGCTACCTGGGCACCATAAGAATGAAGAAGAGAAGGAACATGCATTTTCTTTATGTCATTTCTGTTGCTGTAGTGTGGCTGCGTCCTAAGGATTCGTACGGTTTCCATATCCTGGCACAAGTTCAAGATTTGCTATCTCTGTATTTAGTTTTAGTATTTCCTTTATCTGTAAGCGTATTATGTTTCGCTTAATTTCTCAGAACTGCTACTCAAGAAATTGCACCTAGTTTTCCTTTAATCAGTCAAAACTTCTATTAAGTTAGAACCAACCTTTTTGCTGTAAGGATTTCTCTCTTTATGCTCCCTTTCTTTTCAGGAAAATATTTTCTGAAACCATGCCTTCCACTTGGCTGCCTATTAAACCAACAAGTATGAAATCTGCATGTCAATCGCAGATTCTTTATATTTGAATCACTTCCTAGTGCAAGAATATCAGTGACTATTAACGGCTCAAATAAATCTTATACTAGTTCTGATCACAGGAGCAGGAACAGGAAATTTAACTCCATAAGATCACTTGCAAGGCACAATACTATATTTTCCAAATAGTAGTTTCATCGATCAATTCCACCATTGTTGACAATCAATCATGCTAAGACAAAAGGAGCCTCCACAAAAACCAGCTAAAAGGCAACAAATCTGGCTTTCTTCCTCGAATTCTTCAAACACTAGTAAGATTTACATCGGAAATGAGAAACAAAAATCTATTCTAAATCCTACCCATCTACACCCAAATCTTAAAGCATCAAGGGGCATAAGTTAAACCTGTATATGGTAAATGTAGCAAGATTAATTATTATGAGGCAAAAATGGAAAAACCAAGAAGCACATTTAGAGGAGACAACATCATTCAATGATAGATACATGATTCATTCAAATTAATTAACTTACCAATTTTATTGCCTCTTAGAGCGACAGATGGTTCCCCTGTAGAACTTGAACTTGACTAGTCTTCCCAAAATGTAAGCCCTTGACCTTAGCACGAATGTCAGGTTTAGAGGCAATGGTAGCCTCTTATGGCGATCTCTAGCAACTACAAGAAGTGAGACCCCGCCATATAGAGGCACCTAATCTCCCTCACCGGTTAAAATCGTCAGTCAAGTTTTTGAGAGTCAGCTCTGATACTACTATAACAACTTGACCTCCCACTTGACACAATATTGTCCACTTTGGCACACCAGACCTCACGATTTTAAAATGTGCTATGCAAGTGGAGATGGCAAATCACTTATAAGATGTGGGATACCAAGATTTGACCCTCATCTTGGAGCATCACAGAACTTCTTCATCTATATTATTAATGACAAATTAATTAGATAGAGAAGACTTTGAAACCTCAAGGCATTGCTAAGTAGTATATAAATACATGTGATAGAGGAAAGCATTGACAAACTCTTCAAGGTGATTGCTTCTCACCTTAAAATAGTAGGTCTAACAAGAAAAGAAAGTATTCCTATTTAAATTCCGAAATGGTCACATTTTTTATAAGTATTCCGTTTTGGTCACATATAGTTTGATGACTTTGATCTAAGAAATATGAATTTTCTACTTATCAAAGAAGAAATATGAATTTTCTTTTGACACCATTATTGCCCATGCACGCAATAATATGAGCTGTGTTCGTTTGATGATCTGGATTAAGTAAAGGATAAAATGAATAGGAGCATATATAAGCAAGTCATTTGCAAAAAAAAAAAAATTTAAAAAAACTTAATATTAACAAGTTTTTTTATAAAAAGTTTATTACTTTGTAAGTAAATTCATTAATTTAAAAAATATTAATAAGTATTAAATTAAAAATGATTAAGATTTAGAATTTAGACAAAAGTGGCTTTTGTAATTATTGTTTTACCATTTAGTTTTTCTTCACCAGTAGTATTTTCAATGAGAGATATCAGCTATATAGTTCTTAATAATTATATTTTCTTTATCTCTAAAAATTAAAATTTTCTATAAGTAATTCTTTGAAAACAATCATGACTTTATATTAACAAGCTTTTTTATAAAAATAAATTTTTATGTTACTAACTAAATCAAATTAATTCTTTTAGTTTCCTCAAATAATTAAGATTTAGTTTTACTCTATATAATCAAGTTATTTAAAAAAATAAATCAATACTCTATATGAAGAAAAAAAATCCACAAACAATTAATTAATTTGTTATTAAATTAATAAAAAAATAAATATTTATAAGTTTAAATTTATGATATTTCTTACCTATTTAAATCAAATTATACACATCTACTTTCATGAGTAAAAATATGTTCTTCAACTTCAAAAGTTTTATCACGATAAAAATTAAAGGACAAAGCACTTTTAAAAATTAAAACAAAGCAATATGTACCTAACATATTGTTTCTTAAGAGAAAGAAATATCATAATAAACAAGTGGTCTTAAGACCGTTAAAATAGGAAATGCCTACCAGATGTTGAGAGATTACCCATAGTTTACTTTTAATTTTGATTGTTATTGTTTTGTGATACCTAATATAGCTAATATCAGAGTAAGATAAGTTAAAACTTCTATTATAATTATTTTTTTGCATAACAATAATTTAATTTACCTCTATATATTCCCTCAGCATATTCATAGTAACTCTTTTTATCCCTAAAGAAGTAGTTGACGTAAAAATTTGATCATAGAACTTTAAGGTGTCCAAATACTTATAATTTAAGATAATAATCATTAAGTCAATAATTGTTAATTTAAAAACTCTTAACAACAAATGCACTATACATAATTTATCTAATTCAGCTATCAATACGTTACGGTATGCTAAATATTTTCAAGGGAATTTTATTGAATGAAAAATTGAAAATTATTTAAAAGATAAAACAAAATGAAAGTCAATAAAGGCTTTATTTGATTTGCATTCAATTTTATGTTTGTTATAGAGAAATAAAGAAAAATGTGTCTATTTAATTAGATCTTTAGCACATTGAAACTTTGTTACTTCCTCCATCTTATTTCCCAGTTTAGATGTCTCCATTTCTATTTTGGGATGTCCAAAAGTAGTTGTCCATAATCAAAAGTCGAAGACTCTTATTATCAATCTTACAATAATACCATTAATTAAACCTTCAAACTACAAGTGATTTGCATGCAATTAGTGCGGTTTTGTTTGGTAAAACTGATATTTTAATATCCACATTAAATTGTTTACATATAATTAATGCACTTTTTTAATATTTGAGTTTTTTAAAATGGGGCATCTAAAATGGGACGGTAGGAGGTATGAATTATCTTAACTCTATTATTTATTATTTGGTGACCGAATTCACTTTTAAGCTATATAACATTGACAATTCTTTCTCTAAAAAACATTTATTAAATTTTAAGAATGGACTGCCGATGCATATTAAGGCAACGAATTCTATCATTTTTTAATTGAATTCATGTAAGCACTATATAAATATTTAAAAAAATACAAAACATTAGCTAGACAAAAATATATTTACATAATAATTGTTTTAGGTTATGTATTTTTTCTTCATCGAATTAGGATTCTTTATATAAGAAATTATTTTGCAAATAACCAAAAATTACTTTATATATAAAAAAAATTCTAAAAAAAATTATCATATAATTAAATCCATAAAATTACACATTCTTTTCTTGATATAACCATGTTTCACTTTCAACTATCTATAAGAAAATCCATTGCAAAAACTAAAAAAATTTACTCAATAAGAACAATTTTTTTCGTTAAAAGTTTATTACTTTGTAAGTAAATATATTAATTTTAAAAATATTAATAAGTATTGAATTAAAAACTTAATTCTTATTTTATTTTTATAAGACTTTTATTGCATTAATAAATTTATTAATATATTGGACTTTGTATAAACTCCAATAACATCAATAGTTCTTGATATATAAAGTTTGAAGACTATATATAAACAAATTATTTTTTTAAAAAAAAAGAAGAAAAAATCAGTAATAAAAAATTTTCCACAAAAAAATTATTTCTATGTAATTAGATACGCTAACTTAACAAATAAATAATGATTAGATTTCTATCATATATTATTCATCAACATATTAAATTTTATTCATGTTAAAACAATATTAATGTTTTAATATTATAATTTTTTTATTATTGCCTTTATTTTATTCTAATTGAAATTAAACATATTATTTACTATGATATTTTTATAATTTACATCTAAAAATTTAATAAATTCACTACTCGTAATATTTATCACGTGCAATGCATGACTCATGATAGTTAGTAAATTTTAAAAGTATCAAATTAATTATTCAAATTTTAATATCTCTTGGACATTTAAATGTCATACATAGGTTCAAATCACTAACTAGTAATACAAGTTATGTAATTAAATTTCGACTCATATGTTATGGAGTTAGGGTTGATATTCGGGATGAAAATTTTCAACCCTGGTCCAATCCAAGCCTAGAAAATCCCAACCCTAGCTTGCCTATAGTTTGGGTTGGGTTCGGGTTTGTTCAGTCTAGTTTATCCAAGTTGCACCTCTAAATATATTCTTATTATATTTTCAATATTCTAATAGTAATAAAAGTGTATTATACATGATAAATTTAGTGGTTTATAGTGTCCCAATTCACTCCCACCAAGTGAGTGCTGAAAATATACTTGGGCTTTATTTGGGTTTGTATTAAATACAACTTGAAGCATGTAATTTAAATTAATTCAAGATAAAAACTGTTTGGTATCATTTTAAATTGCATGATTTAAATCATCTTTAATACAAATCGAAACAATGCCTTGAGACTTGTTAAATATCTTAGATTATAATATAGCCTTAATTAAAACTATTTTATAGTCTAAAAACTTATTAGTAATTTATACATAATTATAGTATTCAATCGTAGCCACACATGCGTCAAAAACTTGTACAATTAAATGTTACTTATACATTATGATGACCACACAATTTTGTGAAGTTTAAATAAAAATTAAGTAGTGCTCATCATTTCATCATTGCTTTTTTAGGTTCTGTTTGTATTTTTTTTTTGTTTGAAATGCGGGGTTCACTGTACGATATTTTATCAATCTATGATTAACTTGTTAGACATGTTTGTTTTATTTCACCCATCTATCATATTTGCTTAGGATTTCAAACCAATATATTTGATTGATCTTGTTGCTGTTATATCAAACTCCCTATATCACGTAATGTTAGTTACTTATCATTTTTTTATTATTTAAATTTGATTTAAATTATTTTATATATATTATTTTAAAAATATATTTTTTAGAAACTTTTAAACTCTATTTATATATATATATATATATATATATATATGGAAAAAAAATTCTAATAATTTAACAATAGAAAAAAAATTATTTATTTAATTGATTAAATAGTAAACATGACAAAAATTATGAGACACATGAAGTATATGATTGTTTTTTTCCCAGGTGGATAACAAAAGCATGAAACTCTATAAAATATTTAAGGAGGAGTTCCCAGAAGAACAAGATCATTACAATAAAATCCATTTAAGGACTTGGGCTCCCAAGCCTAAAAAAAGAAATCATGTCATCCAAAGAAGCCAAACAAACTTCTCAATGGGAGGATTACTGGTACTTAAGTTCCTATAATGCTAAAAAAATTAATAATGGGGGAGATTTTTTTTCTTTTTTTAGCATTTAGAGCAATCTAGTAACTTGTATTTATAAAAATTACAGGAGGATGAGATCCAACGAATGGAGTCTACCACAACAAGGAGAAACAAACTAAGGAAGCCGAAGAGAAGAACTGAATCCTAAAAATATTCTACTATATATACGTTTAATCTTTATTGAAATAATCTTCTATTGTGTTGTGTACTTTCTCCTTTAAATTAGAATTTAGATTTTCGATATGAATCCAACACAAGCAGTAGACTGCTTGCTTTAAAGAAGCCTATGGCGTAATTAATACAAATAAAATTACAGAATTTCAGACAAGCAAAATTTAAATTTCACAAGTTACCCACATGAAGTAACAAGGTATAGAATTAAGTTTAGAAATGCCTTTTAAAGTAACAAAGTTTAGTTATGTTAACTGTATAAAAATAATATTGTAATTATAAGAGAAATTAAATTCATATGATCTTCTATTGTTATGTTAGAATTTGGATTGCTATAAACTTCTATTTTCTAATTTTATTTGGTAAAATCATCAATGGGTGTAAAAGCTCTCATGAAAATTTCAATTTAAATCTATTTTCTATTATAATTTGGATTAAATTTGAATAGATTAAAACTCCATACAAATAAGATGTGTTTAAAAAAATATTAACTCATATGTTAATTGAGGATCATATAAGAATCGCATGATTGAAATCCGTTTAGATTTTTCACTCTTTTCTAAAAAAAATGAAAAATAAATAATATCATTATATACGGAGAAAAATTTATTACATAACAATGTAGACATGTTTATCTTGAATAACGCGAAGGTGTATAATTTTTTTTTGTCGACATAGTTTCAATTAAAATATTAATTTTTATATATATAAGTTGATTTTCTCAATCTATATAATTAATGATTTTACTAGATTTGACTTGACAATATTTTATATCTAACGGATGCAAATCAATCAATAATGAAATTGAAAATCTTTGTTATCGAATTACATAAAAATAAATAATTATAAAAAATTATTAGATATTTTTTCCAAACTTCCCGTGATTCGATATTATCAAAATATTATTTGATAATTTGAAATACCAAAATATTAGTAAAATAAAGCATCATATATGAAATAGAATTCAAACATAAAAGAAATAGAATTCAAACTCTAGCAGGTTTTCTCCATTCGAGTTCAACAAGCACAGTTCAGAGTCATCATATCAAGTTCTGCTTCAGACAACCTTTAATAGCTAAATGGCCCTACTTTTCATTATTTTTTCTCTTTCGAGACCCACTTACGGCCTTCTTCGCATTTGCCCACTCTTTCAATGAAGCAGCAGTTCTCATAAATGAGCAAGTTTCCCCAATGCCAGAATTTACACTAAATCTCTTCTTTGGTGCTGGATCACATTTTTCGTCCACTACTGGGGCAGAATGGGTAGAAGCCTCCTCGTTGCTCACAACAGTCTGCTGACTATCTGGAATACTCTTTACAACGATCCCCTCCTTCACAACCCCCAGAGCTGGAGAATCATCCCCACCAAATTTATTTTTACGCTCTTTCTCTATATCATCATGCTTGCTGTCAGTGGAGTTTGCAACATCCACACTGTTGGGTCCTATTACCTCATGCTTTTCAAAGGTAACACCTGGTAAAATATGCGTTAGACTGAACGAACCATTGTTCTCACTAACCAATTGAGTCCACGATGACTTCTGGAGCCATGAAGAACCTCTTCCTGAGTTCTTTGAAGCTACATTTGGTTTGGTAGGCTGAGCTTCTGCAAGCCCCTCTGATACCTCTCTTTTGCAAGATTTGCCTTCCACATTTTTATTCATAACTAAGTTCTGATTCTCTCTGTCAATGGATTTAGGCACATCTGGACTATCAGATCTAAGCAGCTCTTCCTCTGTAGAAGTAATGCTTGGAAATAAATGGGATACACTGAATGCTCCGTTGTCCCCATCTCCAGTAAGTGCTTCCAAAGTAGAACTTTCAGACCACAAAAGACTGCTAGCTGACTGTTTGGCACCAGATTCTGGTTCAATGGGTTGAGCTCCTAAGATGGTCTTCTTTCCTGACACATTTGCATATGTTTGTGAATTCCTTTCATCTTCAGGGTCAGCAGGCATGGGTGCATCTCTTCCAATTTCTTCACGGATAGCTGATTTCTTCTTTTTGTTAGGAGGTTCACTGCTCCTTTTCTGCCCCTTGACCACATCTTGGGTTGGTCCATCATTATCTGATTTAGTTAAATCTGCATCCAATTTGGTAGACTGAGCTTCTGCATACTCTGCCATTACATCTGTCATGCCTGATTGGCCTTCCAAGTTTTTATATCCTGCTAAGTTAAGGTTCTTGTTGTTAGTGGATTTAGGCACATTTTGATCAGATCTAGGTTGCTCTTCTATGTTAGAAGAAATGCCGGGCAAGAAATTGGAGACACTAAATGCACTGTTTCCCCCATCTCCAACAAGCAATTTCCAAGAGGACTTCTGAGACCATGAAAAACTGCTAGACGACCGTTTGATAGCCAACTCTGGTTCAGTGTTTCGAGCACCCAAAACTGTCTTTGTCTTTGACCCACTTGATTGGGCTTGTGAACTCCCATTGCCTTCAGGGTCAGCAGGCATAGATTCATTTCTTTCACTTTCTTCATGGATAACTGATTTTCTCTTTTTGTTAGACGAAACATTGTTCCTTTTCTGCCCCTTAACAACATCTACCATTGGTCCATCTTTAGAAGTTTGTCTTTCATTGAATCCCAATTTCTGGGTTTTAAGACAGTGAGCAGGCACAAGGCAAAGCCAGGAAATACACAGTTAAAAAGAATTAGTTATATCTGTAGAAACCACAGCAGTGCACCAATTGAAATGAAGCTATACCTGATTTACCGAGACAGTTTCATGTTGTTGGCTCCCTGACATTGGCAATCTATTGTTTCTCGTAGACACCACATTGATTATGATGTTATCTTCATCTGCTTCAAGATCCATTTCATTATCATCAAATTGTGGATCCTCAATTGGTTTGATGGTGTCTTCTCTTTCATTTTCCACTCGAGTTCCACTATGTGCAGTGTTTAAAACATTTTCCCTCTGAAAGAGCCTATTCATCACTGAGTTCATCATATTAAGCTCTTCCTCGTTCATCCCACCAACCTGTGATTCCAGATCATGAATATGTTTTACTTCTGTAGTGTGAGGACTAGAATGCTCTTCACAATCACAGAAATATTTTGGGAGGGAAGGAACTTCTACACGTTGGAAACTGTATTTGTGTTTTCCAGTGCCACTGAATGGCAATGATTTCATCTGCAAAACAAATTCATGCATAAGTATATGACAGCTTAATTTCATGCTGTGAATTTAGTTTAAGTGTGATCCGATTTTACCTCCAAACTGCAAAGCTTACCTTTCTTAATCTAGGAAAGAAAATTTTAAGTAGCTTCTTTTCTGAAATTGGGGCCTCATTGGGCTTTTTTGAGGAGGAAATGTCATTGTCCACTTCAGCTCCACTAACAGGTGAACTACTTGCAAGTTCAGCATATTCTGCCCACTCCCGTCTCAAGCGAGCAAGATAATTTTCTTTAGCTTTCTCAAGCCTCAGCCTTCCTCCCTTCCAGACACACCCATTATACTGCATAGATAATTAGATGAGTGTAAGCAAGCATGTCCGAAAATTCAAAAAAAGAAAAAGAAAGGGTCCTCTCTCCAACACCTCAAAAGAGATGAGCAATCATAACCAGATAGGTATGTAAATTTATATCGGTATCCAAAAGAATTTCTATTGAATTCACACGGAATTCTGACTCCACTGAGAGACACACACTGATATTACAGTCAAGGTATTAAAGAGATTATGGTAGCAACTTTCCCAAGATTGCTAAAACTGAGGAGGTATAACAAAAAGTAAAACCTTTGTGAATTGATATTTAATTTCTGATTTAGGAGATCCATTCACAGAAGTGCATCAATCATTACTAGTCATTTATAATCAACCACCACTTATCAAAAAAGTTATAATCAACCACCATCAAAGACAGAGAGGAGATATACAGAGACAAAGAAGTTAATTGGAGAAGCTATGATAACATTATGAACAATTAGAATATAATAAATCAATGCAGCCCCAGGCTAACTTCAAGATGAACAGGCATAAGCTCTTTCCTTTTATATATTGCGCCATCTATTTTAATCCCGCCTACCAAGATCCAACAGGATGTGTCTCTATTCCTTATTCAGTATTTAACTTAAAAATCATGAAACGTGCAGTGACAGCTTATTGCTAATGGAAAACAACTAAACCACAAGGGGTGCAAGTGTAATTAAGCCTATAGAGTATGAGCAATATTTTAGATTAATTCAACTACTTCCAAAAACTGATATTTATTAGTACAATAGTTAGCTTATTGCTAATGAATTTTGGTGTCTTTACATAACATTTTCATTTTACCGTCAGAAAATTAGACACCAATAACATTAAATTTTAATCAGCAGCTTTATTTCAATTGATATGTTTTGTTATACAAGTTAATGACACGATTCAGTGACTGCAGCATGCATTCTCTTCATATAGGATAAATAGTATATATGAACGTACAGACACACACATGATATCTTGGTGAATATATATCTGACGAACTTCATGCAACCTTGTCATGATTTGATCTTTTCGATATATGCATAGTGACCCTAAAACGATAAACCATGTGGAGAACGCCACAAGTCGTCTCTCGAAAATTAAAACAGATAAATTAATGGTAACTTTCCAATTAAATGAGTGGATCATGAAGCCAGGCTGAGTTGAAAGTGGTGGGGCAATGTTGAACTCTTGGCCACACTTCTTTTGGGTAAGACAATGGAGGGCTTTTCAAAGAAAAAATATTGATGGAGTAAACTACTAGTACCTAACACTATCTATCTGTAATCTGTAGCGTATATACATAATACATGGGCACATAGCGGAGAAAGAAAGGAAAGGGAATGCAAACCGTGGAGAAGAGCTTGGAGAGGGATTTTTCAGAAGAGGGGAAGAAGTCAATGTAGGCGAAGCTGCGGCCTTTTGTCCTGATGATATCAACGCCGAGAACACTGCCCATCCCCATTGAAGAGAAAATCTTGCGCAGATCATCGCTACTCACGCTCTCTCCCAATCCTCCCACGTATATCCTTATTGTTTGTGTTGTTGTTGTTGCAACTAGTTCTTCTTCCATCTCTCTCTCTCTCACCATAAAAGGCAAGCTACAGAAAGTAATACAGCTCACTTCCTTCCTCAACTGCAGCCATGGATAATTTGATAGCTTTGCGGCACCTCCCACTTTCTTCTTCCATTTTCTTTTGCTCTGCAATTTTCAAATTCTCAAAATAAAACTACTTAAATTAGTTCATAAGTGTTTGAATTCGCTGTACAGACTTCAAATAAACCATGCCATAATCATCCAAATCATGTCCATCAAGAAACAAATATATTGTAAATGTTGAACATTAAATGGTGGATTGTGTCTTAATCCTGATTTAGTACAGATGATCAGGGTGTAAAGGACAGATGGGAAATATATTCCAAAAATGAATGAATCAAAAGAGAGTGACACTGAAACAGAACATTTGACTAAGAAAAGCACAAATAGGTACCAACAAGGTTTCAAGGTGAGTTGACAAGTAGTGTAACTATATCTAGCTATTTTTTTACATCAATGTGGAAGTGAAAGATTGGAGATATTGTTACAGTACTTGTCAACCCACCTTGAAACCTTGTTGGTACCTATTTGTGCTTTTCTTAGTCAAATGTTCTGTTACAATGTACTTGATGAAGCTCTTCTTTTCAGATAAAAAAATCAGGGTCAGAATGTTTAGTCCAATAGATTGTCTGATAATACAATTCAAATTGTGAAAAGAAATTTGATAAAAAATTTGAAAGAGGTTGAACAGAAGTATCATTAAGCCTTCCTAATCACAAGGGAAACATCCTCCAAAATAACTTGTTAATTAAATTGATTATGACATCATAATATCCTAATTTTTTTTTCATGATTTTCTCAAGTTTTGTATATACCACTATTCATTGATCTAGCTCAAAATACTTCTTATGCTATTGAGTATTTTTTTTTCATTGATCAATTTTTTTTTTCATTATTCACCAATCAAACTGCTCTAATTAAGCCACCTCAATTATTTTACCTAAACCAGCATTCTCATAACTTCCGAGTAACCAAACTAATTTCCACTAAATATTTTATTCCTCAAAACTATTAATTCCTAATCAAAATATTAATGAGAAGCTCTTCAAATAGGAAGGATCCTTTGTTTTCATTAGATTCCGAAACCATAACTTCTCCTATTTTTCGATTTTTCTATCCTTTCTTCTCATAAGGATCATGGATCTAAGAACCCTTAACAAGAACTTAATCAACCTCATTAAATAAGAGCGATGATGCTTACCTGAAATGATTGAAAGCTTTTTGAGTGATGATCGTCGCCGTAAAGTGGCCGGACCGTGGCTGAACAGCCCAGATTCACAGAGAGAAAGTGCAGTCCGTTAGAGAGAGATGGGGGAAAACGGAAAAAGAACGAGGGAAAAAAAAGTAACGGAGGAGGGACAGAAGAGAAGGAAGAGAATAGGATTCCTCCTTGCTCCGGTGAGCAGAGTTTCCTGGAAAATTGTGACGGGCTAAATTTGCGAGATTGAATAGAGAGAGACAGCAGCTGTTACGTTTTTGAGAGAGACAGAGAAAGGGAAATTCTAGGTTTTCAGCTTGTGAAAATTTCAAAAACACCCTTATAGTTTTCCATAAACTATGATTGCACCTTTCTATTTTAAAAATATACAAAAGTATCATCTGTCCAATCTCGGTTAATCAGTTAATGGTGAAACTGAGTGGAACAGCTTAACTTATTTAAGAAATTCTGTTTCAAAATCAATTAAATAAAGCTTAAACTGTGATTTTGGCTCGATTAGCTTATCGAGTTGAATTCGAGTTTTGTCAAACTCAGCTTTTTAGGCTCGCGAGTCAGATCGATTTAATTAATAAATTAAATAAATTTTTATATTTATTTAATATATATTAAAAAAGATATTTAATTATTTAAAAATATAAAATAAAATTTTAATTATTTTATTTTGAAAAACATATAAATTAATTATTTTATTTTGAAAAATTCGGCTCGAATTGGCTTGTACCTTACAAGTAAAGCTCGAGTTTAATTTTCTTAACTCGAACTCGATTCAAATAAGATTTTTATTCACAAACCGAATTCGAGCTTTCCTAGCTCGACTCAAATCCACTCCTAACTGTGGTAAAAAAAATGTTCTAACAGTGGTTTGACACAGCATGGAAGAAAAAGACCTTTCTCTCTATCTTCTTCATCTCTCTAAGCCCTCTATATTCTTCACCATCACAATGCCCTGGCTCCTGATTCCTAATCAACGCGAAAAGATGCCAACTTATTTCAAATCAAAATCAATAGGAGAAATTCGCTCAGCTACAATGACAGGTTTCCCAACAAGATATTTTTTTAATTTGTGAGTTCTATGTAAAATTTCAGTTTCAATTTCAAAATCAAAAGAAATTTGTTTGAACACAGTCACTAGTGTGAAGAGATATTTTGTTAGTGAAATCTCTACATAATAATTGGGTTTCAATTTGTTTGGATTTGTTTTAATTTGAGAAGCTCGGTATAATCTCAGTTTCAAAATCAAAAGAAGTTTCTTTTAGTACAATCACAATAATTTGAGTTTGCATTAATAAAATTTTTTTAATATTCTATATAATCTGGGTTTAAAATTGTTTGAGTTGGTTGAAAAAAAAATATGAGTTGCTCTGTTAACTCACTAAGTGTTTTTACATGTTATGATGTCTACTTCAAAGTGAACGATAGTATTTGTGGTATAATGAATTTCAAGAACAAAATATGCAATTAAGGTTGGTGTTTAATTTGCAAATTGGGTTTTTCGATTTAAGTCAAGAAACAAAGGTCAAATATCATTTGTTGAAAAGAGGTTTCTGGGTTTTTGATGTTTTTGTTTGAATGCTCCAATGTTTTCTTTACAGTTCCATATATATATATTTAAATTTTTCATTTACTTAAAAATTCAAATAATTCCACATTTAAATTTTTCAGAGGAATTAAATTATTATACTCGCATAAGTAAATTTGTTTTATTTATTTATTTTCCTTTCTTTCTTTATATTTTTCATCACACACACTCGATTATTAATAAATAATTCTTCATAGAAGAAAAAAAATCAAGAAAATGTATTCATGTTTCAGATAAGTTAATTTCCTTAACGCATGTATGCGTGACGACCGAAATGATTTTATGAGACCTATGAAAGGACTAAATTACCCCTAACATCAAAACGTAGGTTTTACACTAAAACTTCGTCATTCTTTTGATTATGTTTTTAACTAAAATTCATATAATTTAGATATACTTAAGTAATTTTTTTTCTCATCAATGGCAACGGTTTTTTCAATTGCAATTCATATCCGAATTAATCGTAAATCGGATTATTGTACATAATGGATATTTTTAAAACTTATTCTATTATAAGATGCTTAAAAAATATCAATATAAATTGAAAAATACTTTTTAAAAATATTTAATTTTTTTACCAATACATTTATTTTAAATAAGTCATATAACATACTTGATTCACTTAAAAAGTAATAACTTATAAAATATACATATTTCTATTTTATAAAACAATATTTATATATATAATACAAAATACATATTATATATTAACATAAAATATGATATGGTTATTATCGAAACAAATTAAGGTAAATCCGAATTTGATTTGTTTATTAAATGAATCCGAATCAAAATTGGATTAACGAATCAAAACTTTTATTCATGTCTGGCTATATGGATTTCATGTACAGATCGAATTCTTATCAAAATCCGATTATTGACAAATTTCCACCAGTGATATTTGAAAATGGATTGGATTCGATTTGGGTTAAAATATATTTTAATCTTTTTGTCAAAAAATTATCGAATTAAATCATTTATCAAATATTTTAAAACTCAACCAATATATGGAATCATCAAAATAATGACTATAACCGAATTAACAGATATTTTAATTCACTGTTAACTTTTTTCCCTTTGTGAACCAATATAAATAAATTACAAATAGAAATTACAATGAGTTTTCCCCCTTTTCTTTTCTGGACATAAAACTCACACATCTTCTTTTCCACCTAATGTTAATTCAAATCCACTAATGAGGGTGGAAGAAGTTCACTTCTATTCCAGTGTCAACTATGACATAGATCCCAGCTGCAATCAAAATCCCACTCATAGCAATTCCCAAAACCCCTAATACCCAATTAAGCCACCACATTAAGCTATATACCTTAGGTTTCTTAATCTTAAGCCACATAAAACATGGATAAGCTAATGTCACTGGTAATGCAATTCCTCCAACTAGACCAGCTATACTTCCCAAGAATGGGATTGCTACTGCCACGAAGAAACATCCGTAGCCAAACATTGCCCGAAAAATTGCTCGGAGCCACCATGAACATGGTTTCTTCATCCTCCTTGTGTATAGAGACTCCATTAAATCAAACATTGGCATTCCATAAATTTGAAATGAGCTTAGCGCGTTAATTATAACAAATAAGCTTGTTAATCCTAAGATAAATCTTGAGGTGTCGCGTGCGTGGAATGCATACAATGCTGTTAGCATGCCTCCATTTTTTGGTATCTGTTATAAAAAAAGAATTATAAAATATTAAGAAATTTTTATTTTTATTTTTGGTTGAAAAAAAATAGGAAAATGTGAATGAAAGATTAGTACTTACCATTTGACCATATGCCCAATAGCCTCCTATTGCAAGGGGGAATAAGCACGTTGCAACTATTAGGTATGCAACCTTCACACCTTTCCACATTGGCACACGCGATGGATGCTTCTCATCCGAGGGCATGGTAGCCTGCAAGCAATTAAATTTAACAAAATCGTGTAAGAAAATTTGTTTCAATTATTTTTTTACTTTCTTTTTTAATTTTCTATTTTTTTCATATAAATATAAATTTAAGTGGCGATCCATGAACTCAATTTGGTGAGAGTTATCATAAAATTATGAAAATTCACTAATAATTACGAAATAATTAAATAATAATTATTTTAATTTTTAAAAAAATAAATACTAAAATTACTACTTAATTTCTTCGTATTTACTAAAAATCAAACAAATGGTATAACCACTCTAAAAATATCACTTTATATAGCACAAAACCTTAAAACAAGTTCTTGCCGTAAACTAAAGGCAACCACATCACATGATAGCCACTTTAATATGAGCAAATTATCATAAGAAAAAAGATGGTAAGTGCAAATGTGAAAATGATTCTTTACTTAAAATCTCAATAACTTGAACTCACGAGTCAAAATCCTCAAAATTTCTGCCTAAATTCTAATATTAAGACATTTGATCGTCCTGAATACATTATTTTTCTTTTTCAAATGTCAAAAGTCAATGGTCAACTTTTATGGCCCAAGCTATTTTATTTCCTTAACTTTGAAAAAGGTAAAGTTCCAAGTCCCATATATATAAAACAAATTAATATTTTTTTCGATATTTCATCCATTTAAACTTTAAAGTTATGAAAAAGAAATTAATAAAAAATAATGATATAATTATTACCTGTATCTCAAGAATGAGATTGTGTCCTCTAAAAGCAAAAGCAACGATCCCAAGTGCATTTAGAACATCAAAAACTTTAGTAATTTCTGTACTCCCTCGAACCGGATCGTATGATACACCAGGAAGCCTACCCTTCACAACTGAGACGACCCATATAAGGGTACAATACCCTACGGCAGTGATAGCTCCAATCAACGATAAACCGGCGATGGAATTTAGATTAGGCAGCTGAGATAAAACAACTGCAACACTAATGAACACCAAGAACCACTCCACAGTTGTTAAAGGAGTGGAAATACTGCATGTGGCGGTACCACACACGGTTTGGTAGAACATCTTTGATGTAGACCCTCCGATTATGATCAAAGCCACACATGTGCCTGCGGATAGGTACATGATGGGGAATAGAGCTAGAAACGTTGCCAATTTTTCACCTGATCGATCATCAAAAGATAAAATTTGTTGGGATATAAATTTATATGGAGTAACAAGAACATGATCGTGTAACAATTTTTACCAAAAGTTGCACTAAAGAGTTGAAGATATCTGCTGTAACGCATGCCGGTTTCAGGAGCTTCATGGAGATGGACTAGCAAGTATAGGGTGTAAAGCTGCCATATGAATACTGCAACCAAGTTTATGATACCCCATGTCCTGTAACCATACAAAAAGACATGTTAAAGATGACCAAATAGTTCAATTTAAAAATACTATGTAGTGAAAGAGAATTACTAATATTATTGCTTATACCATCCAAGAATAGGGAAGGCAACAGGGAGGACAAGGGCTTGAATTCCAATCCCAGAGCAAAGAGTATGAAACGCAGCATAATATGCGTTTCCATTTCTAGACTCAGTAATTGGGAGCCATGCATCTTGAGGGTCAAGCTTTGTAAGGTGAAGAGCTCTCCTTAAAGGACTCCCTATAGGAGTAATGAATCGGGGAGTTCGATTCTTCGGCGTCGTGTTTTTTGGCGTTGAGTTTCTCGGCGTTTTGCTTGCCTTTTCTATATTGTCTGCGGCGGAGGAGAGGAGCGGAGATCGAGAAAGAGATGGAGAGTGAAACTGAGATGCAGGAGCCGATATAGGAGGTCTTGGTGTTGTAGGACTATTTGAGCTTACTTCAATATCTTCACCCATTTTTTTTTTTTTTTCTCTTTCAGAGGTTGGCTTATTTTGCTCCTCCTTTGCACATGCTATAGCCCGCAATTAAACCTTCGGGTCTATTTATAGACCTTGCACGTGAAGTTTGAAATTGAGTAATCTAATTTTCAGTACACCAGATGCATTATCTTTTTTCTTGTATTCATATGAATCCATTTAATATTTATTCTTTGTTTAAATGAAATATATATATATATATATATATATATATATAATGAGTAAACCTTAAAAAATAAAAAAATTATCAAGTGCAATCAAGAGTTTTACAACGATAAAAATTTTAATAATAATAATAATAATAATAATAATTAAATATATATAAACATTTTAATAAAATTTTAAAAAATACCGAATAAATTTCCATCCCATACAAAACTCTTGATTTGAACTCCACCATCAATCCCTCCAGCGTTGATTTTCAAACTATGGCATTTATAGTATCGGGCGCCGGTCATGATAAGAAGTTGTCAGCATTATTACACTCATATGGTTTTGACCTTAGACTTTTTCTTTAATGAAGTGTTTTGACCTTAGAATTATAACAATATTTAATTTATGAACCTTAATTAATTAAAAAAAAAAAAGCTTAGTTAACTGTTGATTCCACATTAAATTAATTAGCCAACTAATAATTAATGTCAAATTGACGATATGCTGAATCCCAGTTAACGTGGAAGACAGCATATGAAAATGATTCTTATCCATTAAAAAATATCAATTATCTAGTTTGAAAGCATAAGTTGTTGATTTAGCAGGTAAGCTTGCAACTTTAACAAAGCAAACGATTGGATTGAATAAGTTGGCTTAGGCGGCCCAGAAAATGTTATTTGTATTGTAAAAACAAGGTCACACTAATAGCAGTGGGGAAGGGCAAATGTGAATAGAAGAATGAAAGGTGAAAAAGGGGCCTTCAGCCTTGACAATTCATGTCGGTCCAGCCAAATATATTGTAGTATAAATATTTTACACGAAGTAAACAGAATTAATTCCTATGCGGTATGACTTATATTTCAATCACAATTTCTTTTACTTTATCTCGTGGAAAACAGAAAGCACCGAATGTCGTCGAATTCAAATTAGGGCTGCTTGTTAGCTGCTCAACTAGAATAAATCACCACTCTTTTTTTCTCATGCAAAAATAACAGTTAAATCTATATATTATATTAATTAGTCTGCATATAAAGTGAGTGTGTATGTGTTTGTGCACATTTGAAAAAGATGTCAAAAGTAGAACAATTTTGGTTTTGCCACTCTAGCAAGCAAGGTTATTTAAGTAAACAAAAACATTGTTGTGTTTTTGAATGTCAAATGGTAATTTTATTAATACAAGTTTACCTCTATTTACGTGATATGGTTTGTGTTAGAACATGACATGTTAATGATAACTACTAAAGAAACTTGAAAGTATTTTGTAATCAATTAGCATGGAAAACGTTAAGCTCAACAACCAACTATAAAGAAAATTAAATCTTGGAAAATTTTAAAGAAAAGATTTCAATCATATATAGTCAACCTCCTAAAAATCACAAGTTAGGAGTAATCAATTTGATTTGAGTTCTTTTTCATTTTTCAATTAGCTTGCCAGATCTAAAATGACTTTATATTTGTTTATTGCATTACAAGTGAGTATTCATTTGAAAATGCTAGTTGCATAATTGATTGTGAGTTGTTCTTGGGTATTATAAATAGAACGGGAGAAAAGAGAAAAAAATTATAGGATTAAAATAAAATTAACGGATAAGGATGATTTAAAAGTAAATGCATGATGTCTCTTTCAAAATAAACTTAAACGATATCAATTGGATTATGTGATAAGAATGATTTATAATTAATTTAAAAGTAAATGCGCGACACCCTGTTAAAAAAATAGTAAACAATATCTGCTGCTAAAAAGCTTTTTGATAAAATTCCTTCTTGTAGAAAATTAGAAATTAAAAAAAAGTGATCTAAATTTCTCTACACTTCCTTTTTGACGCAGTCTAAAAGATGCTTTAAAGAAGCTAAAAGACCATGACATAATCATAATGATTTATTTAGGGCTCTTTTAATTGGTTTTATATTAGAAATGGGTTTCACGAGTTGATTAATTCTTTGCAACATGACATAATGTCAAACAAAGCAGAATATAGTAGTGGAACTAAAATAACTTGAAATTGCTTCCTATTTTAATCAAATTTGAATTGGGAAAATGGAGATCTCAATTCTCAACAACCAAATAAGAAGAAACATTATAGACCCTTTTCATTAAATGTATTATATATATATATATATATATATATATATATATATATGTGAGTAATTTACATAATCTTTCGAGTGAAGAATTCAGAAACTACATGCTAGTAGCTGCTGGTTTATTTCTCCTTGATGCAGAGAATATGACAATAAGCATCTACTACTACTAGCCAGGGTATATGGCGCAGTGATAAGTTCGACCTTCGAGATGACGGCTCTCCCTTAAGGTCTCGGGTTCGAGTCCTGCCACTGCGCTACACATCCTCCACAGGGTCTTAGGGCAAGGATTGTGGAGGCGGTCATAATTGTCTGTTATTCAAAAAAAAAAAGCGCTTTCTCTGGCTTCAAAGACATATGGCGCAGTGGTAAGTTCGACCTTCGAGATGGTGGTTCCCCCGTAAGGTCTCGGGTTCGAGTCCTGCCACTGCGTTGCACATCCGATTTACATCCTCCACAGGGTCCTAAAGCAATAATTGTGAGGACGGTCGTAATGGTCCGTTATCCAAAAATTCTCTGTGTCTCTATCACTTGGTAGACCAAACTCTTCCTCAGACATTTTGAAGAGTTCTTTAAAAATGGCATTGTTAAGATATGATATGGGGAACGAAAACTGCCTTTGATCAGCTGTGTAAACAACAAAATGACACTTATACGCCACTGATGATGCAGTACTTGTGTTCTTGTTTGCATCTCTGTAGGCTCTTGGTACTGAAATTCTTTTCCTCTTGAGGGCTGCTGCTCTCTGCCACTTCCTTGCCATCTTGATGAGTTTCTTTGTATTGATCATTTTGTGTCTTAAGCTAGCTAGTGAACTTGGGAAATCAAGAAAGAGGTGAATTAGTTCTTCGTTGAGTAGTGAAATGTGATTGTTGATCTGAGTAGAATGCAATGGAATTATAAGGTGAGTTATATATAACAAGATCAATGAGACACTTCACTTTCATGTGGGTTATATTGTGGAGAGATTCATTGGTACAAAACCATGTGATTACTTGACAAGAAGGGAGGTTTAGGAGGTGGGAATGCTCTGTTCTGTTAGGCTATCAACACATGTTTCTGCCTAGTAGTTTATCGACACTAGGGACCCCAAGCCGGCGAATAATAATTGAATCAAGTTTTGAGAACCACTAAAACATAGATAAGCTGATTAAATAGCAGAATTTAGGCTATAAATCTATATTTTTTCTGAAGGATATCTATATATTCGATAGGGTTTGGAAACATTTGGAAGAGAGTGGATGATATGGCAGGCTTGGGCATGTGGAAGACATAAGCTTTTTTGGCCCCAGCAAGTTTTCATTGGATGAACTACCAAACAAGAAAAACATTTTGTCTGGCTCAAACAAGCCTGCTTTAATAGGGCTATAATTTCTCAACAGAAATCAAGCGAGTCTCACCCAAATAATTCTCCATTCAATATCTGCAGGCTTTTTATTCACACATTCTCATGTCTTGCAGGGCCCCCGATAGACATAGATTGATAGCCACATAATTAGCCTATTATCCAGGTGGATAATGCAGCATCCCCCTTGCACCTCGATCATATCCATATATATAAAGGTACTATTTTTGTTCCAATTTTAGAAAGTGTTGATGATGTGAAAAATAGGTCAAGTCCATGTGTTTGTCTAGTCTGAGTATGAGGTTCTTGAAGTCACCTGGAAGGATTCTCCGAAGCTTAAATCAGCAACTAGCCTAAAAGAAGAGAAGAATATTTTGGAAGGAGTGTAATAATGAATAATGTACCTGAAAAATAGTACCCTTTATATAACGTTGAAAATCTTACCTTAATAGAAAATAGTGTGCTCTCCAGAGTGAAATTATTCTTTTTACCTTAACAAATGTGTTAAGGTTGGCCTTTCTTGTTGAACAAGTAGTATTTTCTTCTTAGTAGTGAAATTACTTTAATACTTTTTTGGGTGTGCACGTATTGATGGGATATATTTTACCCACATCAGCTCTCCACTCCCTCATAGGTGAGTATTCGGTTATGAGGGAGTAACTTGAACCTCTCACCTTGGCGACTTGTATGGGGTGAAGGGTTATTTTTGAATCTTCACCTCGGTCCTCAGGGCTTAAGACTTGTACGGGGTAAAAAGCCATTTTTGAGCCTTTACCTTGGTCCTTGGGGTCTAGGACTTGTATGGAGTGAAGGGTCATTCTTGAGCCTTCACCTCGGTTCTCGGAGTCCAGAACTTGTATGGGTGAAGGCTTATTCTGGGGCATTCATGTTGTAATTTATTATTCTTATAAATTTTCATCTAGCTTATATATGATGATAATGATACTGAATTCCCAAGATGGGTGCTTGAAAAATCTAATTATGTGATATGGTTAGTGTTAGAACATGACGTGTTATTAGTAATAAAAGTATAAAAAGGAATTTACAAAGAAAATCTAATGTGAAACTACTAAAGAAATTTGGAAGTATTTTCTAATCAACCAACATAGAAAAACGTTTTAGAGGTCTAATTCACATGACAACAACTCTCTTATGAATAAGTACGGTTATCATGAGTTTAAGAGGCATAAGGACATATCATAATCATCGTTATACTAAAAAAATGTATTATGTAAGAAATATAAGTTATGAAAATTTAAAGAACAAAGATAGAATCATAGTCAATATTCTCTCAAAAATTAAAAGGAGTAATCAGTTCATTTGGACATCCTTAATTTTTTAGTTCATTTCTAGATTTAACAAAAAAATTGTATTATATATAAATGAAGAAAATCATGCAAGGAAAGAGAGTCCTATGTTGCTTGGATATTTATTTGGAAATTCTGGTTGCATATGCTGTACATCATTGATGCTTTGGCTGAATTGCAATTGACTCGTGAGAGGAGGATTTACCCTAGTCCTTGGGTATTAGAATGAGAGAGTAGAGACAAAAAATCACAGGATTTGTTCTAATAGAAACAAAGTAAATATAAATAAAGGCATTTAGGAGATGCCAACCAATGTACAAAAGCTTATTTACAACTCAAAATTTCAAAACATCTAAAAACATCAAGCTCATTTACATTATCATTTCCTTTAAATAAAAAAACAAAAGTATTTAACTATATACCGTCAAAGAAGTTCAATGGGATTTTCACCTCTTTAAAAGCTTATGTACTCTTTTCCCATCGTATCAACAAAAAAATAACATTTGGAACTAAGGCCAAGACTTTCTGTTATACCCCTCCAAGCCTAAACCTCCACTCCAATGGACCCCGAAACTACCCAAGACATCAACCGCCACTGAAAGGGTCAAATTCCAAAGCTGTCTCACCAACCAGAACACAAGAAATTGGTGCTGCACTGATTCAGCATCAATCATACAAAGATAACATATGTTCACTAACACAACGCCCCTTTGATTGAGATTGTCAATAGTCAAATTATTCATCTCAAAAAAGCTCCTCAAGCCAAAAAAAAAAAAAAAGTCACTTTGGATGGGGTAGAAGTCCTCCAGATGCCATCCCAAGGGTAAGTAGCTTTCCTCTCCCCTTGCAAAGTAGGAAGAAAAAGTTATCGAATGATTTAACTTTGAACACCCCATCCCCCTCCATCTTCAAATTTATCCTCACTATTTGCATTAAACCGACTGTTATACAATAATACAACAACTCAAAGAGGCAATAAAACTCTTCAAGCTCTCAATCTTGTGCGTTACGGGTAAAATAAATCATAGGATTTAAATACTATAACAAATAAAATCAACACAAAGCTTACATCTAATAATATATGCGATAAAAGTTCATTTAAAACTAAATTAAAACTGTACCATATCAGCTGCATTAATAACTTTTGATAAAATTCCCTTATGCTGTAGAAATTAAATTAAATGCTCTATTTTCTATAATTCCTTTTTGAAGTAGTCTAAAGGTGCTTTATGGGAGCTAAAAGCCTATCCAAAAAATTTGAAGAGTGATATGCGGGGAGCTAAAAGCCCATAACATCAACACAATGATTCATTGTTACATGGCCCTTTATATCACAAATATGTTTACGAGTAGATTAGTTATTTGCTATGTTATATATGGTTCTTCAATTTACTTTGTCGTATTCGTATCAGACTTTCGACATTCGAATAAAAGAATGATGCTTTAACACTTCAAATTAAAAGAAAATTACAAAAATATATGAGTCCGACATTTGGACATGTACCATTTCTAACATCCATACCCCGAGTCCAGGTAACATAGATTCTTTGCAACATAGCATATTGTCAAACAAAGCAGAATATAGTAGTGAAACTAAAATAACTTGAAACTACTTCCTATTTTAATCAAATTTGAATTGCGAAAATGGAGATCTCAACAACCAAATATGAAGAAACATTATAGATCCTTTTTCATTTAATCTATTGAACAACATTTATCTGTTAGTCATTTACAATATCTTTGAATGATGAATTCAGAAATTATAGACTAGTAACTGCTTGTTTATTTCTCCTTGATGTAAAGAATATGACAATGAGCATCTACTACTAGCCATAGAGATAATTAGCGCTTTCTCGGTATCTCTATCAACCCGGCATTGAATCAAAGAGACTACATACTCCATGAAGACTGCATCAAATGGAAATGTGATTAGTCCATCACTTGGTAAGCCAAATTCTTCCTCAGACACTTTGAAGAGTTCTTTAAAGATGACATTGTTAAGATATGATAGGGAGTGAACGATTTGAGACCTGTCAATCACACGAATTATAAACAGAAAGAAAATAAGGCACAATATACCCAAGTTCACCAAAATAAGACACAATATACCTAGGTTCACTTCAGAATAGGGCTACGTCCTGCCAAAAGTTTTATTATTATCAACTTCACAAATCTCTCGTTATAATGTGTGTTCAGTATATAGAGAGTATTTATAAGCAACTTTAAACGCCCTAAGTAGGGTTTCCGCCTTGCTGCAAAACCACAATTATTCATGGGCCCAAGCCCAAACCGTCAAGCAAAAAACCAAACCTAAAACATGTATAAACAACAACAGGACCCCGCGATCATCGAGGATTCTACAGATCTGGACCCATGAAGTATGCACAAACTCTAACAAGGGGAGTGAAAATCGTCTTTGATCAACTGTATAAACAAAAAAAAATGACCCTTATCTGCCACTGATGGTGTATTGATAGTGTTTTTGTTTGCATCTCTGCTGGCTCTTGGTAATGAAATTCTTTTCCTCTTGAGGGTTGCTGCTCTCTGCCACTTCCTTGCCATCTTATTGAGTTTCTTTATATTGATCATTCTGTGTCTTGAACTAGTGAAAATGGGAAATTAAGAAAGAGGTGAATTAGTTCTTATTGAGTACTGGAAATGTGATTGTTGATATGAGTATAATGGAATTGAATTAGGTGAGTTAGGGTGCGTTTAGGAAAGCTTTTGCCCACAAAAAAAAAAAAAAAAAAACAGCTGATGGGAATAAATTTGGTTTCCTAAAATTGTTGTTTGATAAAATTTTACAACTACATCTTTTCCAAAATGAATTGTAAGGGAAAACAAAAATCCATTTTTTGGAAAAGCAAGGGTGGATGAGCTTTTAGAATGTGTTTGATCAAGAAGCTCTTAAAATTTTAATGAATTTTTTATAAAACCAAAACTGCCCTTAGCACTTTTTACTAATTCTCATCTAACTCTTTATATATTCAAATTACCTAAACCTTAAATCATCATTTCTCTGTAATTAGATTTCTCTTCGAGTGGTTGCAAATAGTTTTTTTCTCTTTAATTTCTTTGTAACTAAAAGGGTCAATCGAGTTTCTCTTTCATGGTAATAGTAGATTAGATGTTTGAGATGTTGAAAAATAATGTACCGCTTGTTTTGAGAAGAAATATTTCAAGGAACATTCTTTTTTGTGGTTGTTTTGGTAGGTTTGCTGCCAAAACTCCCCATGACTGCAATATTTTGGCAATCCAATAACAATATTATTATTATTATTAGGTTTTAAATGACGACAATAGTTTTTGTTCAGAAAAATAACAATAGTAGTCTAACAATTTAGAAAATATTATTTGATTATCTCTCTCTTTTTTTTCTTTCTTAACTTCATTTTAATGCAAATTGTAGTAAGTGTAAAATCTCAAAGCTGCTAAGTAGAAAGCATCATTTTTATGTTATTTAGTTTATTTTTCATTACTTTTTCAATATTTGTTGCGTCCTGTGAAATCCAGAGATAATTGGTTATCAAAATGGATATCTTATTAATTATCTGTTTTGATTTAAGAAAGATTACGAATCCAATTTAGGAGAAATTTGTAGGTATTTTCGATGTTAACAAAAAGAGAGACTTTATTGCATCTTCTCTCATCATCAATGATAGTAACTAATTTTACTATAAGAATTTCTTTTAATCGGAAATACTCAATTTAGTTATAAAAATTTTGCAGCTTGAAAATGATAAGAATCCGAGGGAAGGTGCTCATGATGAAAAATATACTAAAATGGTAGTGCTAAGTAATAGTATTGCTGCTAATTTGATGAAGACACTAAGTTAAATTAAATGAGAATTTCAAATTACATAAACTTGATATTGTTAAATCATTTAATCACAATTATAGATTTTTTTTATTATTTTATTATTAACTAATAAGTGATTTTATTAGTATAAAGTTGTTGATTATTATTAACTAATGAATGATTTTATTTTTTTTTGTTAATAAAAAATATCTCTTTAGTTAATAAAATGATTTATTAAAATTGTATACCTTTGAACCATGTCTATTTTGGTAATTTACAGTTTTATAGCTCCATCAAAGTTACAATTACTAAACGTTATTATTGATTACAACACATTTTTACAATGCTTTTGCAAGACAGTTTACCAAACGCTATACTGAGCTTCTAACAACAGCACTTTCCACTGCTCTTGTGGTGTCAGCACTCTCACAACACTTTTGACACCAACACAATTACAACACAGCACTCCCAAACGCACCCTTAGATCAGTGAAACACTTTGGGTTACATTGTGGAGGTCAGCTTGAGTGCATAGCCATGTATTTATTTGACACGAAGGGGCGTTGGGTATGCTATGCTCTATTATGCTATCAACACATGTTTCTGCCTAGTAGTTTATTGACACTAGGGACCCCAAGCCGGTGAATAATAATTTCATAAATTTTTTAGGTCCACAAAAACAAAGATAAGATGATCAAATAGCAAGACATGGTCTTAATTTGAGTGCTATAAATCTGTAACTGTTTGAAATTTATCTATGAAGACGCAATTTGGCAAAATTTGGTGAGAGTGAATGATTTGGCAGATTTAGGCATGTGGAAGACATAATAGCATGTTGGCCCCAACATGTTTTGGGTGAACTACCCATCAATGAAAACTTATCTGGCTCAAACAAGCCTGCTTTAATACATATGGCCATAATTTCTCAACAGAAATCAAGAGTCTCATACCAGATAAATCTCCACTTGGAATTCAGTATCTGGAGGTTGTTTCACATTCTTATGTCTCCCAATTTTCAGATTGCTGGTCCCCAGTAGATTTATAGGCTTATAGCCAGGTGGATAATGCAGCATCCCCTTGCACCTCGTAGCCATATATAGGGGCTCTTTTTTGTTTGTTTCTATATCAGAAAGCCGCATGGAAAGGGCTTGTTTCTTACGGACGACTCATTAGTTTTCTAAAACGTAAATTTTATGTGTAGGACAGGGTTTGCAAACTACGGGTATAATGTGTCCCAATCATGAATCTTTTCATGACATTCATATTCATATGTAATGTTTATTGACCTAGTCCCCTTCTACCTTCTTTGTATATTCTCTTTTTGTAGTCAATTTTATCGGTGTCTCTGCCGCTATGAATATAAAAACTTCATGATATATGTTCAGGGCCTAATAACATTGTTAAACCACCTGCAGGAGGCAATAGTTGTTGGTTATGTTCCTCAGTTAATAAGATACTTGCCCAAGTCAGAACCAAACATGTCAACCATTGAAATTACGCTCTCCGCATTAACACATGGTTTTGCATCTAATGTGACCTATCACAAAAAGCTATTCATGATGAATGATCATTGGTCATCCTGCATATAACTAAGCCATCTCCATGGATTTCTAGTAACAATGATTTACCCTTTTGATAATGATTCACCCTTTCATGAATATAACCGGTGCAAGCGTGCAACTGTTCTGTTGGATCATAAACTTGATCCATTATGGGAGTCCAAAACCAAACTCAATCAAATTGGAGTCCAAGTCCATAATCAAGGTCCAAAACTACAAGCATTCTACCTAGAATTTTTTTGGTGTGGTAGTTGAGCATGTGAATCATTTGGTAACCTAAAATATTATTAGAACCACCAAGAAAAATGAGGTGTATGGTTGTTGTAATTTTGGATTAGTTTATTTGTGTGGTGTAGGATTGTTCTTAAGTAGTATAAATACCCCTCCCCATTTTGGTTTAATCATCAAGAAGAAGCAAGAGCTTCTAAGTGAGAGAAGAAGCAAAGTCTTCTAAGAGTGAGTTCTAGTATCTTCTTTCTTTTGAGTGAGAGTGCTCTTGTAATATCTCTTTGAGTTTGAATAAGAGTTGTTTGTGTGAGTGTTTTATTTCCAACAAAGTGGTATCAGAGCTTGAGTTGAAAAGTATACACCATTGCATATCAAATCGAAGGTCTCGACGAGAGAAATCTGACGCCGCCAGAATCTCCCCGATCGGAGTTCAGACGCACCTCCACGAGCCGCCGGAAGATTGCTGCCAGAAAACCGAATTGACTCACCGAGTTAAGCTGGGTCAGCCGAGTTGGAGCTGAGTTGACCGAGCCATAAGCCTGTTGACCGAGCCGCTTGACTGAACCGCTTGAGCCGAGTTGACCGAGTCATAAGCCTGTTGACCGAGCCGCTTGACCGAACCGCTTGAGCCGAGTTGACCGAGCATTCAAAGTCAACTGTTGACCAGGTTAGTGTTGACTTTGACCGTTGACCGTTGACCGAAAGTTGAAAATTTTGACCAGGTCCCTCCCAAAGTTTTTCAACATTCCGGATCTATCTACGCAATCAGAATTTCCAAATTCTCAACATATTGAGTGATATGGCAAATGGTGTGGCATCCTTCCAAGTCCCGACGCTCATCAATAACAATTACGACAACTGGAGTATCAATATGAAGGCTCTTCTTGGCGCACATGATGTTTGGGATATCGTAGAAAAAGGTTTTAGTGAGCCAGATAACGAAACTGCGCTGACCACAGCTCAAAAGGATAGTTTGAAAGATGCGAGAAAGAGAGATAAGAAAGCTCTCTACCTCATCTATCAAGCATTAGATGATGATGTTTTTGAGAAGATTTCGAGTGCAAGCTTTGCTAAGGAAGCGTGGGAAAAGCTGCAAACCTCTTACAAAGGATCCGAGCAAGTGAAGAAGGTCCGTCTCCAAACATTAAGAGGTGAATTCGAATCCTTACACATGAAAGTATCTGAGTCTATTTCAGATTATTTCTCAAGAGTAGTAGCTGTTTCTAATCAATTAAAAAGAAATGGTGAAAAGTTAGAGAATGTGAGGATAATAGAGAAGATACTCCGTTCATTGGATTCCAAATTTGAGCACATCGTCGTGACGATTGAAGAAACTAAAGACTTGGAAGAAATGACGATCGAGCAACTCCAAGGATCATTACAAGCATACGAAGAGAAGCATAAGAAGAAGCAAGGGTTTACTGATCAACTCCTCAAGCTGCAATTCAAGGATATGCATGAAAGCCAAGGAGATAATAGAAACCAACGTGGCCGAGGCAGAGGTAGAGGCCGTGGACGAGGAGGAAATCGCGGTCGTGGACGAGGTTGGAATTACAACAACAACAATTCCAACAATAACTACGAGAAAGGAGAAAGCTCAACACGAGGCCGCGGAAGAGGCAATCTAAACTCGAGGAATGACAAATTTCAAGTTCGATGCTATAATTGTCAGAAGTTTGGGCATTATGCTTCAGAATGTAGAGCTCCTAACAACAGAATTGAGGAGAAGGCCAACTATGTGGAGGAGAAGACCGATGATAAAGAAACTCTTCTTCTAGCACGAAAAGAGACTGATGGTGTCCAAGCAAAATCTTGGTATCTTGACAGTGGTGCAAGCAATCACATGTGTGGAAGGAAAGACATGTTTGTGGAGCTGGACGAGTCAGTAAGTGGAAATGTCTCATTTGGCGATGATTCCACAATAGCGGTAAAAGGGAGAGGTAACATTCTTATCCGTTTGAAAGATAGGAGACATCAGTTTATTTCCAATGTCTACTTTGTGCCCAATATGAAAAGTAACATCTTGAGTTTAGGACAACTGTTAGAGAAAGGTTATGATATTCATATGAAGGATCATAATCTTTCTATAAAAGATGATAAGAATAACTTCATTGCTAAAGTACCGATGTCAAAGAATAGAATGTTCCTGATCAACATACAAAACGATGTTGCAAAGTGCTTGAAAGCTTGCTACAGAGATGCATCATGGCTATGACATCTTCGTTTTGGGCATCTAAATTTTGGAGGTCTAAAGCTGCTATCCAAGAAGGAGATGGTGAAGGGACTACCTTGCATCAACCATCCTGACCAGCTTTGTGAAGGGTGTCTAGTCGGGAAGCAATTCAGAAAAAGCTTTCCAAAGGAGTCAGACTCAAGAGCCAAGAAGCCACTCGAGCTCATCCATACCGATGTGTGCGGTCCTATCAAACCAAGCTCTCTCGGTAACAATAACTATTTTCTTCTCTTCATTGATGATTTTTCAAGAAAAACGTGGGTATATTTCTTGAAACAGAAGTCAGAAGTTTTCGAAGTCTTCAAGAAGTTCAAAGCTGCAGTAGAGAGAGAAAGTGGTAGAAAGATCAAAGTTATGAGATCCGACCGAGGAGGAGAATTTACTTCTAAGGAGTTTCAAGAGTTCTGTGAAGCAAATGGAATTCGTCGACCAATGACAGTTCCTAGATCCCCTCAACAAAACGGCGTAGCGGAAAGAAAGAACCGAACTATCCTCAACATAGCTCGGAGTATGCTCAAAAGCAAGAAACTACCCAAGGAGTTTTGGGCTGAAGCAGTGGCGTGTGCGGTCTACTTATCCAACAGATCTCCAACAAGAAGTGTTTGGGGAAAGACACCGCAAGAAGCATGGAGTGGAAGAAAGCCCGGCATCTCCCACCTAAGAGTTTTTGGAAGCATAGCCCATGTTCATGTTCCAGATGAGAAAAGAACAAAGCTTGATGATAAAAGCGAGAGTTTCATCTTCATTGGCTATGATGCAAATTCAAAAGGCTACAAGCTGTACAATCCGAACAATAAGAAGGTTGTGATCAGCCGAGATGTGCTGTTTGACGAAGAAGGACTATGGGATTTTGGATCTCATATAGATGACTTCAATTTCTCTCCCCCGTTTGAAGATGAGCTGACACAAATAGAACAGCCTGGAGAAGCCCAACAAGAGCCAACAACTCCACCTACTTCACCAACATCAACTACCCACGGAGACGAGTCACCTTCATCATCTTCAAGTGGGAGTCAAAGTGAAAGAGATGTGCAACGAACAAGAAGCCTTCGAGATCTCTATGAAGTGACTGAACGACAAGATAATCTTACATTATTTTGTTTATTTGCTCATTGTGAACCAATGAGCTATCAAGAAGCTGCAAAAGAAATGGAGTGGAGAGATGCGATGAATGAAGAAATCAAGGCTATCGAGAAGAACGACACATGGGAACTTATTTCACTTCCCAAAGGACACAAGGCGATAGGTGTCAAATGGGTCTACAAAACAAAGCGAAATGCTAAGGGAGAGATTGAAAGACACAAGGCGAGGCTTGTTGCAAAAGGCTACAGTCAAAAAGCTGGAATTGACTACGATGAGGTATTCGCCCCTGTTGCTCGGTTGGAGACTGTTAGACTAATTATTTCCTTGGCAGCTCAAAACAAGTGGAAGATACAACAAATGGATGTAAAGTCTGCCTTCCTAAATGGAGTTCTTGAAGAGGAAGTCTACATTCAGCAACCATCAGGCTACGAAGTCAAAGGCCACGAAGACAAGGTGTTGAAGTTGAAGAAAGCTCTTTACGGGTTGAAACAAGCACCAAGGGCATGGAATAGCCGAATCGACAAGTACTTCCAAGAGAATGGCTTCAACAAATGTCCCTATGAGCATGCTCTATATATCAAGATCAAAGATGGAGATATTTTGATCGTGTGCCTCTATGTGGACGATTTGATCTTCACCGGAAGCAACCCAAGTATGTTCAATGAATTCAAGGAAGTGATGACGAAGGAATTCGAGATGACAGACATGGGGCTCATGGCGTACTACCTTGGCATTGAAGTTAGGCAACAAAATGATGGAATTTTCATTTCACAGGAAAGCTATGCAAAGGAGATCCTGAAGAAGTTCAAGATGGAGAACTGTAAGCCGATAAGCACACCAATGGAATACAGAGTCAAGATGTCCAAACATGAAGAAGGCGAAAGTGTAGATCCAACATTTTTCAAAAGTTTGGTGGGAAGTCTACGCTACCTAACTTGCACGAGGTCCGATATTCTTCACGCAGTTGGATTGGTTAGTCGCTACATGGAATCTCCAACAACCACCCATTTTAAAGCCGCAAAGAGAATTCTTCGCTATCTAAAAGGTACAATTGACTTTGGCTTGTTCTATTCAGTTTCTAATGATTACAAGCTTGCTGGATATAGCGATAGTGATTGGGGTGGAGACATAGATAATCGAAGGAGCACTACTGGATTCGTATTTTTCATGGGAGATACTGCTTTCACATGGATGTCAAAGAAACAACCGATTGTCACATTGTCCACTTGTGAAGCAGAATATGTTGCTGCTACCTCATGCGTTTGTCATGCAATTTGGCTTAGAAATCTATTGAAGGAGATAGGCTTGATACAAGAAGAGCCGACCAAGGTTTATGTCGACAACAAGTCAGCCATTGCCTTAGCAAAGAATCCAGTATTCCATGATCGAAGCAAGCACATCGATATTCGCTACCACTATATAAGGGAGTGTGTTGCAAGAAAGGATGTGCAAGTTGAATATGTGAGGTCACAAGATCAAGTTGCTGATATTTTTACTAAGCCACTGACAAGCGAAAACTTCATAAGATTAAGGAACTTACTAGGGGTCACAAGATCAAGTTTAAGGGGGGGTGTTGGATCATAAACTTGATCCATTATGGGAGTCCAAAACCAAACTCAATCAAATTGGAGTCCAAGTCCATAATCAAGGTCCAAAACTACAAGCATTCTACCTAGAATTTTTTTGGTGTGGTAGTTGAGCATGTGAATCATTTGGTAACCTAAAATATTATTAGAACCACCAAGAAAAATGAGGTGTATGGTTGTTGTAATTTTGGATTAGTTTATTTGTGTGGTGTAGGATTGTTCTTAAGTAGTATAAATACCCCTCCCCATTTTGGTTTAATCATCAAGAAGAAGCAAGAGCTTCTAAGTGAGAGAAGAAGCAAAGTCTTCTAAGAGTGAGTTCTAGTATCTTCTTTCTTTTGAGTGAGAGTGCTCTTGTAATATCTCTTTGAGTTTGAATAAGAGTTGTTTGTGTGAGTGTTTTATTTCCAACATGTTCTTACCCCATCTACAAACTTTGACATGCAATAGTTTTGAGTATTGCTATGGTTTATTCACAATATTTCTTCTGCCTTCAATGTGAAAATCATTATCCTCCCAAGTGAAGGGGTTTCAAATTCCCAATATGTGGAAACTGGATGGCAGTTCCCCCCATAGAGAGCAAAGTAACCATTCATCAAATGCATTAAACTAAGATTTGATTTAGCAACATGTGCTTTTAGTTGCAAGAAAGTACATTATAATACAATTCTGCGTCGTCTTGTGGATTTTGTCCTTTTTTTTCCCATCCGAATAGATTCTATCTGGACAGGAGGCACATTTTCTTGGCAATTTATTTTTATGGTGGTTCGCTGTTAATTGTTAACTAAGTCACTGACATTTGAGTGCCTAACCTAATAAAAGGAGATTTTCCTTAGGTACAGATAGATGAATGTATGTTATATAGGATTTTCTGAAGTTTTGCAGATTATTAGTATCAATGACAAAGCAAATTTATCTCTCTTGAAAGATTATAAGTAAAAGACAGCCAAAAAAGGAAGAGACTGTGGGATTCTTAACTAAATTTATGTATTAACTATCAATCTACAGCACTAGTATAAACTGTCTACTAAAAAATCAAACAGTGATTGCTTTAGAATCCGCAAATTAGTGACGGTCGGTTGCTTTGTTCTTGATGGAGATTTGAAAACAGTAAGCAGCGAGTGTTTGCTATGGACATAAGCAATGCTTTCTCAACAGCTTTTGCTGGATGCCTTTGAATTAAAGAGATGACATACTCCATGAAGACTGCATCACATGGCAATGTTAAATGTCCATTTCTTGGCACTCCAAACTCATCCTCTGCCATTCTAAAGAGCTCTCTAATTATGTCGTTTTTAAGATACAACAGCGGGATTACAAAACGCCTCTGATCAACACTGTATACAACAAAGTGACCTTTCTCAGCCATTGAAGGTGAGCTGCAACTGTCTGCATGATCAACACCCTCCTTGGTTCTTGGAAACGAGATTCTTTTCCGTTTGCTAGCAGCCAGTTTCTGCCACTTCCTTGCCATTTTGATGAGCTTTTTCGGACTGATATTCATTGTTGCTTGCTTGTGTAGTAGAGATTAAAGTTCTTGAGGTAGTGAACAATGGGAGGATTAGTTACTCAAGGCACTGAAATGGTACTTGGCTGATTAGAAGGCAATGGAAATGGGTTGGTTATATACTCACAAAACTGGAGACAACCCCTTAAATGTAGCTTTAACTTTTTCAGGAATTTATGGGATCAAAACCATGTTATAGTAGCTGTTTTTGGTGGTTGGCATGTTATGTTTGTCTATCAACAAATAAAGATGGATAAATGTTGGGGCACAATTTGTTTTCTTTGGCCATGCTGATTAACAACATATTGGGGTCCTACCCTGCTTGTGGCTAATATTTGAATTTAGAGGTGATCAAACTTGGGGCGGGCCAGATTTGGATCAAGTCTTTAGATCTAAATTTAAGCTCGCGAGCCATGACTTTCATTTCTTAAGTTTGTCCATCGATTTGATATTTTTATATTAAAAATTATATTTTAAAAACTATTAAAATTAATTAAAATAAATACTTTTTGAGATATTTTTTATTTAAAAGGTTAACAATTATTTAAATTTGTTCATTTACAAAAATAGTTCATTACTATATTATTCTATATATATATATTAAAATATAATGCATATTGTCTTGGGTCAAGTGTGTTTTTTTCAACAAAATCTCAAGTCCATCTCAAAAATATTTTAGGGCCTACCATTTTGCTCAAGCCTGCAAAATTCAATAGTTGGACTGAGTCAGATTGTTGGGCCACTGAGCCCATTATTACTTTTATGTGAAATACATTTTGAACTATTGAAACAAGATAGAAGATCTTATTGAAAAAATCTTAAAAGATTTTTGATATGTAAATTTTAAAAATTGAAATAGAATCAAATTCATAGTGAGACTGAATATTGTATCGGAAAATAAATAAATTCAAGTTTGTCATGATGTCATTTTAATCTCATTATTAACTTGACCATCATTTCAATTCTCAAATGGAGAAGATTACGATTCTTGAAATTTAATGTAAATTTCTTTATAGAAAAGAAATGCTTAAATTTTTTTTTTTTTATGTCTACTTAATTGTTTTTTCCCTACCTGAGAAGATGTCTACTTAAGTTGTTGAGATTGAATGATATAGCTAGTAATTTATTTTTAATGCAAAACTAGTAATTTAAGTTTTATACTACTCCACAAGATAAAAATCCTAAGGTAGTAATTTTTTTTTTTTGGCTGAATGTATTAAGGTAGAAAAGTAATTAACTACAACAAGCACTTCCTTAATAAAGAACCTTACCTCTCGCCTCAAATCTATATCAAGATCTAGGGATTTGTCCTAGCAGGATCAGGAATCAGAATTATTTGTGTTGTAATTAGCAAAAATAGTTATTTGGGTATTTGTCCTAGTTATGGGGGCTATTATTTATCCTAGAAAGATCAGGATTATGGTTTCTCCTCTCCTAAAGTTATGAGGACTATTTTTTCCTATGCAGATTAGGAGAATTGGACCTTAAAAAGGGGGCATAGCCCCAAGTGACTCACGCCACAACCTGAACTGTTTGTCTAATGGTCTGAGTTTCCATCATCTTAAGCTGTTTGTATCAGAGAGGATGAAGATTGCAAAGAGGAGAGTGGAAAAAAGAAACAACCCATTAAAAGCATTGGGTGTGAGGGCTAGACAAAGAAGCAAAGCTTATGATGTGAAGGAGGTGGAGGAGGAGAAGCCAAAGTCACAATGGAGTGATCTCCCTGAAGATATCATTAGGCTTGTAATTGGAAAACTATATTGGTCAGAGAGAATCCGTGTGGGTATGGTTTGCAAGAGTTGGTTAATAAACCCTAAACCCAAACCCCTCCTTGAGATTCAGAGCATTGAGAAGTTGCCATGGGTTATGTTTTGCGGTTGGGAGAGAATCAGCAATGGCCAAATCCATAGTGTGTGCAAGCTGGCTGATCCTTGTGTCCAAAAAACTCATGTTGTTGAGGAGGAAATTAGGGGAGAAGGGAGAGTGGATTTTGTTGGTGTAGAGATCCGTGCTTCAAGGCATGGCTGGGTTCTTTTCTCGAAGGAAATAGATCCCTACAAGTTTAATGGTCCCATCTTGTTCTTCTTGTATTGTCCTTTCACGAATGAGATTATTATGCTGCCTCAACTGTCTGACGATTACGTAGCCCAGGTCACCTTCTCTTTGGATTCGGATACCCCAGATTGCGTGGTCTTTTGTTTGCGCAGACGCCGGAGTTTGATGCCACGCAAGTTCTACCTCAGTACATGCAAACCAGGTGATACTACTTGGACCGATTTATTAGAGTTGGAGTTTGACCATTGTGAGAATATGATAGATGTGGCATACCATAATGGATTTTTTTACGTTCTTTTTAAGAATGGCAAATTGGGTGCCTTTAACGTTGCAATAAAAGAGTGGACATTATTTACTTCAGAGTGGGAGACAGCCTACTTTTGTCACCATTACTTAATTCCTTGTTGTGATGGTGATCTTCGGGTGCTGATAAAGCTCGACAGAAATCAATCGGAAATATTGAGATTTGATTTCTCGAATAAACGTTGGGTAAATGAAAACAGCCTAGGAAACCAAGCAGTGTTTCTCGGTGGCACATCTTTCTCTGTTCCTGCAACTGATGAATTACTCATAGCAGACAACATACTACTTCATTATCACCAAGGTTGCGCCATAGAAAACAAGGATTTCGGACAGCTCTATGATTTTTATGCTTGGATACCAGCAACATTGACACTTAATGAAGGGTTGAAGCATACTTGGATTCAGCCTCCTGTGACGGGTATCTGGAGAGCAGGTGACTTATTGCAGTCTAATTCTTGATGATAGCGATGTATATCCTTGATTTGATCCAATCAGTAGTTCATGTTCTAAATTATTGCTTGAATTTCTTGCCTTTTGTTCAACCAAACAATTTGTTATTAATTGTTGGATGGGGGTTATTGAAATAATAAGTTTAATTTTTTATGGTCAATTTGTTGGATGCTATAATATATTAATTGGTAGAGCAACCGATTCCTTTTAATGTTTGTATCAATTTACAGTAAAGCATATCATTTACAAAAATCAAAATAGAAGTTCACTTTATCAGCTGCAGATTAGGAACTGTTTGTTTGTTGATTCTTGATGGAGAATCATAAATGACGGGAGCTAACGAGCAATGCTTTAACACCATCTTTGGTCATCTTTCCTTTGATAAAAGAAACTATGAACTGCATCAAACGGCAATGTGAGAGGTCCATGCTTTCCTTAGGCAGAGTTGTGAATGTTTGTTTCTGTCTATGAACGTGGCAGGACAATTTAAAGCTTTTTGAACCCAACATGTCCATAAACTGCCTAACAAGAAGTAAAGAACCTGTGGGTTATAGGATTCTGATCAGACGAGAATCAAATGCCTAACATGAGCAATTCTGTATATGATTGTTGCTTTGTTTTCTTTTCACTAAAAAGAGATGATGAACATTTATTGGAAGCAACTGACATAAGTAAAGCTTTCACTATATCTTTATCGGCACCACGTGAAATCAAAAAGACTATGTACCCCATTAAGAATGCATCAAATGATAATGTGATGGGATTATCACCTGGCAGCCCAAATTCCTTTTAAGATATTCTTAAGAGCTCTATGAAGATCCCACTGTTGAGATACTCTATGGGAACCATGAACCGCTTTTGATCCTTATCAGCTAGCAATGATCCACTGCAACTTTCTGTACTTGGTACTGAAATTCTATTCCGCTTGATTGCAGCTAACTTCTGCCACCTCCTTGCCATCTTGATAAGTTTCTTTGAACTGATCATGTCGGAAAGTTGAGAGATGGAAGCACTTGAAGTAGAACAGGCTTTTTATGTTTTCGAGTAAGTCACTCCACTGGTTGTAGATTTTTACAAGATATGAGATTTAACCTCATTATACAATGTAATTTTGTCTCATTATTTCCTAGCAAGGAAGTCTCGTTGCAGCTATCATAATACTTTACCCTCAACAAATACACCTAGCTAATGGCACATATGGTGACTTACTGTGCTGCATACAGAACAAGAAAAGAAATGCAAAGAGTTGCGTGATAAATCAAAGTGGCTATGTCTTTTTATGAGACTAAACCCCTCAGATAAAATTACAAAACCAACATTGTTACAAACTAGAGCATAGAAACTAAAGGTAGAACTATATACATCATGTTTTCTTGCTTCAACTGAAACTAAAAGTTTAAAGAACGGATGCATACTCCTTGTCTATACAATTAAAGCACATCTATTGACTTGTACTGCTAGATTCACATATTGTTGTCAGTTAGCAATAACTAACTATAGATGCCAGTTAAGACCAATGTGCTGGAACACTAAGAACTAATTTTGGAGGTTTATGCAATTTTCCATTTTTTGTTATAATATCCGCATCCTAGTAGGAAATGATACATTCCAACTCAAGAAAATCAAATGGTTTAACAAACTGCCGTTTTCACATAACAAAGCCTTCAGATAACAACTAAGCAAACAATAAACATACAGATAAAAGTACAACAACAAGAAGATCTATGAGGATCAAAATTTACTTAGGTACATGAAGAAGGGAAGAAAAATTAATTAACTACCTTCTAGAGTAGGGATTATAAGGTCTATGTCTACGTGATTTTCTCTTTTCAGGGTTTTCAATGCAAAGCAATTGTAATTAGTTGTAGTATATAGAATATGTCTTGAGTTTGAAGCAAATACAGAACATTTGAAAAGACAGAAGACCAGTAAGAACTTATTTCAGATAAAGAAAAATACACCTAAAAGAGAATTTTATTTTGTCTACACCTAAGGATCGTTGTGTTGGACTTATATATATATATATAGTAAGAAGAAACAAGTGAAATCTCTACGGAACAAGCAAAAAGAAAGGTTCTTAAAAATTTCCTTTCTGGTGCTACTAAGGGCAAACTTATATATATATATATATATATATATATATATATATATATATATATACACACACACACACAATTAAATCATCTAACTTATGAGTTAGCTTCTTACTTCATAGGGTAAAGATACAAATAAAAGCATAGCAGCAAGATGTATGGTTTACAAATACTGTCTATTCCAATGTTGTCAAATTTTTTAGTATAATGTCCATCACACTAGTCTTTGGCAGGCTCTTGGCTAACTGACCACTAACCAGTCTAATTGTGGTGCAAGCTACTAGATTGACAAAAAGACATCAATTATAAAACCTCCTGCAAACTATGAAGCCTGTCAAGATCTCTGTTGAGGGATTACTAACAAATGCCTAAGATCCATTTCTGATTTTTTTGCACAAGATGGAGCTGCAAGGATCACTATGTTGTAAATGATACTTAATTATAACAGGAATACGTAGAATGCGATGTAAACGAGATATTCCTTAACCACAACATGCAGTAATTTGTTTTGATCTGTAAGCCACAATGGTTTCATGAGAAAGTTGCAAGGAGAAATGCCTACACCAATACCATCTTAGTCTGTAAATTTACTATTTCAAAGTATAAAGATCTCTCACACAGTCAAAGGAATTACAATATATAGTAGTTTCAATCATTTACAGATCAGAATTTATTTTCTCAGTGGCCATAAACAAGTGATTGTTGGCCTGTATATCCTACATGAGAAGAAGCTGATAATGAGCAGCAACTTGTAGCAATGAAATCAAGCAAAGCTTTCTCTAACTCTTTCGCTACTCCTCGATGAATGATCAAGACTACATAATCCATGAAGAGTGAATCACATGGCAATGTTATAGGCACATCACTTGACAGTCCAAACTTCTCTTCAGAAATCTTGAAGAGCTCAAGAAAAATGTTACTCCTGAGATATTCTAAGGGCATCACAAAACGTCTCTGATCCATGGTGTAGACAACAAAATGACCTCTATCAGCAATTATCTGCATCCATGTCCTTAGTTGTTCTTGGAAAAGAAAATCTTTTCTTCTCCATGAAAGTCATGTTTTGCAGCTTCCTTTCCACACTTACTAGCTTCTTGGTGCTGTTCATGCTTGTTACTTCGTATGCTAGGAAAAGATGACTACAAGAAAGATGAGACAAAATGGTATTTTAGTGTTGAGAGCAATCAAAGCCTGTTACTCCTTATATATATGCAGGACTGAGACAATACTTCCTATGTAGCTTCTTTTTCTGTTGTAAATTTCAATGCAAAAAAGTATGCTATTAGTTGTACTTTAGATAGATTCTTTCATGGCGGATATATTTGTGTGCCTTTTATAAATCAGGCTTCTCAATGATTCGGACAAACTTTGTCTGATGTACAAGGAATCATGCAAGCTGTTGAATGCGACATGCTTTCAATAACTAACTATTATACTGATACTAATTAAAAACAATGTGGTGGAATTCTAACAATTTTGGAGTTGCTTTTTCTTGTTCGAATCACCCTGTCCAAGTGGGGATATGGTGTGAGTGCAGAATTCATCAAGGTAATAAAATCCTATGTGGCATATGTAACTTTTTCTGTGATGTAAAAAGGGTCAAGAAGGAGGCGAATGTCATTCATTAACAATCCAATAACACATAATTTATCGAAACTATGTTCTACTCTTAGACCCCAAGACTAGTCTTGATAGAAACTATGTAAAGACCCTCTATCTTGTGGTTTAAGGACAAAGCAGGTGCTAGCAGTTCCACAAACAGTCAAAATTCTAAGAACCATAGAATAGATATAAAACGAATGAGAACTCACTAGAGTGGATCTAAGTTCAATGCTAGAACTAAGTCTTTGTTATGAATCCTAGTCAATACAGATATTCTATCAGTGAAATTTATGGAGAATCTTGCACCTTTTCTTTTTATTTTTTTTCACTCTATGCTCTTTATTTAGTTATTTAGTTTAAATGGAACCATAACCACCCCTATTAACTGCATATTCCCAAGGTTTAGTGTATAACATAATATTTCACTGAGATATTTTTGTTAATTATAACTCACCTCTTCATGAGGATGTCTACTGATTTTCGTACTATAATGAAGGAAAATTTTAAATAAAGATCTGAACACTAAAATATTTTGAAAATAACAAAATTGAAAAGAAGATGACTAAACAACAAGAACTCTACTTTAGCATGGCAGAAGATGAAGAGAAAGCTTTGCTCACATCAGTTTCCATCATCTGTACATGAATTGAGGGAGAAACCAACAACTATTTGTTTGTAGCTGACAGAATCAAACTTATATTTTGTACAGATAACACACAAGCTTTTGTGAAGCAGAATGTGAATGATAAAATTAATATTTCTATTTTTCTATTTGGAATTCCTTTACATGTTAGATTTCCGTCCAGTGATAGAACATTAGTTGATCTCACAGCTAACCAGCTGAGATCAAAGAGAATTTGGCACCCATCTGATCAAGTTGAGCATAGGTTTCTCAAGGCAAACAAACTTCAACAAAGATTTCACTTTTAAACTGGGTTGGAGTCCCCCGCCCCCACCAAACAGAAAATCAGTCTTTCATCAAATGCATTAAACTAAGATTTAATTTAGCAACATGTGTGATACTAAGAATAGGTTCTGTTTGGACAGGAACTACCTTTCCTTCACAATTTATTTTAAACAGTGTTTTGCCATTAATTGTGAACTAGTCATTGACATTGTGTGTGCCTAACCTGATAAAATGAGACAAATCTTAGGAAGAAATAAATGATTGTCTGTTATATATGATCCACTAAGTTTTTCAGGTTATTAATTTCAATGATAAAGTCACTGAAGTTATGAAAATTTTTGTTAGAGGCTGGTCAGGAAAAAATCTCTCTTTGAAGACAGCCAAATAAGAAAAAAAACTTGGGTATTCGTTGAGTTTTAAGTATTAACTATCAATCTACATCACTATAAACTGTCTGCAAAAAAAATCAAAGTGTAGCTGCTTTAGATACATAGGACTCTTCATGATTGGCTGTAATCATGTTGATTGGTTGTGATCCGTAATTATTATAATTGGAGTAGATCGTTGGTTAGACATTAGAGAGATGAACCGATTCATTGAATAGACTGCCGGTCCAATTTTTTTCAACTGATGATGGGTCGCTATCTGCACTTCGTGGAAGGGATCCCTAGAGCCCCAAGGATTGGGGGCACGCAACTGACCTGGTTACCATCAAAAACAGTCAACCACTTTAATGCCCTGCTTGGTTACAACCAACAAGACTCAGCGCTGGTCCAATTATTAGAATCAACTTGTTTCTCACTAAACTGTTTGGACCAGTAAAGGTAATGGTATTTTAATTTGGTAGCAAAATAAATGATTTATTTTTTAGCCTCAAACTTAGGCTATGTAAATGGCCAAATCATATGGGTTTATCCGCTCGGCTACAAATTTTGACTATTTTACAGTTCTTATGATATTTTCAGTCACTATTGTTTCCCCTAGCCTTAGGATCAAAACTATGAAAAAAAATAAACATATAAATAAAATCATGATCATAATATATATGTGACAACTTATAGACTGGAAAGAAAACTGGGCAAAATAAAGGGCTGACCGATACAGATAGCTGAAAAGCCATAGTCTCAACTGTTATCCTCCAGAAGCACTCTCCCTCGGCCTACACATTATAAAAACTTTAGGCTTCAGTAGTGAAGCAAAATAACAAAACCAACTTACAATATGATGCTCTACTCAGAGGAGACGGCTGACCGATACAGATAGCTGAAAAGCCATAGTCTCAACTGTTATCCTCCAGAAGCACTCTCCCTCGGCCTACACATTATAAAAACTTTAGGCTTCAGCAGTGAAGCAAAATAACAAAACCAACTTACAATATGATGCTCTACTCAGAGGAGACCTCGAGGCATATAAAATCTAGTTTCAAAGATTTTGGCTTTTGCCAACTAAAGAAGCAATATAAAAAAAAAGTCACCTTTTTTTATGTTTCGATTCATAGCAAAGCCCTAGCTATTTCAATCGGATACACAAGTTATGTGGTAAGCCACAAAACTGCCTATTTTCAACTAGAAAAGAAAATCAGAAACTTGCTATGTTTGGAAACAGTTTTTTAAAACTGCTTTCGAAAACTGAAAACAGTTTTCAAAAACTTTTTTTTATTTTTGACAAACAGTTTTCAAAGCAATTTTCTAAAACAGTTTTTGAAACCAATTTTCAAAAACTGTTGTCTGAAAACTCAAAATTAATGTTTTTTGATATAATTTTAAAAAAAAATAGCCCTAAAACCAGTGTTCAACTTCTTTGTTTCATTATTCCTCGCATATAAAAATATTAAAATTTTAAAAATAAAATAATATTAATTATTTTTAAATATTAAGTAAATATGATAAATAAAATTAATATAGATTTTAAATTTAAACTCAAAACTAAAAATAATTATAAGGTGTATCAAAACAGATTTCAAAATAAAATTATCCAAACAACGTTTCATTGTTTTCATATTTGAAAATAGTTTTTGAGTTCCAATTATCAAAAACTGAAAACAAAAAACTATTTCTCGCCTAGATTTCATTTATACATAGCCACATAGGTTAGGTTTCGATTTGTTGTTTTTTTCTTAAAAAAACGTGGTTAATTGTTTAAAACATATAGTATCATATCAGTTTTTTTATATATAATCCAAACCCTAATAAATCTCCTAACTGGGTTACCATCAATAACAATAGGTTCACCTACACATTCAATGTAAACCCTTTCTAATTTATTTTCCCGAGAACCATAGAGAAAAATATTAACGAGGAAGAAAGGAAAAAAGAGTGGAAAGAATACCAAAAAGAGAGCACGTGGAATTTGACTCTCGTTCGGAATCTCTCTTCTTTACTCCTTTTCTTTTGCTGTTGAAAGATCTCCTTTACTCCAATTTATCTCTTTTCTTCGTATTCTCTCTCTACTTTTTTAATATAATGCCCAGAGATCTCGCTGAAATCGAAATCATCACCAGCCGCCACCATTTTCCGTCACCGGTTTTACCGCTCTCTCGGTACTCTGTTTCTGGAGAGAAATCGCCAAAGGGGTGGTGGGATCTTCAATACGCTGACGTTTGCGTTTATATATACCTTTATTTTTTATTTTTTTAATGGATTTCAATGACACTATTTTCAACTGTCTTTGGAAGATGCAATTTATTTTTTAAAAAATTTATTAAATTTTATTAAATAATCAAACATCTTGGATTGATTTGATTAAAATTTTTATTAATTTTATAAAATAAAATTCAGTTTAAAATCAACTTAAGGAAAGAAATGTGAAAGGAAAATCACTGGTGATGGGTTTAGTATATGCTTTTATTTGCAAAGAAACTGCATTTTAACACTTTTTTAAACATTTATTAATTTTTTCGTAAGGGGAACAACAAAATAATTAAACCCTCGATGCACACAACAATTCTACTTAATTAAATATTCGAGAAAAGAAAAAATGTAACATGAGGAGAATTTTATTAATTATTATTTCTTAATTAAAAAGTATCCGAAAGGACTACAAATTTTTTTAGCAAGGATATTCACATCGGCAAACGTCATCACAAACTCCGACACCACCAAGATGTAAGGAGCTACATTTAGCAGCACAACAGTTCGCATCACATTTGGCAGTGCATCCACCCAAGCCTACGGCACATCTCCCATCGCATCGATAATAACATCTACAATTCGTAGCTCCACCCACATCGAAGCAAGATCCTTCTCCATCAGGATGTTTGTCTATGCAATTGGTCTTGCAGTTGGCATCACAGACACCGAAATCCTCACTGCAGAGAATTTCTGCTTCCACCATTAGAACGGTTATTGCAACTGCAACAAAAACCAAAACCCAATTACGAATTGTGTTTAATCTTACTTTACTTTGTGTTTTAAGATAAATTCTTATTTAGAACAGTGTTATAAAAAATTTTATGATCCATCTCACCATTAAAAAATATAAAAATAAAAAAATAAATATTTTATTTTCATTCAAATGTGAAATGAACTCTTATATTATGTACATTTAATAACACTGTGTTAAAAAAAAAATTTTGTGTTTTCATTAGTATGCTTAGTTTTCGCAAAAATTTTGAAAAAAAAAAAGAAATTTCAGAAGAACATTGAAAAGGGAAGAAGCTTTTCAATATATTTTGAACATACCTGAAGCCAAAACAAGCAAAACATGATGAGAGGAGAGCTTGACCATTTCTTTTTGACGTAAGAATTTAGTAAGAAAACAAGAACGTCCAACAAAGTTAAAACCCTAATGGAGTATATGTATTTGAAAACAACTAATTTCCTCAAGTTATATATATGATGATTGGTGTAGCAATTATTTATAGCTAAGACTTAAAATGTTTAGGGCGAGCGGGTGGCTCGGGTGTCTATTGGGATGGGCTGCTAAATATCATTTGCTATTCATGGTAAAAAAATCAGGGAGAGAGGAGGGAGATTTGGTAATTACAGGAGTCAAAGATAGTAACGTATCTCTAACAGCCATGAAGATTGCGAAGGAAAGTGATACGGGGAGGGAAATGAATTTGGACCTATGATTCTTTCTTGCCTTGTTAAGGAGAGATACATTGAAGGTAGTGGGCCTGCTGAGATGGCCAACAAATAACTGAAGAAAATATCTGCTATTAGTTTGTAGAGTGAGCATGGAACTCGGTTAATCTATGGATCCGATCTAAACTAATAAAATTGATTGGGTTGGGTTGAAATTTTTTAACTCAACACAAACTGGTAACCCGGTCAACGTATTTTTATATTTTTATATATTTTATATTTACTAAATATAAAGTAGTGTAAAAATAATTATAGTGTATATAATTGTAAAATGGCTATCTTATAAAAAAAATATAATTATAAAATGCCTACGCTTTTTTGCTCATCGCCCAATTAGTGTATAAAATATATAGCAGGTCATAACTTGATATAATTTGAGAAAATTATAATCAAAATTTTGGGAAATAAAATTTATCAAGGAATGATATGTAATTGGCACACTTAAAAGTTGAAACCCCATCAGAGTATCGTTCGACCTCTTTGGTCTCTTATCTTCTCTCTTTGCAACTAAGTTTTGACATAGCACTCTCTCACTTTTTTTACAGGTTCGATTTAAGATCATTAATTCCTTGTTTTTACTCCTTCAATCTACTTATTATTTCTTCAGTTTAATTCTTTTAGGGCCTTGGATCCCGAAGGAGGATATAGATCATTGTAACGACCCATTCCTAGTTGTCCACTATCGAGACGGTGTCGTCACATTTTGAAATCCCAATACGACACGTATATGTAACAAAAAAAAAAAGTCTGTATCGACTGAAAATATATACATACATAAATCCTCAACCCTCAACATGGGAGTTACATTATTAAGATCCCAACTGAAACAATATATACAACATAATATGTATGAATATTTACAAAAAAAATTTCTTTCTTCTTACATTAGTCAGAGGATGTGAACCACAAGACTTACAAATAATAACACAGTCTGAATCTCAACTCACAAATCTATCTATCATGCCCGTTACCTTAAATTATTTAACAATGAGAAGTGAGCTTCACAAGCTCAGCGAATTAAATTTACTAGAAATACTTGTTTTGAATACTTCAAGTCATATCTTATAATTCAATCATTTCTAATTCACCAATATTAATAATCTATTTCTTCCCATATAATAATTCAATCTTTCAAACAGTCTTCCAATATTCATTCATCTATTATCTTATATAATTCAATAATAACATTCTATTATCACTACTCATATTATAATTTCAATCATTTATCACTCTCTTCTTAAATTAATCATCAAGTATATTAATTTTTCTTCTCATATATTTAATCATTTCAAGATTATCAATTCAATATCATTATTTACCTCGTTATGAGGTTCACAGCGTATAATCAATCAATCAAATAAATTTTTTTATCATATCATATTTTCACATTTCTTTCTCATCATATCTGTCTCTCTGTGAGACTCATTTGTCTATTAATAATTTCACAATCATGACTGATACTTTAGCATCTCAATCAATAATAATAAAACAACCAAATAAATAAATCTGCATGTTTAAATCATCTTTCTTTATTTTTTATCACATCATCTCATTATTTCATATTTTCATTTGGAACATCTTCCCATGTTGACATGTTACAGCCAGACTAGCTAACTTCTTGGTCTTCTCAGCCAGACCAGCTGTCTTACTGGTTTTCTTAGCCAGACCAGCTACCTTCTTGGTCTTTTCAGCCAGACTAGCTGCCTTCCTGGTCTTTTCAGTCAGACCAGCTGCCTTCCTGGTATTCCCTTTTATGCATATAAGCAATAATATGCAAATAAGCATACATCAAAGCATTCAATTCAACTATCTAACTCTTTCTCAAAATTATTACTTTTTTCATATTTATTAAATTGTCTCCTCATATATCATATCAACTTTTCAATCATATTTTTCAGAAATTTCATAAAACTTCCCAGCATATTTTTCATTCATCCATCCTTTTAAAAATATAAATTCTTATATAATTAATATTCAACTTACTTTCTAATTCCTAATCAATAAATCAATCAATTTTCATACAAAATAGAAAATACATCATTAAATCATTATAATTCACCCATTTTTTCAGATATTATAAATTCATATTTTTATTGGTTTCGATGACTAAAAGTAAATCTAACTCACCGCATAGCACTTAAAGCTACTCGTAGATCACCTCTTTGCATTTCCTGCTCCCATAAGCAATTTCTTGAGATTGCTGATTACCAACACTTAATCATAAACTTTCATAAATCTTACTATTTCATAACTTAATTCAAACAATATAATTATTTAGTTATGAGTCTTATTGAAAATTTACCTAAAATATGATGAAGCCTTGTTATTGTAATTGAATGATTGTACTATCTCTATTATTGGAGAAATTTTCTTTATAACTTTTTGTTAAGAAATTTGAATTTAAGAAAGAAGAAAACCAAACGGGATTTGGTAAAAATTATATAACAAAACAAAAAAAAAAACTAAATTTTTATCTTAAAACCGTTTACCCCTGCCACCGTTCTTCATATCTTTCATCTTAGCTGTCTAACACGCATGTTTGCATGTTATGCAGCCAGCACCTGGACGTCCAGATTTTGCCCCCCTCCCTCCCCATTTTCTTCTTTCCTTTGTGACAAGCATCCATGTCTTTTTTTTCTAATAGTAAATCTTTCATGTATATATTATTTTAATTCTATGTAATATCTATTAAATTACTTCTTTACTCTTACTTTAAGAACACGGATATTACAATCATATACTCTGCCTAAAGAAAACTACGATTGTTAAATAATTATGATTAATTTTTTTGCTTTCATTTGTCAATTTTTGTTAATAATAAGTATAATGGCAGTATGGAACCCTTCAATTGATTGCTTTTTGTTACCTTTTTTATTTTAAAAAAATCTATCTACTTCTTTAATTTTTTTTCATATCTTAATTCTGTTCCATGTTTTTAATGCTGTGAAATGGTTTTTACATGGTCTTATGAATCTTATCCAGGCTTGGGAAAATTACTTAGATAAGATCAGTGTTAGATCATAAATTTATATTCCTTTTTATAAAGTAAACTGTATAGTTGTTTTGGTGTCTATACAATTAAGGGTTCTAATTGGTCATGGTTCTCTGAAGAGAAATTCTTTCATTCTCTTTGCATTATATAAGTACTTGACAAAACTTAGTTATGTGTCTCTATGGTTTTTTTTTAAAAAAATTACTCTTCTATGTTTATTTGGTTGTTTCAATTTTCATGAGTACATATGGCTCATGTGATAAACCTTTTGTATCCCTTGTCAACTGTGGTGGATAACCCCAATGATTCATCTTCAATGACTCCTTCAACTTCAAAAAAAGTTATGTAATATGTATGATTTAATTTTTTAGTAAAAAAAAAATTAACTCGATGACTCAAACCAATTTGAATGGGTTGGGTTGAGTTGAGGCTAGATGAGTTCATGGGTTGGGTTGGGTTGAGATTTTTTCAACCCGGTATGATTGGGTTTGGTTGAATTTTTAGACCAACCTGACCTATGTTCACCCCTATTAGTTTGGGTCAATATAATTCAGATTAATGTACCTTTTGTTATTATTGTTTTACCTTTTTTTTTTTCATATGTAATTTTTTCAATAAAGATACCAATTATATAGTGCTATAATATCTTGTTAAGAATACAACTGTAATGATTTGTGTATATCTTTATTTTATAGAGAAATTTATAATACCTATAATGTGTATATATATACACACACACACAAAAACAATCTATAATATCTAAAATTTTATATTTTCTTTTATAATATATATATAAGTAGGAATACGTATGGTGTAAAATATTCACTAGTCAAAAATATATAATATTTTACTATTTTTTTTGTTAAAATTAAGATTCTATATAAGTAATTATTTGACAAAAATTCACTACTTAATATCTAAAAAAATTTACAAAAAAATTATTATAGAATTAAATTAATTTTTTACTTCCATCAAATATTTTTTTACAAAAGAATAAAAAAATCATTAATATATGAACAACTTTTTTCATAAACAACTATTTAATTTGTAATTAAATTTATTAAATTGACAAAAAAAAATTGATGAGCTTATATTTATGATATTTCTTACATATTTAAATCAAATCATATTGCTAATGACGTCTTAGTTCTGCAGTATAAAAGATCAGAATTGAGGCTATGGAACCATAAAGTCTCATGCTCGACTTCAACCACAGTATGAGTTATTTATCTAATTTGTATATTGATTATTTCTCTCACTGTAAGTGGTTGATGTTAGTATATTGTGAGCTTCTATATGGGTTACTGATGGTTTGTATTGTGTACTTGGATATAACATCAATTAAATCAAAAATAAAAATCAAATCATTCTCTTCCACTTTGATGAGAAAAAAATGTTATTCCACTTCAAAAGTTCTATCATGAAAAAAAATTAAAGTACAAAGTATATTTAACAATTAAAACTAAGCAATATGTATATAACATTCTTTTTCTTCAAACAAAAGAAACATCGTAATAAACAAATGATTTTAAAAGCACTTAATCATAGTTTAATATTATATTTATAAAAGTTTGCATTATTAACAGTTGAACTAGAACATGCCTGCTAGATAATAAGTGACTACCTAGAGACTACTTTTTAAGTTTTAATCTTTTTTTTGAATTTTATTGCATTAAAAATTGAAGAATAAAAAATATTAAAAAATAAAAAAATAAGATGAAAGTCAATAAAGCCTTTATTTTACGGTCAATTTTGTATTTATTCTCTTTGAGATAAGCAATGTAATTAAATCAATGAAATTATACCTTCTTTTACTGACATAATCATATGTTAGTTTAACTCTATATAAGCAAATCATTTGCAAAAACTAAAAAAAAAGAATTACTCAATGTGAACAATTTTTTCCATCAAAATTTTATTACTTTGTAACTAAATCCATTAATTAAAAAATATAAATAATTATTAAATTAAGAATATTTAATTTTTATTCCATTAATAAATTTATCAATATATTAGATTTTGTATAAACTCCAATAACATCACGGATTCTTAATATATGAAGCTTGGAGACTATGTATAAACAAATATTTACAAAGAAAAAGGAAAAAAATTCATTACTAATGAAAAAGTTGTTCAAAAAAAATTATTGCTATGTGATTAGATACACTAAATTAGCAAAAAAAATATAATATTTTTATCTACATATATATTTCATCATATTTCTATCATAATAATACATTCATCATTATATTAAATTTTGTTCACATTAAAACAATATTAATATTTTTTAATATTATAAATTTTTATGATTGCATTTATTTTGCTCTAATTGAATAAAAAAATATTATTACTACTTTACTCTTAATTACATTTTAAAAAGTATAAAAATTCAACACGAGTAATATTTAGCATGTGCAAAACATGTCTCAAGAAAGCTAGTTAAGGAATATAAAGCCGATAAAAAAAATTAAGGAATATAAAGTTTAAATTTATAATGGGTCAATACGGGTTCTGTCTATTGACCTAATCTTCTAGCTGTTTCATGAACTAAATCTCAATTTTCTTTCCCTTCAAAATAGGTCCAAAATATTTCAAATCGGAGCGGATCTTAGAGTTGAACCGAAATGAAAGACATCTCATCATTATGTGTCCTTAAAAATTAAGACAAAGGACGTATTTTCTCGGTGACATGTTCTTGCCAAACATAGGCAAATATACCCACCTTGCAAACATCTATGGAATTCCAACATAACTCTAACCACACACTTTGCGTTGAAATTCACAACAGAAGAAAAACTACATAAGAAGGTCTCTCTCAATCCTCTGCGTATATAAGCACCTTAAACTTTGTCTGTTTTTGTTAGAATTGGTGCATACTTCACGGGACCAAATCTGTAGAACCCCGAACGACTATGGGATCCCGTTCTCCGGTGAGTGGGCGGGGGTTAGGAGTAGTGCCCCCAAAACTTTCAGGCCCTGTACATGAGTTGGATCTGGTTTTTGCTTGGTCGTTTGGACTTGGGCCCATGAATAACCGTAGTTCTGCAGCAGGGCAGAAATCCTAATTAGACCCTAATTATGGCGTCTTAAGTTGCTTATAAATACTCTTTATGTACTGAGCACACATAGTAAAGAAAGATTTGTGAGGTTGATAATAAGAAACTTCTAGCAGAACTTAGCTTTATTCTGGGTGAACCTAGGTAAATCTTGTCTTCTTTTCTTTCTGTTTATAATTTATTCTCGAATTGTTCAGTTTTCACTCAGCACAGAAATACCATTTCAAGGTTAAAAAAAATCCTCCATTTTTTCCTCTTCTTGCTCAAAATCTTTTGCTTCTAATATACACAAGTAATCAAGCATGATCAGCACCAAGAAACTCATCAGAATGGCGAGGAAGTGGCAGAAGAAAGCTGCATTAGGGAGAAAAAGAATTTCTCTACCAAGAATTAAAAGTGACATCAATGTGGATAGTTTTAATAAGTTATGGACGTCTAATAAAAGCCATTTTGTTGTCTATACCACAAATCAGATTCGTTTTGTGATTCCATTGTTGTATCTCACTAATGACATCTTTCGAGAGCTATTGAAGATGTCTGAAGAGGAATTTGGATTACCAAGTGATGGGCCTATTACATTGCCATGTGATTCTTCCCTCATGGATTACATAGTCTTGCTCATTGGACGAGGTTTAGCTAGTGATTTAGAGAAAGCTTTGATCGATTTTGTTACTACCAATCGTTGCTCGTTAGCTGCTTCTTCTCATCAAGGATCTACAGGCCAGCAATTGCTTGTTAGTGGCTAATGAATATGCACATCAGATTTCAATTGTGTAAATGATCAAATTAAGCTCTTGCAATGTATTTATTATAATGTCCCAAAAAATGTTTCCATTGTAAAGTAGTTTTCTTATAGAATGAAATTAGAAAGCAGTTTCTATGACTAAATTCATGTTTACAATAAAAAAAAAAAAAGTTTTATCTCTATGAAACATGTTTTTATTCTCCGAAATGTTTTTATCCAAAAAAAATGAGATTTAGATTTTGTCATTTAAGAATTACTGGTTTTTTTTTATAGAAATGAAGTGCAAGACCTTGCAAAAACAAACTTGATTTTTTTCACTATATTTTTTATAATACAATTTCAACCTATATATAGGTTGTTAAAAGAAAAAACAATCCTTAAAACAAGGATGAAAACATGGCCTAAAGTAATCCTTAAAACAATGATGAAAACATAGTCTAATAAAACAAGTATGAAACATGGTCTAATAAAACAAGTATGAAAACATGGCCTAATAAAACAAGTATGAAAACATGGCCTAATAAAACAAAATAATAAACATAATCTCTATGTCTCCTATCACCAACAAAATAGAAGAGTAGATCAAGCATGTGTTTTATTAAGCCTTAACAACTCAAACATCAGCAGCTCCTGGGCATTATTCAACACTCCTCCTTGGCTCTGGAGTTGCAGACTCCAAGCCTTTTCCTCAAGAACTCATACCTAGCTTTGGGAAGTGCCTTGGTCAGGATATCAACAATTTGATTTTCTGTTTTGCAGTAGATCAACTGTATTTCTGCTTCTTTTTATACCTCTCTTAGGAAATAGAGTTTCAACTTGAAGTGTTTTGTTTTGCCATGGAACACTGGATTATTTGCAATCGAAATTGCAGCTTGGTTGCCTACAAGTATCTGTGTGCTTTCCTTTTGCTCCATATGCAGGTCTGCCATCAATTTCCTAATCCAAAGTGCCTGATTTACAGCAGCAGCAGTAGCTACATATTCTGCTTCTGCTGTGGATTGAGCTATAACTTCTTGCTTCTTAGAACACCATGAGAAAATAGTAGAACCAAAGCTAAAACAATAACCCGAAGTACTTCTC